>VZRO01002822.1:0-24631 GCA_013397915.1 Daphoenositta chrysoptera | reverse complement strand
AGGGCGGCCCCGCCGAGCCCCCGCGGCCGCCCCGCTCCTCCCCCGGGAAGGGCTCCGCGTCCTTCGCCGGCTGCAGGGGCGGCCCCGCCGCGTCCCCGGGGAAGGCGAAGTTTGCCCCGCTGTGGGCGAACCGAGAGCAGCTCGGACCGGCGCCGCTTTCCAGGGGATCGCCAGGGAATTTCTGAGCGGTTCCAGCGCTGTCGCTGCTCGTAGCGACAACAAACCGTATCACCAAATGAATCAGAATCAAAGGACAGTTCGGGTTGGAAGGGACCTCTGGAGATGACCCGCCCCAACCCCCTGTGAAGGCACGGTCACCTGGAGCAGGTGACCCAGGAATGTGTCCAAGTGGGCTTGGATGTCTCCAGAGAGGGAGACTCTGCGCCCTCCCTGGGCAGCTGTTCCCGTGCTCTGCCACCCTCAAAGGAAAAAAGTTCATCCTTGTCTTATTGTGTTTTACTTTACAGCCACTGCTCCTTGCCCTGTCACTGGGCACCACTGAAAAGAGGCTGGCACCATCCTCTTGGCACCCACCTTGGCCGTATTTGTGTGCATTAATGAGATGCCCTCTCAGTCTGCTCCAGACTAACCAGGCCCAGCTCTCCTCATACGAGAGAGGCTCCAGACCCTTTTCACCTTTGTGGCCTCTGCTGGACCATCTCCAGGAGCTCCTTGAGGAGCCCAGAACCAGACACAGTTACGGTGCAAACTAAAGTTGCAGGTCTTCCCCTTCCCTGAGGTTTGGCTGGGTTTGACTGGGTGAGCCATGAGGTGATGGTGTTCAGCATTCAAATTGAACAGTAACGTCATTAATGTATGGGAAGGATAGCAGGTCTTGGCAGCCCACAGTAAATTTTGGCACCACAGATAAACAATATTAGGGAAGACATTGTCCCTCTGTCACCCTGCTCTGGGGTGTCAAGGAAAGGGCGAGGAAGGAGTCTGCTTTGGGCATCAGCACAAGCAGGACAGAGAGACTCGGCTGGCCAAAATACATTCGACCAGAAACAGGTGGAGGGCAGCAGAGAAGCCCACCCCACGTTTTGAATGCCTGCCCAGTGCATGGTACCTGTGTCCCAGCTACATTTCCAAGGCTGGTGAAGGTGTCTGTAGGAAAAGCTGAGGAGAGCAGCATGGTTCTGAGAGCCCCAAGTACCTAAAAAACATGAGCTGAGAGCCTAATGCAACAAAATAATTGTGGCTACTGCTTGTCTGTCACACACAGCCTTTAAGACTGTAATTCCAGGCCCTCCTCTCCCCACAGAGGAGTATGGATCTTTTCAAAACTGAGGTTATCAGGTAATAACATCGCTGGAAGATCCTGGACTTTAGGTAAAACACGAGCACAGCTCATGACAATCTGCAACCACTGCTTTATTTCAGTGTAGCTTCTGTGCAGGAGATGTTGCAATGTGATCAATATTTGCACTCCTCAGGTTTGTTGCTCATAGATTGTATCAGTTTTAATGTTTTTGCCTTTTATGCTGCAATATGCAAGGCGATTTTTAAAATTAATGTTCCCAAAGAATTTATTGTGCAAAAGATAAGAAAGTATGCAGATAATATAATGAGATCAGAAATGGCTTGCAAATTACTTTTCTGGAGATAGGAGTGGAAATTCTCTCTGCTCAGACCTGATGGCTACGTTTAAGAAAGACAACAGTAGCAGCTTGGGGCTTTGCTGAAAAAACTTTTCTGTAGCAGTTGTGCAGGAATGCTAGTCCAATTTCTCTGTCCTCTTCCAATATACAACCATGCTTTTTCTTATGCATTTTTACTTCTTCACCGTGTTTTTGACATGTGCTATGTTCAGATAATTTTCATCAAAACAATTCATTATTTACATTATTTGAAAATATTATAAACAAACTAGCATTTAAATGAAATACATTTGTCTTGCAATATTTTTTCAAGTGTTTTTGCCGTTTCACTTAATAGTTTTCCTGTGTCCAAAAATAAAATGTATCCAAAAAGAAAGAAGAAATTGTACGTTTTGTTCAATTCTCTTTAAATCAGGATAGGATGACAAAGTATCACCTTCCATTAAATTCCCCTCTCACAAAAAAATTACTACTGTTAAGGGCTCCCACTTCCTAACTTTGTTTAAAATAAAAAAAGGCTAAGCAATTCAATCCCGAGACAGTGATTTGGCCATTGAAATACATAATCTGAACCACAGCCATGCAAATTAGAATTCTGTCGTACTTATGGTGTTGCTGGGAACCACAGGGAGCAGAGTTCCCTTGTCCATTTGAAGCGCAAGCTCTCTATGAAGTAGGATGAGCACAAGACTGGAATTTGTACCTCATCAGAAAACACTAATGCTTTTCTCAGGGCCACAGTTTAGGAAGAGCTCTTGACTTGATGCTACTAATACTCTTTACCATCCTTTAATATCTTAATTACTATATATATATATATATGTATATATATGCATATTTTTCAGAAGTTTGGCTTTTACCAGACATGGTTTGGTTGTTAAACAATTGATGACACGTTTCACAACCTCTGCCTCCAGCTGCTTGGTCCCCTGAGCGAGGCTCCCCCTGACTGCACGTCCTCCTAACCAGCAGTGCTGGAAAAGTGATTCACCTTTAATACAAGCACAGGCTCCCCTCCCCCTAAACTGGTTGTTTTCTTCTGCTAGATCAGTTCCCCAAAATGCTTCACTGACTGTCTGCAGGAACAGCTGTGCTGGCCCAGAAGAGAGGGTGACACAGGCTCAGCGATGGTACCCATCGAGTTTCATTTCACCTATTTCTCAAATCAGTAAGTGATCGTGCTTTCCTGATCTGCACACTGCCAGTTGGAAGGAAAGCCTGTGCCTGCTCACGGGAATCCTTGTTTTCCCATTTTTGAAAAGAGCAGCCAAAACATCAGCCAACCACAAAACACTTTAGCACGTGTTTTATTGTATACAAAGCTCACGTACAACAAGAAACAGCTCATTATTTCCCTCCATTTTCAATAGACTTGGGTTTGTCTTTAATTAAGTGCAACATTTATTTAGCACTTTAATTCGACTATGGCTGCGTAAGTTACAGCTGGGGAAGTACAAGTCGGGGCTTCTTGGCTTTTCTTTTCCCAAATGTGTAACCCATATATTGGGGATGAGCAAGCACTGCTTTAAAAAGCACAGTGAACCCTACAAACACAGGTTCTGTAGTTAAGCCTGGACAAGAGCTGCCCTGGAGCCACCTTTACAAACCCCATCTCCGAGCACTTTCACTTCAGCCTTTTGGCTCTGCGGTAAATAGCTCAGTCAGCTGACAAAACCACGGCCATTCAAGCAGCTTTTATAGCATGACACTTTTGAAATCCTCATTTGGCAATTACTCTCTGTGTCACTGGTAACCATTCAAACATTGCTTTGGCACCTGCAAAATCTCCTGGTGGTTATTACCCAAGGGAACCAAAACAAAAACTAACCAAAGTTGTAACTCAGGAAAGAGAGCTATCATCTGAAAGCCTTTTGAATCGTAAAACTAAAATGACATGAATGTAGGATTTGTTGCTCTGCAAAACACAACTTCATATTCCATTGTTTATGGATCTTAAATTGAAGGTCCCTGACCTTCCAGTTGCTTTCTGACAGCAGAGGTCTATTCACGTGCCTTCTTAAAGTCAGGTACTACATTCAAAATAAAAATTCTCAGATTTATACTCTTGAGTTCATGTAACTGCAGCTGAATTCCACAGAAATTATGGATTTTAAAAGAACCTGGCTAGAGCACCCTTTTTACCCTAGCCATCTTCACATTTTATTTACTTTCTTGACCACCCTCACACTTTGATCATATTATTTTACACAGTTTTCCTGAGAGGCCATAACATTTTTTTGTATGTGGCTGAAAGTAATTTAGAGCTCAGCAATGAGTACTAGTCCTTCCAGTGGACATTACCCACTGTTTTTCAAGGAGTAGAAAGTTACAGAACTGTTCCCAAAATACTTCCTTCTGTCATTGAAAAGATAACTCATTTAAACGAGCATGTTTCACAACAAATCACTATTTCCACTGAATTCATTGTAAGTGAAATAATAATTACCATTCCCCCTGGTTTAGACTTTACCTAGTGATTACTTCTAATGTTTCTGTTGAAACTATTTCAGCTCAAACATTTATAACTTTTAGCACCAGAAGTGTGTAACACTCATATTCAAGGTCTAAACAATTTATTTTGGATTACAAGGTAATCAATCCAGTTCTATGTATTTTTTTCCCCCATTCTTATTTTGCCTGTATTTTTTTCAAGTGGCAAACTTCCTGTTCTTCTCTTCTATTCAATTTCTCAGTCATTTCTTGCTTTTTGTTGAAGCAAATGCTCGTTGACTGTGATGACAGCCTATCACAACTCCTGGACAAGATTCCCATACATGCAGTCATGTAAATGCATGCTGCACTCTTCCTTAAATAAATAATGACAGACAATTGCTTTCTTAGCCAATGACCATACATTTGATGGTCTATGTGGATAAACAGGGTTGTTCTCCATCAGGATCCTGTAATCCACACATAAAACTAGGAGTCAAAGCTGACAGGAATAGTACAAAATTCCCATGTTTTGCTTCTGTCATTTTGTATGCCCTCTTTCTAGTCACCCACAATCTGCTACTCAAAGATAAAGAAATGAAAGGCCCCAGACCACTGTAGTGCATAATTTCACATAGGTTTCAGGTATTGAGTTCTTAGGGTGATATAAAAATACCTCAGCTAGTTACCCAAGTTCCCTGTCCTAGGTGTGGAATGGCCTTGGATGCTTCAAGTTGGGATGTAAAACATCCAGCAACCTACGACCTGCTAAATTGCTGAGGGAGGCACGTGCCTAATATCCTACCCCTGCTAGGGACAGGGAAGATTCTTCTGAATGGGTGGGAAGGTGTTTGACATAAGGATTCATGTTTCACAACTAAAGCTTAATGATCCTTGCTCAGGTCCAACCACCCCATGTCCTTATCACAGCCTGGTCTGCAGCCTCCTTGTCTGGCCACTCCTCTGGAATGAGGGGAATGTGGACACCAAACCCCTGACAGTGTAGGAGGGAGCAGCACTCAAATCCATCCACTGGGACAGTACTCTAAATACAAGGAGCTTAAATAAGGAACAAACATCATTAGTGCCTCCCTCAGTGGCTGTATTTTTAAATGAAGAACCCAAGGCTTTGCATGCCACGTTGATTCACCCCATCAGCATGCTCGGAGCTCAGCTATCAAGTGCTCTCTGGGAAGATGAACTGGGGAACACCACTGCTTCCCTTTTAGGGAATGTTCCTAGGTATTCAGCCCTGGCAGGGCTGAAGCACACACACAGAAAGAGCTTCTTCAGCACTTAGGAAACTTTCCTGATGACAATTTGTTTGTCTAAAAATTTAGATGGGAGTTTGACTTTTTTTCTGTGTGTGGGTTTTTTTCCTTTATAAATCTTAGTTTTCAGTCAACCCAGCTGTAGACAGGCAGTTTTCTATAGACCATGGTGGGCATTAGCACATGTTTCATTGTATTCAGCCTGTAAAAAAGGAAAGATCAGGCAGTCCCTCACAAATGACTATGACTTCCATAGCAGAATTTAATTACAGCTTGCTTTTTTTTTTTTCTTTTCCCCAAGAAAGGATTTTAATAAGATCTTGTAGGATTTTTATAGCCTAAAGTTTTCATGCCCTCAGTCTATTTAAATATATTTTTTTAAACTCAATAGTTCTCAGTCTGGATCACACAAAACTACTGAGTAAAAGGTGTAGAAATTTCCTCAAAAGGAACTGCGTGTTTACATTTTTACATTCCCTGAGTGGTTTTCTCTCTTTCATATCCAGTTATGGTACAATATGCCCTTCATTTTCTTTATTAAGTGTCAGTTTGGTTTGTGTCTTATTACTGACTGTAACATATTATATGTAAAAAATCAAGTAGATACAAAATATTACTGACACTTGCATGGTCAGGCTCACACTATCATGTATTTTTTACCTGCATGTAGAAACTTAATACTTTCTAAAATATATTTTTAGCAGAAAAGAATGTATTCTTCATGTTACTTTGACAACCCATGGTGTCTGACCACATTGACTGACTGCAACAATAGCAGTTTTGTAAGGCAGAAGGCAGAAGAGAAAACAGAAAAGTGTTTTGTTTTCTTTTCTTGGTTTTTACCAGCAAGCCTACTTCACCTAAATGGTACAGAAGAATGCTGACAATTGCAGACCATTTCACCTGGCATATTTGACTTGTTTTATCTGAGCGTACTGTTCAACTCCGTGATTAAAAAGTTATCATTTTAATAATTAATTCCGAGGAGGTTACCTACCAGAAAGAAAGCAAAAGGAAGTTTTTAATCAATATATAATAGCACTTTAAGACCCCTTTATTGCTATTAACCCTCCTAGAGATCCACTGAGAGTGGTTGTAGCTGTTGTGAGTGGCTGCTCTAGACAGGGCTGTAGGACAACCTCCAAACAAATATGCAACTTTACTCTTTGTGTATTCACATGAGGGACAGTATTGGTCTCCAATAGTACACTGGGCACCACAAAATCTGTCACTTTTTATATTCTGATGAGATTTCCAGTCCCCCTTGTCCTGCAAAGAGCAACTGAAAGCAAAGTCATTTAATATGTTCAACATTTAAAGCTGGTCTTGTCAACAGATTTCACTGTGACTCTTCCTCATCACGTTTGGTATATAAAAATGAAACCCACCTAATAGTAAAGTCAGCTTAGTGACCTTTACTACTGCAGTATCAGGCACAGCACCTGCAAAGCCTTTAAATGTAAAAACACGGACAGCTGGGGTGAAACATAAGATTGAAAGGATGACACATTAGCTAAACAGGAGCCTGAGGAGATGAGACGGGGTCATAAATTGCATTAGTCATACTGTCTGAGAAATGATCTCCAGTGGCACTTGCTTCTCAGTGGGGACTTTCATTGATGATCTTTAGTATTCACCGGTAAAACCCTATTCAGCTTCTTACACTATTGCACATTTGGTACACGTTTCCAAGGAAAACCATCCTCGGGGTAAGCTTTGATGCCATGGAACTGAATGTGCAGAAGGAGGGGGAGTGCTACACTAGCTAGGACTCCATGCTGAACAGCTAAAGCAAGGGTTAACTTTGGAGAGGGAGAATCCATGGCTTTAAATGGAGACAGGAACTGAGGTGGTGACATCAGGCGGTGCTTTTGGGGAACTTGGGAGCAGCAGCCTCCTCAGAAACACTGCGTACGGATTGACAGCGGAGCCGCTCGGAACAGCAGTTCATGCATGTTTCATTGAGGCACACTACACATGGGCCCACTTTGCAATTTAAAACAAGCTCAATATAGTATTCCAGAGAGTCAATGAAACAAGAAGAACTCCAACAGCAAAAACCTAAGGGAAGTTTTTGTTACAAAAATGGACAAAATTGAGACAATAAAATAGTTCGGCACATGAAAAGGATGGGCACTGACTATCTAAGTGTGAAGGCAGAGACAGAGAAGGTTTATTATCAGTAGGTAGTCAGCATGACAGGGAGGTGAAGTTTCATACACATAGTTTAGTTGTCCATGTAGAAATGTGGGCAAAGCTGTTCATTCTGAGTGCTCTACTTTTGTTAACCAAGGCTGGGACATGGAATGGCCTAACAGAGCTCAGGGATGGCAAAGCATTAACTGCAGGACACTATCACAGGGAGGAACTGTGGGGAAAACCCCACACTCTGAGGGCAAGCAGCTCTCTGCACCAGGTTAGGCAGGTGACTGGTGTGGAGGCTGTGCAGAGGGCAGCATGGGAAGTGGCCAGGACACAGTGTCCCATCACGCTGAAAGCCTTTGCAAACACACCTTCATGGCCTGTCAAAAAGTCACAGTGCTGCACTGGAAATACGAGTTCCACACACACGGTGACAGAGCAAGAGAAACAGGACAAGAGACTCCCCATCCCACCAACTGTGCATCTATAGTAAGGTGACAAGTCCAGGTAAACACATCTTTATGGTATGGGAGTTTTGTTGTTGTTGTTTGTTTTCTTTCAGCTATATGATAAAAAAGAATTCAAATTGTTCTCTGTTCTAGTGGACTCTGGTCACCACAGAGGACACACGTGGATCCATGTAATAGACAAATTCAACATCTTTGTGTTAAGTTCTGTGATTCAAAGGGTGTATTTACTAATTCACACAATGACATGAGTTTGGATCTTCACTAAGTGAACTCAGTGGAAGGAAAACTTTGACTCTGGGACCTTTACTTTAAGACCAGGTTTTATAGACTGTAGAGTCAATTTTGACTCAAGTGGTCATGGATTTCAGGACTCATCTAGAAAGCCCCTAGATGAAGGCATCTATTTCCTCAGAAACAGTGTTGAAAAGCCCTAGATGAAGGCACCTATTTTCTCAGAATCTGTGTCACTTCTTCTGATATATTCAATTTTGATTCATTCCTCATGCCTGCTATACTTTTTAAAGTGATCTAAACTTAAAGGTTCTAAGGTTCATGAATGCTATGTCTTTACTGACAGTCACATCCCTAAGACTTTCACAGATGACCAGGAGAATTTATAGAGGCCAACTGAGACTCCTAACTTTCAAAACCACTACTCCCCCTTCTGTCTGGTGGAACTTGGACCCCAGCTTGTCACTCAGACTGCAGGGTAGAACTCTGCCTCTGTCAAGAGTTAGTACTCATTTCCTTCTCAGCTGCTTACAATTGCAAATATTTCAAAGCCTTCCGCTTTCTAGCCCTTCCAGACAGACACCCTTATGACAAAGCAGGAAAAGACAAACTAGGGAAGTAGATGGCATCAACCCATCTATTATTGCTACTTAGGAAGTTGCAACACCTTATGGTTCTTCTGACACAGCTATCATTGCACCTGCACCAACACATCTAAAACCCCTTCCATGGACTTTCCTGGAACCTTTCAAAACAATCAGTACAAAGCCCATTGCACCAACTAGATAATGGACATCTAGGTTCACAACCTATGTAAACTTGTCTCTTGCTCTTCAAGGCAGTTTTACTCTGCTTTACACAAGCTGTATCTTTGGTCCAGCTCTCTGGGGAGGCTGTGTGAAGAAAATGCATCATGGTACAAGAGCAGGCAGCTCATGTGAACTGCCACGGCTGGAGCAGTCCTGCTTTCCCTGGGTCTGCAGCAAAGCACTGCAGCCCAATGCCACAAGAACAATTCTACTTGCCAGGAAACACAGAAAAGAGGGCAATTTGTAGAAAACCATAACTATTGGGGTTGTTGATAGTACAAAAGTTACTGCTTGTGCCTGAATTTAAGGTGAGAAATTAATGCCTGCTTTGGTAATATCTGAGACATCTGGCACTGGATTTTTTACCTTGCCAAGTAGAAAGCTGCAGCAAAACTACTGTCATGTTGCCACACATGGAGGTACCTCTACTTTCTCCTATAATGTCTCTTTACTGTTTCAACTTGGAAGACTAGAAACTCCTAGTAGTGAAAAACAAACAAAAAAACCAATCCCCACAATAAAGAATCCATTTTACTAGGATAGATTAACTTGTAATTGAAGACTCCAGCTATTGCATGACTGTGGCAATAGTTTGTTTGAAGACTGTCTTTTCTGAACGTGTGCATATGTTATGTTGCCATTTAGGTGGCGCCACTTTTTGCATAAAATTTACTTTGCATAATTACAGGCAGTTTTGCAAAATATATATTTGTAATCTTTGGTGCTTGCTTACCACGTATTTTTTCATTTGGTTGAGAATGTTTGTCATAGATGTCTGTTATATGGGGCTAAGAATTGACTTCTGAAGTACCATGGAAAAAAGTCTGGAAGTCTTTGCAAACTCATGAATTATTTCCTTCTTCTGTTTCTAGGCCCTCCACAATTTGCTATCACGTGTTTGCCAGGGAAAACCATCCCCGCAGAAAAGCAGCTGCTGGCACTGTGTGTACATGACTCAGATGCAAAGTCCAGCAATTTTCTTTCAAGTGCTGACAAAAGCTGGTTTGGGCCAAGAAAGAAGACTTTGTGCTGAGACACGTGCAGGTGCTCCACCCCTCCAGGCCAGCTGTGGCAGGGCCAGGACAGATGAAACAGCTGGAGGGGTTCTGCCTCTTAACAACCTCAGCACGATTTGCAAGGCTGTCCCTGTCCTCATCCCTGGGCTGCAGGAGTGGCTAAACTGCTTTGTTGAAGGAATAAACACAAGTGTTGTGAATAACAGGGTACCTGTGTGACAGGTGAAGTAAACTGGGGACTTCTCTCATTTCTAAGTAGAGTAATTCAGTGGGAAAATTCCAGTTCATTGAGTTCAGAGCATCCAGTTCACAACACCTCCAGGTGTGGTGGCATTCTGTTGAATCCAAGGTAGAAGTGAAACCTTTCTGTGGTTACTGTGGACAACTGAGAGCAAAAACCAGCCCTCGTGTTTGGCATTTCTGAGTCAGAGCCACCAGCTGTAGCCTGGATGATGGAAACCCTCTGCAGACAGCTCGTGGCACAGAACATGGGATATGCCAGCTTTGTGGGCTTCAAGGGGAGCCAGGGTCAGTTTGCTGGCTTGTATGGGGCACGAGGAAGGAAGGTAAGCACAAAGGCCATCAAATGTGGGATATGTGGGGCATTAATAGGGCAAGAGACATAACAGAAAAGGAAAATTATGACCTAACATACTGCAAGTCATTCTGAGGATTCAGCAAGACTTTCATGTTCAGATTTGTATTTCACAGGGATTTCTCTCCCTCCCATTTCTTTTGATGCCAAAAATGTCTATTATTTCCTCCATGTTCTGTTCTCCATTTCCCCTTTCCCTGTGCATTGTTTCTTCCCGTTTTCTATTTGCAAAACTCAATTTCAAAAACTTTCTTTTTTTCCTAAGTACCAGGTTGTAAAATACAGGAGCCAATTGTTGCTCACTCTCACTGATATAAAGATAGATCTAAAATTGAACTAAAAATGTTGAATGGCTGAGCTTTTTTCATGTACAGACAAATCTCATTATAGAACTATAAAGAAGAATTATCCTGCTGTCCTTCCGAGATACATAGTTTAATTAATACTGGATATATTTAGTTTCCAGAGTGCCTCTCCCACACACAAAAGCCAAGGTAAAACAGGAATATTCAGTTGCTGCATAATGGGAAGATATTTATAAAAACAAAGCTGCATTAAGCAAAGCATTGTTCATTTAGATGGATGAGTTGAGAGTTGTAATTAATTCTGACTTTAATGTGAACACGTTACATGTATGATTAAGAACCCATACAAATAGCTAAATTAGATTTTTAACTTGACTATGCAGAGTTTGCAACCTGATTGTTTTGGTAGACATTCCAGGCCTGGTTTTACTAGTCTGTTAGCTGTACAACTCCTGGGCTTACAACAGCTCTGCATGATGTACAAGGGAGGTGTTATCTGCATTCCTTCATATGACTAAGTTACTCTGCCATGAATGTGCTGTACACAAATTAAGATGAAGGACAAGATTCTTGATTCCACCCACAAGAAAGAGTAACTCATTTGAACAGAGAAATAATTCAGACATAGCTTGAAGGGCATTTTGAACTAGCACAGACATGCTCATTTGGTGACAAATAATCCTCTAAGGTCTACACACTCCTACATGGTCTCCTACATTGGAGAACTCTAGCTAATTAACTTGTCAGACTATATTGCTTCTTCAGCTTACAGAGTGATGGGAAATACATGGATGTGACACGAGAAAAATCTGTTTCAACAGGAAATAGGTCAAAATCCCCAGAGGAAAAAGATAATCTGGCCAATAGATGGTTATTACATTTGGTGGGTGTTCTAGTCAAAGCATTGTGCAATGCTCATTGCACAGCACCTAGTTGCACAGTACAACTAGTCCTTTTTATTCCACATTTGAATTTCCACATAGCAAGAAGAGCTAATGAATGGGCTCTGCTTCCTTCACAGTAAAAGCTTCTGCCTCCGCCAACACTTCTTCCAGTTATGAAGGTGGTCTTTATAATAACAGTTTCCCAGCTTTCTGCTGCCAGCCCTGGCCAGCTCCCAGTGAGACCTATCTTGCACCACTCCATGGTGACATGTGAGATGTGGTAACAGCTTATCTGACATGTTCTTTGGGCTTCAAAAGTAATATCCCATTTAAAATACACAGAAGTTCGACCCCAGGCAGCGCCTAAGCACTGCACAGCCATGCGCTCACTCCCCCTCAGTGGGATGGGGGAGAGAATCAGAAGGGTAAAAGTGAGAACACTTGTGGGTTGAGATGAAGACAGTTCAATGGGGAAAGCAAAAGCCACATGAACAAGCAAAGCAAAACAAGAAATTCATTCACCACTGCCCATGGGCAGGTGTCCAGCCATCCCCAGGAACACCGGGCTCTGTCACAAGTAACATGGCAAGACAAAACACCATCACTCCAAACATTCCCCCTTCCTCCTGCACAGCAGCAACCTACACTTCAGGTAACTGAGAGCCTTATGCTTCACAAAAGCATAATTAGCCTGAGACCATTGATGTTTGCAGCTTGGGAAAATCTCTTCACCCAGTTTTCAGAGAAGGGCACTACTAAGCTTCAGTGCTGAGGCCCCATTGCAAGGAACATGTGGAACAGGGCTTCCACACAATGTTCAAGCCCACCCTGCTAAAACAAGCAGGTGGCTCAGGAGATCTTTATCCCCTTGCATTTGTGAGTTGACATTTAAGAATTTTCTCTCTCTTTAAAACCATCAATCAAAAAGTATTTACAGAATCATGAGTCATGATTCTATGAATCAAAAGTATTTGCAGATTAAGGAAATTGTCATTAAACAGACCTGGCCAGGAACTGGATTTTCTATTCCACAGAATTTTTTTCCCCCAAATTCCATTTTTTCCCATTTAAACCCAATATATTTTGTTGCTCTGTTGTTGCAATATATTTCCTAGAGTTTAGATTTCTTTTATTCTTTGTTCGACTTTTTAATGCTTTATCAGTTCTGCTTTGAACAGACATCAGCTTAGTCATATTTTTTAAAGTGTTTCAATTTTGACAGAAATAATGCTGCATTAAGAAAAAGAATCTCTGAAAAAGATCCACTAAATATCCCATCTGCTGTACTCATCATACACCTTTCTATTTCTTTCCCTAAATTTACTGTTTCTAGATAGACTCATGAGCACTCAGAACAGAGAGTGAGACATGAAAATGATAGTAGTCATTCTGGAAAGCTTTATTCAAGATTTTTTTTTTATGGCTTCATCAGTTATTTCTTTAAAGATATTCTTGGTAGTATTGCTCTAGTAGCTATTTATATCTGAATGAGAAATGCCAGGGAAAAAAGAAAGCCCAGCTGTGCCTGAGAAAATGTTAAAATCCATAGCAGCTTAGAGAGCCACTGCAGAGCAGTGACCCTCTGAAAGGAATCACTGAGAAGCTTCTTCCCCTCCCTTCAAGTCTTTTCCTTATGAGAGGTGGTTTTTAAAGCCCTCATTACAGGATAGAAATACTGGAGGTCTTTTGCATGTGCTAAGCCAAATGTACCATAAGAGCTACTCTTGGATACAGGCATACCTGTGCTTAGCTCTGTAAACTTCAAACCCTTTTCTTGTCAGCCTGTACTTCAGAACATCAGGTTCCATCTCTGTGGGGAGGGTGGCAGTCAAGCTCCTGACGCAGCATTTCTTATTCAATAAACTAAATTCATGAGATGGCTTGAATCAAGGAGCTTTAAAACCATCACCAATTTGCACATATTCACTGCTCCTTTAAAGGACTAATTGTTTGACTTGTGACTTGCATTTTAGCTTGAGGAGTGGCAGATCATTTTTTGCCTTGGTCCAAGGATTAGACATTCAGAATACACTGGAAATCTCTCAATTTACCCAACTCAATTAAAAAAGATGCATGTACAGCATTTATGTCGTTTTTTGACAGACTTTATTTTCTGCCTAAGTGATTCAGTTTCCCCTGGATACATATGGCCCTCTCTTTGTTATGCAGAACTGGAACTGCACAGAAAGAAGATGAGGTTAGTGGTCACTGGATAAGTTGCAATACATTCATTAAACTGGTAATTTCAAATAGTCTTCAATAAATGAAATGTTCTTTAAGTGAAATCTGATTCTCAGCTACTTTAAACATTAGGCTACCAGGCTAAATGAGAAGAAAAAAACCCCATAGTATGTATTAATAAAAATAAACACTGGTGACAGCAAAAGCAACAGCACAGCCATTACATTCAGAAGAGACAGTAACCTTCTGATGTCTGTACCCACCAAAGTTTCAGAATCAAGGAAGTTTTATATGTCTCAATTGCTGTAGAAGAGCTGAGCAATTTTATCAAATGGGAATGATGAGTACTAAAGAATCTGGCAATGAATTTCAAGATCCAGATACTTAAAGAAATCTGTTTGAGTAAAAGTTTAATAAAAAGTAAGAAGATGGAGCAGTGCTGTGCAAATGAACATCAGATTGCAGGACTTTCATCATGCAGGAGGTCAGTGCCCACCTAGAGAATATTCTAAATCAGTCAGTGCACCTTGAAGTCTCTTGGTGACTCTCCTGAAGTCCAGTTTGGGGTAGATCCAAAACTGTGATGTTTTGAATATCTGAATTCAGGATGTGGGTGAATATGCACCCATGACTTCAAACAGCTGAGCAACTCCATTCTTATAAATCCAGGTGATACCTTAGGTTTTAACTTTGATATTTTTCAAATCCTGTATTGCCTAGTGTGTAGCTCTGAAGTTTCTTGTGGCCTGCAAACTTCTGTTCTCTAGATATAACAAAGCCTCTCTGGGCCTGCTCTCCAAGGGCACCCAGGCTGTCCTGGGCCTGAAAATGTGTAAAAAAAAATCTTAGAAAGGGGGTGATCTTGGGGAAATTACATCATTAACTGAATTATTCTTTATTTGGAGAATTAACCCTGATATGCAAATAGACAAAAGTTATAAAAGTGTGAAGGACCCATGGCTCAGGATCCATCTTGGATGTTGCCTTTGGCCTGCCCAGGGTGTACTTTTGAAGGCCCTTCAAATAAATACCTACCTTTATTCCCTTATCCCTGTCTAGTCTCTGTTTTTTGGGTGGCCTCTCAGGCATCACAGGTGACCAGGCTCCTCATGGGCAGCCTGAGACAGCTGTGAGGACGGCACGTGGCAGGGCAGAGGGGCTGCAGTGCTGGGGTGTGTTCCTGAGACCACTCTTCATGTACAAAGGCACAGAAAGTGCTTTCTGAATGCAGACCTTATCACCCACAGCTGACAACCACAACTGGAACGAAGCATTAGTCAGAACTTAATGTCATGTAATTTGCTTGCCGTAAGGATGAGCAAGAAGACCTTGCCCCAAAATGTCAGATACCTCATCTACAATATTTTTGAAAAACAAAAGACAGGTGCAACGAGAAACTGTAAAAGAGAAAGGATGGACTGAAATTCCAAAGAAAAGATGGCTGAACTGGTGGCCCACAATTCAGGTATTGGGCTCGCAAGATGTTCCAGCTCACCATCCTTTCTGCGGCAGCTCTGGAGGAGACAGGGCACAACAGCAGGTGAAACTGGCACCTCCCTCTGCATCTGTCCATGGCAGCCTGTCAGGAGAGCCCCCAGCCAGCCTCCAGCACTGAAAAATTGGGACCACCAAGGCACATCCACCCCTGACATACTGCAGAGGGTGTCTGAGACAGTTTTCACTCTCCTCTCTCCCTCTCCTCTCTTCCACAAGTCCCCCCTGAAGGGTGGCACAGAATACTTGAGATAGACTTCTGATCAGGAATTCCCTGTGAGATCCACTTCCTCTCTGTGGGCTACAGAGGGCATCCTTGGAAATTAAGATCTTAATTTTGTTCACCAAAATTAGTGATCTAGAGCTAGGAAAAGTGAAGTCCTTGTCCTTTCCTCAAAGCATTTCCCTTGGGCAAAGTAGACCATTTTTTAAGGTTTTAAAAAAGCGTTTCTAATAAATCTGTATTTGATATTCAGCCAAATACATTTACATAATTTCCAAAAACATTGAGGAAACAATACCTTCTATTATTAGGAATGAAAGACAGAAGCAAGCCCGAATCCCCAAGTTAAACTACAACTTCTGGTCACTTCTGGAGTTTTGTGGTGACACTGTATCTCTTCAGTGAACAATTATCTCTGCTGATGTTAATAAAACGGTTTAAAAATTATTGAAGCTATTCTTTAATATTTGGTTTGTAGATGCTCTATTGTACGTAGATGCAAGAAAAGGGTTTAATCCCTGTTTAGGAGAAGTTATAGGTCAAATTAAATTTACTAAAAAAATCAAAACTATGATGGTAAGCCAGTTTTTAAATACTATCATGGCTCTAGTGTATTACTGTCCACAGAGGACAGAGACTATAGTAAGATAACTGTTAAAAGCATCTTTGTTTATTGTTAACCAATGAACTTAGCAGGGGGAGGGATTCCTGTCACAAGACGGGATATAAGGAAGGAAAAATAACAGTGTATTTCTGTTGTCTTTATTCTGTAATATTCTGTAAAATCCAAGTAGCTGATGATGCTATTTTCGTGGCAGCAGAACAAGGAGCTATTGTAATTAGGAGAGGCCAGGCCATTTTCACATGAAGCAGCTTTCTGAAACACTACAGCAACATTCAAGGTTGGGACAGAAGACTGCGGCGACAGCCTGAACAAGGAAAAACGGAACTGGACATGCTGATATCTCCAGGTTTCTCACGGGCAAAGTCTGGCAATGACACACACATGGTGTGCTCTGAAGCTGTGATGATGTTACAACTCAGAGCAGGACACGATGTGAGATCAGCCACGTCTAATCCTGCCCTCTGCATAAACCCCGTGAGACAGGGCGATGGCAAGGCTGGGCCTTCACTGCTTCTACAACAGCTTTTTATTTAACACACAGAGAAAAAGGCAATCACCTTGCTGAAATATGGTATAAGGAGAAATCAATGGGATATATTTATTTCCCAGCAGTCAGACACTGAAGATGCATCTCTCTTTTTTTCATTATTGCCTCTTTCTCCTCCCTCTCCCAAAATGATGGCATTGGTAAAATTACAAAGGGGGAGAGGGCAGAGAACATCAGTTGACAGGTTTCTCTGTAACTACGATGTTAAAATTGAGACAGTGTTTACCTTTGTAACCTTTTTGTTTAAAGATACAGCTTAGTGTAGAATAAAATATAGCAAATGCAGTACTTTCGATGTTTTTTATAAATGCATTCTCCTTGGGGTTTTTTTGATTGTGGAGTTTTTTCAATGTTTGTAAGATGATTGTACCTCACTCGTGATCAAGAAATGCTATCTAGTCAGCTAGACCCTGCTACAGAGTGACAAGAGAGAGACTCCTGCAGGAGCTCTAATCTTTGTAGTCCAGAACACTGAGCTTTTCATTAGCAACTGTGAGAGATGAGCTGTCTAATTTTCAGCACTGAAACCAATAGTCTAGAACTGTCTGGAGTAAGTACCTGCCTTCAGGATAAAAGCTGATATTACAGGTTCTGGCTTCACATACTTCCATCTGGTCAATTCTTCCCCAGACAGAATCATAGTATTGTTAAGGTTGGAAAAGACCTTTAAGATTTTTGAGTCCAACCATTAACCCAGCACTGCCGAGGCTGCCAATTCAACCATGTCCCTCAGTGCCACATCAACACAACTTTTAAATACCTCCAGGGATGGTGACTCCATCACTTCCCTGGGCAGCCTATTCCAATGCTTAACAACCCTTTCTGTGAAGAAATGTTTCCTCATACCTGATCTAAACCTTCCCTGGTGCAACTTGAGGCCATTTCTTCTTTTCCTGTTGCTTAATCACTGGGAGAAGAGGCTGACTCCCACCCGGCTGCACCCTCCTGTCAGGGAGTTGTAGAGAGTGAGAAGGTTCCCCCCAAATCTCCTTTTCTCCAGGCTGAGCACCCCCAGCTCTCTCAGCTGCTCCTCACCAGACTTGTGCTCCAGACCCTTCCCCAGCTCTGTTCCCTTCTCTGGACACTCTCCAGCCCCTCAATGTCCTTCTTGCAATGAGGAGCCCAGAACTGATCCCAGGATTGGTGTTGTGGCCTCAGCAGTGCCCAGCACAGGGGGACAATCCCTGCCCTGGTCCTGCTGCCACACCATTGCTGATCCAGCCCAGGGACCACTGGCCCTCCTGCCCACCTGGGCACAGCTGGCTCATGTTCAGCCACTGCTGACCAGCACCCCCAGGTCCTTTTCTGCTGGGCAGCTTTCCAGCCACTCTGCCCCCAGCCTGTAGCTCCCTGTACACTCTCTACACTCTCTAAGGTAGTGTACAGACAGTAATTTATGGCCCAAATACTCTGAGCTTTTTCAGCAACGTAACACCATAGTCATTAAGAATTTATGGAAAAAATAGCATCGAAACCCCTTGAAACCTATGATTCTACCTATTATGTGTAATTAGCATTATCATTAACAACCTAGAAATCCAAATTCCAAACTCTGAGTGCAAAAGACCCACAAAAAAGTAAGATTATTCTCCAGGTTGTTAAGCAACATAAGGTAGTTCCTGTGGGAGAATCTTCTCTCCCTGCTCTGGGCTCTGTCCCACCCCTGGTTACAGAGAATTGATGTTTTTAAAGCATTGCTTTTTAAAAAGAAATTTCTCTGCTACTCCACTTATGGAAAAAATATTGCAGAGACTATGGTAAACATTTCAAACTTCTACAAGAATTTCTAAAACTGTACTTAACTTTTGTTACTTAACTAGAAATGAAAGAGAAGGAGAAATGAAATTAATAGGTATAATTAAGGCTTATACAACCCCTTTTTTCTACTTGGCTGAAACTAAAAGCAATGATGATATAATCAAAACTTTGAGATCTAGCCATCCCTTCCCAAACACATACATCAATATTTTGGATCTTTGTAAATAACTACAATTCTGTATCTGCAAACTTTTTTTCTGAATTTAAAGAAAGCTACAAATATATCATGGCATCCTTCTTACAGAAAGGATCATGGCAAGGAAAAGAACTTTTCCAAGAACTGGATTCGTACTTTGGAAGCCTTTTTTTGCAAAAGTGGATGACTAAATCTCATCACATACCAATGAAATTTCTCACTAAAATCTCATTTCTTTAATTAAGGTTTCCACTAAGCTGCTCTAGGCACACACACTATATACATACATATGGTTTTTTCCTCACTGTCACAGAGGAGAAAAGGAAAATGACGTTTGAAGAATTTAAAATCAGCAGGGGCAGGCTCTGAGGGAATATGATAGGTACCACATCACCTGAACAGCACAGCTCAGATTGGTCCATTCACTTCTCAGCCACATCTGTGGCCTGCCCTTCCATAAAAACCATTGCTCAAAATGTTAACTTTCCTTGAGACAAATGTTTAAAAACATATCATCTGACAAATCTACAGATTTCAGCTATTGCAGGAGTAATTTTGAATAACCTGTGATTATTTCCCTCTTCTTAGTCATCAGTTTTCCTGATGCCATTAATGTAAACCAGAAACTAGAGAATTATTCAGCACAGATGGCACAGCAATAAAAATCTGGACAATTTTCATGTGAATGTCTGTCTTTGGACCTATTTTCTAAGCATATGGAATAGAAACCACTACACACTGCAGTATGGTAAACACTCTTGATAGCAGTACTTGACTATTACTTGTATATATAATATATAGAGTATAATAATATAGAGTAATAATAATATAGAGTATAATGCTAGGGCTCATTTGACATAAAATACATGTCTTAAAACAGGCTATCTACCTTGGCACCATACATAACTCATTCTGCTTCTTCTGGTACAGTAAAACATCCATCTGCTGTTTTTAGATATCTCCAATGTTGAGGCTCGAGGTGGTGATCTCAAGGATGAAACATTTGAATCTCTCTTCCAGTCAGCTGAAAGAAAGGCAGGGTCTTAATCTATGGGAACAGACCTTTTATACAACATAGGCTTGGACTACAGAAACTAAATACCCTGCTCCTAAAAGAAAAATATGTATTGCTCTATTAATGAACATGTATTACCATTATTTTGGAATGAAGGAGAAAGAAAAAAAAGAGGATTCAGAAACCATTTTAGGCCAGCAACTTACAGCAGTTATCACACACAGAGAGCTTAGCTGGGGCAGCACTGTAGAGATAGAGTTAATTTGAAACTGGCTGTTTCAAAATGAGTGTGAGTTTATATTAAAAGCCATCCATGGCAGGAAGGAACAGTTTTAGCCAACTTACCTGCTGAGAGCCAATTACTCCTATCAAACTGTTGTATTGCCACTTCCAATACTTCAATGGCTAAATTAAAGCTAGTTCAAGTATTGATAACTCCAGTTTATTATTTCTAAATAATTTCTTAACAGCAGCTTTTGAGATGGTAATGCATCTTCACAGCGACAACTCCTACACATTCTCTCTGGTTTTAAAAAGGAAATGGGGATTACTCCAGACTTGAAAAGGTCCCTCAAATTAGGAGGTATCAGTTGCTCCAAATCAAGAAGCATTTGAAATACACTTCTAAGAAAATCAGATTATTTAGTCTTTCAAGTTGCAAATTACAGTTTTGAAAGGGTTGTTACAAAATATCTTGTACGATATTTGCATATATACAATCTCCTTGTATCTTGAAATTATTTCTGATTGATTCCTGGTGTTATAATAATTTAGTTTATTGTGCACCTATCAGATGAATTTTTAAAAAACCAAAACCCTAGGAAAACTCAAACCTTTTTGCAAATCATGCAGTATCTAAAAATTTCCAGCTGTTCAGCCCAAATAAAGCTGAACTTTCTCTGAAAGAGTAATTGTCACATATTTCAGTCCCTATAGAATTAAGCACAACTGTGCTTTAGGAATCTCTCACAGTGAATTGAGGCAGTGTTACTGAACAGAAATTATGTCATAAACAATTACAATCTTCCAAAGCAGATATAATCAATAACCGGAAAAGAAAATTTTAAAAAACATAAAACATTATAGGAATAGTCTTCTCAGACTCCCTCTGTGTACCTGTATGATCACACCTTTTCTTGTGCAGCTAAAACTGAGCACACAATCACTGTTGGTTCTCTGTTCTAATGCAGGTCATTTAACATAGCTCACAGAAGGTCAATGAAGTTTTTGGAGCTGATTTTTCCAAGTGCCATTCCTCTGAAAAAAAAAAATCTGCTGTACGAGACTTCTAAGGAGCAAGCCTGAGACATCTGATACAAATATTGCTACAGATGCAGTAGTGGTATAAACAAGGTAGAACGTTTTTCCTAGAACACTAAGCCCTAAAAAATAGTAAGAGCAGGAGACATCCAGGTGAGTCAGGGTGCCTGGAAATGCTCTCACAGCAGTACAGATCAAGTGTGAATACTTGTAGCATCCAACAGGACTCATGTGCTCCCTGAAATAAAAGCTGGCCAGTCCCAGAGCTCCTCTAGAAAGCCATCTACCCCCACAAGGTGCTCATTGTCAAATTAGCTGCCCATTAAGGAATAAAATTATATGCCTCATAATCTATGTTTAAACCCTTGCTGCTACATAATCAGGCTATTAACACCATCCACTCAGACATTCTTTGAGATTTGGGACAATCCACATTACTCCACTCTGGCTGCTGTAAAGTTTTGAAGTCACTTGCTCCGTATTAATTACATCCTGTGAAAGAAGGGTATGAGTAACCTCTTAGTAACATTACCCTCAGTGCGTAAGACGTGCACAGGGCTTCAGAGACAGATTAGGAGTTTATGCCACACCCTGACTGACACCTAATATTTCAGGGATTCCTAAGGAATTCCTAAGGAAGGAAGCAACACCTCGTTCACAGTTACCGTTGACTTCAGCTTTAAGAAGTACTCAAGATAAAGAGCATTATATAAAATCTCATTATTGCTCTGCCTCCTCCTCCATTTGAATTTCATCCCTTGTATTATTTATTCCCCTCTGCCTGTGCTGTGTGTGTCTTCTCTTCTGCAGGTGACAACAAGAACATGAGGAGGGACTAGTGATGACGTGTAAATAGTATCTAAAGAGGTGAGCTTGAAAGCAGCAGGCATAAAATTGCTCTTTACTGGTGTCTTACACATCTTTGCTTCTTGCCATATTTCAAGCAGCAAATGCAAGGACTTAATAATGTTCCTCAGCTCCTGACCAGTAAACTTAATAAGAATGCTAGAGTCCCTTAATTTGATTTGCAGAGATGGTATGAACTGGAAACAACTAAAAAATAGAAGAGTGTAATGAATTTTTCCTCTCTGTGCCACTTCCATATCAACATGTGCTTATCTGTAACAGGTTGCAATATTCAGGTCATATTTTAATAACCAAAGGAACTCTTTATGCCATCAATGATTTCTTATTAAGATGCAAATCAAGAACAATCTCTGATCTTCTAGCAGAGCCTGAAAGCAGTTTCTTAATTAGTCAGGCTCCATCTGACATCTGACAAGACTTCCTTCGTCATAGGAAACTGACTTTAAAATTATCTTAGGAATAAAGATTTGTGGTCAGCAATAAGGGCTAGAACCATATATAAGCCATCAAAATAACCGGGCAATTTTTAATAGTCACTAAAAATCAGCATATATTCTCCTTAGCAACAAAAAGTGTGAATGAAGTTTAGTTGTTTAATCTCTATTTTGTAAACTCTTTCTGACATCTATCTGACATGAATTCCTTTATATGCTAAAATGGAATGTCCAATGCTAGACAGGCCGAATGGTATTTCACTGACTCAAGAGTCACTTCTAACTGCTCACTCAGTGAGTTTTTCTTCATGCTTGCTCTCTGACCACTTCCTAGCTTTTGCAGTATCTCCCTTCATCTTTTAAATATAGACCTTGGAAATGTAAGTCTCTAAAGCATCTATGGTGATGACATGATTACCACATCTCACCTGTTGCTGCCATCATATGGTCCATAATTAACCTTCAAAGTGCTTTGTTGCTATCTCAGATTGAGTCATAAAATCCTTAAGACAAACACCATGGCTTACCTCCATTTTTAGAGAGCTTGCTTTTCTTGCCATCGATTACAGATTTATTATAAATTATTAATAACTCTATCCTTTTCATATCTTCATTTGTATTGAGCAGAACTTTGCTAAAGCCAACAAATGTCTAAGGTCACACTGAGGCAGAACCACATCTCATGGCAGCATCTTTACTCATCTTCACACATTTTGGCAGGCTGACCAGTTGTGCTGTGGGTACAGGCACACTGGGAAAATCCAAATAAGGTAAAACAGGTATAGGTGTTTTCCACCCACAGTCCAAAGAGAAAATGTTCCAAAGAGGCTGAATATATAGGCTAGTCCTGATTCAGTGAAGTTCCATACCAAATTGTCTATTTTCCCAACTTCAGCAGGACTGCTTGCTATCTTAATTTAAAACTTAAGCCTGAGGAGATTTGTTTAAAGGAACTAATCCAGCTAAATACACTACCATGAGGAATTTACACAAGCTAGCTCTCTACATTTGCATCTCCCCGAGGCAGAATTCTATTGGCACCATAGTAAAAGAGTATTATTGCCTCATAAATCTGACATCTTCAATCCTCTAAATAGTTTAGAAAAAAATAATTATAGGTCAGCAACTATCTGACTAAATCTGATGACGGGTCTGGAGCATTTCTCTTATGAGGACAATGTTCAGACTAGAGAAGGTTGAGAGAGATCTCATTAATGCATGTAAGTATCTCCAAGGTGGGTGCCAAGAGGATGGTGCCAGACTCTTTTCGGTGGTGCCCAGCGACAGGACAAGGAGCAGTGGCTGTAAACTAAACCACAACAAGTTCCACCTCACCACGAGGAAGGACTTTGCACTGAGGGTGGCAGAGCACGGGAACAGCTGCCCAGGGAGGGCGCGGAGTCTCCCTCTCTGGAGACATTCCAAACCCACTTGGACACGCTCCTGGGTCACCTGCTCCAGGTCACCCTGCCGTGGCAGGAAGGTTGATCTCCAGAGGTCCCTTCCAACCCGAGCTATCCCGTGATTCTGTGATTTGAAGCGCACGCTCCGCTAAGTTATCGAGCCCACACGGCGCTCCCGCTCCGAGCTCCGCACGGGGNCACCCTGCCGTGGCTGGGGGGTGGGACTGGATTATTTCCAGAGGGCCCTTCCTAACCAAACTATCCCGTGATTCTGTGAAATCTACTTCTCTGACTCAAGCACCTTGGTATACAGAAGTTATTCCTTATTCTATGAAACTACTGGGGGTCTGCCACAGGTAAATTCAGACAACTGCTTGGGAATAGAGTACCCATGTGGGCGCTTGAAATAGCAGTTTTAGAAAAACGTCTGTGTCAAATATCTCACAAATATCTATAACTACTTGCAAAATCAACAAGGCTGCCTAAATTCCCAGGAAACTTCCAACATCTCCCTGGATATGCTGCAGATTTGGACCTCTCATCATGCACTAGAGTAGCTTAGTAAGAGTTTAAAAGGAAGATGTACCATAGGGGATACAATTCAGCAAGGGAATTTATCCCATAGAGGAAAGAGATTCCTTAGAAGTGGAATTACCTGTAGGTATACTGAGACACTGTCAGGTCTATTTTAAAGTTTTCAAAATAATATTTTCTTTACTCAGCTTTCAAACAAAAAAAAAACAAAAACAAAACAAAAAAAAAAAAAAACAAAAAACAAAAAAAAACACATTTTAAAGCAGAAAGCTGTTAGATAAACAATTTTTAGCCAGTCAAAACTGATGTAGTCAGAGCATTTCTCTGTTCAGTGTTACAG
>VZRO01002821.1:175772-284287 GCA_013397915.1 Daphoenositta chrysoptera | reverse complement strand
CGGACAGCGCGGCAGCCACCGCCCGCCGCTGCTCCGTTCGTCTTTTCCTTCTCTCCGCTTTTTCTTCTCAATTCCGCTCCGTCGGGATTAGCCCCGCGGCCGGGGGAGTCGGGAGAAATAGATCGGGCTGCTCCCACAGGAACCCGGCGGTGCTGCCGGAGCCCCGCACGGATCCCCAGACCTCTGCCATCGCCATTGAAACAGCCGCGACTAAAATACCGCCGTGGGAAGCTGCTGCGTGGGCGCTCCGATTTTTGGTCGATCATCCAAAAAACACGGCAGAGCAGAATGCCTACGCCAGCACGAGGAAGCATCACCAGGGCATTTACCTCTCTTTATGTCACCCACGCGATTGCAGATGCAGTGAGGGTCACGTCCTGCCGATAACAACAGCACAGGGCATTGCACTGGACACGTTTTGTGCCTACACCGACGCTGACCCACGTCCCGCTGCTGTGGCGGTGGGTCGGTGCTGGGTCCGACACAGCGATCATGAACTGCAAACGCCATTCATGCCTCGGAGATGAAATAAGCCCTTTCAAGCCCGCAGTGCTGCACTCCTGTCCCACAAAGGGCTGTTTTCCCCCGGGGGAAAAAAGTCTCATTCAAAGTGGCAGACAACTGTCACAGAGTTGGTTGTTTCATCCCGGCCCGGAGCAGAGACAGATGGCATTGAAAATCAGTGTCTGGTGTCAGAGGAGATGAAGTGGGGCAGCATTTATCCTCAAGTTACCTAGCAAAGAGACTGGAAAACCTCTGAGCTGTGTATGAGAACTGTGTAAACGTTCAGTCATGCATCATTTCTTTAGGTCATACAATACACCAAAACCTCGTTTATAAAGGCTAAAAAATATCCCTGGATAATTCTATTATAAAAAGTACCACTGCTATTGCATGCAGTGCTACTACATTCTGCTTCTTGAAAACAATCCAGCCCAGGACACTCCCAGCAACAGAATAGCTCTTCACCTCTAATGTTTCTGACAGTAATACAATGTGTTAGAGCATTCACCCTCTAAAATATCAACAACTTCAATTTTCAGAGAGATTTGCAAATATCCCTGACACTTAGCAACGGCATGCAGGCTGGAAATCCCATCACATAGTTGCTGGGAACTAGAGTCTGTCACATGGTCTTCATGTCTCATGGGCATCATTCACATCCAAGCATGTTCCTGTCACTTAGGCATCTTCCTTGTTTCAGTATTTAACTAAATTAATTGTTCTAGTTTGACTTTTTTAATACCTTACTTTGTCATTTGTGCTGATTCCTGTACATAAAGTTTCGGGACACATCCTCCTGGGTGGGGAAGCTGAGTAAAGCAGTGCCCGTTTTCCTGTTGTTTTCCCTCAGAACTGAGCCAATATATCAAAACGGGTTCCTGTTATGAAACTGCATGAAAATAGTTGAGTAATCCCTTTCTCTTCCCGAATCCCAGACTTCGTCTATACAAATAGCAAGATTTCTGGACAAAATTCTAGTTTAGCAGCAAATGGTTAAAGAAAGATGTTTCAAACTGCCTGAGGGTCTGTCGTGGTTGTGTTCTCTCCCCCTCAGCCCAATGCAGCACAGGGCTGCAGTTTTCCAACCAAGAGCCTGGCAGATTGTGCATTACAGCATCTGCTCCTGGGACCATCCAACAGCTCAGCTAGTGGTGGTTTTGTTCATATTAAGGATCTGCAACTTTCACATTTCCTCACTCATCTCCAGGGGTTGTCCTAAAGACAGCCACCAAAAGCTATGGACTGCAGAGAATTTGACCCAGGGCTTTAGGAGCTCTGCAGAAGGGAGAGAACCACACCTAGCCCTGCACCAAACCATGTCAGAAAGACCCGAAGGTTTTCAGTGCTACCAGAGGCAATTTTGCTGCTTCCTTCCAGCCCACATCTGGCTGATGAAGTTGCAGGCCAGCTGCACTTTGCCCCACCCAAGGTGGATGCTGATGGTCCTCACATCCTGCTCTCAGAGCTGTTCCCTGTTCTTCCTCCAAAAGCAGAGTCCAACTTGCAATACAAAGCCTCTTGCAAATTAAAGCCTCTACTGCCTGCATTACCTGGTATTATGTTTCCACAACACAAAACACCCCTTCCTGACCTTGCAGATCTGCATCTCCTGTTTGCATCTCTCACCCTTTGCTCAGACCTGGGACTGGTGACTCAGCACAGTAACATTTGGCCTTGACAATCCTGCCCATAATAAAAACAACAGTGAAACCAGCCAAACCCAAACCCCCTGCTCTCAGATAGTTCCTTTCTCTGGTATAACTCCAAAACCACTGGTGAGGCAGGCTTTACCCACTGTCTCGGGCAAATGCGACTTCCCTGAGGAATCTGGAGCCAGCCTGTGTCAAAAATTGCTCCAGTTTGCAAGTCAAAAGGCTGATAGCACACACTAGGTTGCTGGCTGGGCTCCAGGATGATAACCTTGTCAATGCACAACCAGCAAACGAATAAAAGTTGTGGGTGTGGATACAGGAAAGCAAATCCCTCCTGACTCGTATGATGAAATGTTGACCAAAGGGTGGCTGCTCTTCGATTATCACCTGAGTAACAGATCAGGAACCAGGGCAGATGGTTCAGAAGAAGCTTCCTAAGAAACCTGAGCACCTTGACCATCTTCAAAGTCAGCCGAGAGAGGTTATAGTTTCACCAGTGAAGGGTCAATAAGTGCAGTCCTTTTTCTAAGTGCTTGCTTATGTTCTACTTTCTGTAACTGATAAAGTACTTTAGTGTGCTCCCAGCTAAGTGTATGCTGGTTTTTGCTCCTATTCTCCTTCAAATTTGCAGAAATTTGAAAGAGAAGATTAAAAAAAAATCTGAAGAACACTATTAGCTGTTGAATCCATATTGCAAGTCGTGAAAGTCGCATTTGCCCTCCTGAACTGTGTACGGAAAGTGGAAGGTCCAAAGTTGTTTAATAAGGTGTCAGTATAAGACTGAAGAAGCACCCAGAGCAGCTTTGCAATGCACATCAGAAGATATCTACAAGTGTACATTTGCAGTTTCTGGGTAGGGAAGTGAGAGGGATTACCTGCAGGGAAGTCTCTTGTGAAGAGAAAGAGACATTACATGCAGGACTACAGGTATTGATTTCTTAAAAATCAACACTTGGGCAATGCTTTATCAGTGAAAACCTGCTTGAAAGAGTTGGTTAGGTGATGGGTTAACTGAAGGCTGCCTCCAGAAATTAATGAAGCAAGGAAAGATTCCAGGTTGATCCTCAACTGATAAACCCTGCTCTATTACAGGAGAGCCTGGCACAAGCTGCGGCTCCAGCAGCTACGGGAGCTGGAAAACTCCTGCCACCCGAGCACCACAGGCACTTCTGAGTCCTGAAGGCAGGGTTTTGTACCTGAAACACCTTCAGCTTCCAGTGGAGCAGGCACGAGTCAGTGCCAAGTACTCTTGGAAATCTCAGCCTCAGTGTGTTCCTTATGTTTATGTCCTTTGCTTCAAAGCTGACAGCGAGCAGGAGTGCTGTGCCCCGAGCAGAGTCAGGGCTTCCTCTTTCCTATGACAACCTGAAATTTCTGCATGCATGAGTTCCTACAGCAGACACTGGAAAAGGGGATGCAGCCATCCAAAAGGAAGATCTTGCTGAATTGCATGGAACATAGTCTCTTCTCCTGCTATGAGAGCTCACGGGAAGTCAGGCAGGGTCCTGGAAACACAAGGATTGCAGGACTGGTAAACCTGTAAAATCCTGATAGAACAGCGTGGCCATTTCAGAGGTTATTCAAAACTAACTGAGGTTTAGGAGGAGGGGGGGAGGGGGGAAGCTTCACATACTACTTTGCCACATTTCATTTGATGTCAAATTGGTTGTTTAGTTTTCCCCTGCAAGAGACTCCACCTCCTTTCAAAGTCCCCTTAAAACCTGTAGAGATTTTATCCCAGCTTTGCGCTTTGTAGTTACACAGGGAAAGAACAGCAAATGTCCTCAGTCCCACTGCAGAGGATTCAGATACCTGGTGCTTTAGAAAACTGCTGCCCCGACAAAGAATTTCTACTTGGCTTGAAGTGGTTTTTTGACTTCCATTTATGTTTTCTTGACTCTAAAAATAATCTAAAGGAAGACATTGCTTGTCGCTGGCCTGGCAAACACCTTCCTTTCCCTTTTTTTTTTCTTCCTTTTTTAGAGGAAAAAGAAACTTGAAGGAGAGAGTTGTTCTTTAGTTTTGCTCTTGAAGTGTAGGTTAAAATACCAGGGAAGGAGGAGGCCCTTGGCATCGCTCATCTCCTCCTGGAACTGCATTGCATCACTTGGAAAACAGGACGAGAGGACATGAGACAGCTCATCCCGACGTCTTTTTAACAGCACTTGGTTATATGCATGGAAATTCACACCATCAGCATCTACTGCAAGAAAATGAGCAGATGCCAGAAGATTTTCTTTTACACTTACAAGGAATGAAAAGCCATGGGCGTGTTTCCCGTTTTTAACGCCAGCAACATTTCGCAGGCTGACTCCCTCGAGGACAGCGGCAACTGGACAGCAGCAACCCAGTTCAGCCAGCCGGGATGGAGAATCGCTCTGTGGGCCATCACCTACTCCTTCATCGTCATCACATCCATCGTTGGCAACATCACCATCATCTGGATTATTCTGGCACACAGGAGAATGAGGACGGCTACCAATTACTTCATCGTTAACTTGGCTCTTTCGGACCTGCTGATGTCCGCTTTCAACACCATCTTCAATTTTATCTATGCCAGTCACAATGTCTGGTATTTTGGTGAGGAATTCTGCAGGTTTCAGAACTGGTTCCCCATCACTGCAGTGTTTGTGAGCATTTACTCCATGACAGCCGTGGCTGCAGAGAGGTAAGAGGCGAGTGAAGAAGATAAGGTCCGAAAAGAGTCCCTGTAAGTCATAAAAAATCGTTGCAGTAATTTGTGCAATTGGCCCCCATTCTGTCAGGTGCCTTATCAGCAAAGTGGGAGGAGTGCCAGACTGTGGGGTTTGATGCTAATTATGGCGTGATCTTCTGTTTTATCCCTGGTCTGAAATCACACCCATATCTGTAACAAGAAGTGGCTGGTATTTTTTTTTTCCCACATTAGTGATCATAAATTGTTTCCCAGTCATCCTGAAAACTCTTTTGTGGGTTTGTTGGGTTTTTTTAAACCATGAGATGGATGTATCCAGAAAAATGAGAATATGCTGCAGGCTCCTGAAACTATCAGCATCCCCAATCCTGCTGTGAGTCCAGCAAACCACCAGAAATAATGGAAATTAGATCAGAAATGGCAGAATCTGCTCCCCTGGCTCACTAGAATGATTTATTCCAAGAGGGAGGGAGGTAATTACAGTGATTCTGTTTGACTTCTGGGGTAATTTGGTACTTTTATAAAATTCACTTCCATCTGCCAAGTCACTTTTACTTGAGCTTTCATTCCTGGAGTCTGACTGTGCTTACAGCTCATTGTTAAATAGCATGAAGCTCTTTTGCTTTTTACTAGAAAGTGACCAAAAATCTGTGGAAATTTCCTCTCTTAAAGGCAATAGTGTGTGCAAGAAGCAGAGAAGGTTATTTCCCTTTAGGCTCTCTACCCTCCTTCCTTCCATCCTTCCTGTCTTCCCTGCATTACTCCCACTCTCCCTGCTGCAGTGAGGGACTTCCCTGGGGCAGCCTGACCCGACATCCAGAAATACCAGCAGTCCTTTATCAAAGCCCTGCTGTTGACTTTGCAGTTTCCTTCAGGTTTCCTATGTTCCTTATCAAGCACACATATCCACAAGGGTCCTTCCAGCTCCCTCGGGAGGGGAGCCAGGGTCCCTCTGGAGCCATCCAGAAAGTGAAAAGCGTTGTTCCCTGAGCCATCAGGGTCACTTCTCCAAATCCCCCCCCTCCCCAGCTCGCAGCTCAGCTCACCCTGGCACACCCAGCCTCAGGAAGCAATCGCAGACCAATCACACCAGATAAACGGGCTAGGAGAGGGAAGAGGGCTTTCCTGCATGAGTAATGCCCGCTGGAACCTGGGCAGGAGCTGGGGACACAGCACAGTACGGGACAGCTCATGAGGACAGGGCTGAGGGACGTGTTTATCAGCCTGCAGTCGTCCAGATGAAAGCAAATCCCTCTTTAGAATCAACGGCAGCTCACTTTTAGACTCAAATACTCTTTTGCTGCTCCTGGCTGTAAATCAACACTTGTTGATAACTGCTATTGTATACATGTCTGCCAAAGAATATTTTTTAAAAAGCCATTTCAGCCTGTTCTCATGTCTTCCTACTCTTGTTCCTTGGGGATTTTTGGTGAAAACACCTATATACCAAAATCTCTTTAGTCGCATGGCACAGGATCAGGAAGAAAACTTGGCACCTCACTGCAAACCATATTTAGCTATTCTTTGCTGAGCCTTAAAATAGATCCTGACACGGTCTCCTAGAAACTCGATGCTTCCATTTATTGTTATGAGAACCTGTGTCCACTCCAGCTCCAATGTTTAACTTTGATAAAACAACATCTTTTGAAGTGGTTTGTTGCAAGGAAGGAGGCTAAGAAGTGACAGCTCCAAGTAATTTTTGTCTGCCATGGTGATACTGCTCACCGTTGGGTTTAGGATCACTCCGTTTCCCCGTTTCCAGAGCAGCTGTTTCCCCTGCAGCACCCAAGGCACAAATGGAGTCTTATCAATCAGCTCGAGTTTCACACTCCAGTTAGCAAAGTCTCCTACAACCTGTTTGGAAAGTGCACAAGAGTGTCCAAAATTCAGCTTGTTTTGTCTACATGGATGAAGAGCAGAGAAAGGGTGCTAAGATTGCGGTCCCGGTGTCCTGGGATGTCACACTGAGAGAGGGCACAAGGAGCACAAGCAGCAGGGAGGCAAAGGCACTGCCACACAGCATGAGGGGCCAGGAGATCTCAGCAGGTTTGGTAAATCTCCCAACTTGCAGGAGCTTGCCTAAAATCGCAGCTTGCCTTGGGGGTGCACCCCTGGCAGAGTGGGAAAGCCTCCACCCAGCCCTGCAACACCTTTGATGTCTGCAACACGGGCTGCAGTGACAGCACAATGGCTGGCATCATTTATTCCTTGGACTTGCCATTCACTGAGGGCCACAGATCATAGTTTCAGGCACTTCTGTGGGCAAATACTCTGGAGAATATCCACCAGTGGATTCCTCCCTGACCAGACTCGAGCACTGTGTAACACTGGCTGTGGCAAGCTAAAGAAAAGCGAGGTGACATGAAAATTTTATAGCTAAATAAGGCCCTGCTGCTGTGCAGCCCTGGATTGCTCACTGTGCTGCCTGTCCTGCAGCAGGGGCTGGGCAGAGCTCCCTACCAACAACCTGGCCAAGAGACAGCACAATTTGTCAGATTTTTGCTATGAAAACTAGGAGGCAATGGGCATTTCCCACTCTATTTTGCCTTTGTAACAAGCATGACAAAGAATAGGGAAAGCATGACAAGAAATGCATAATTGATTATGTACTCGTTACAACACCGTGCATTTCCACACAGGGAACTTAAAACCAGAGAGTGCCCCAGGCTCGTGAGTAATCCAATAGTCAGATGTGCTGTGAGGGCTCGGAGCAGGTGTGGGATGGAAGGGTCAGCCCTTCCCTCTGCTGCAAGCAAAAGTGTTCAGGCAGTCACACACAGAGCACAAAGCACAAGTTTCCACAGCTAAAATTCAGTGGGGAAAAAATAGGGGGAAAGGATACTCGAGACCCCAGTCTGCTCTTGTGATAATATGAACATCAGAGACTGACATAATTAGGAGGAAAGCATAATTGGCTGGGTGATTTTTGATAAGGCACTTGAAAAAGTAATTAACAACAACAAAAAAAGAGCAAGAATACTTTTTAGGAGGGTCTGGAGTGACAGGACAAGGAGGAATGGCTTCACACTGATAGAGTGCAGGGTTAGATGGGATACTGGGAAGAAAATCTTCCCTGTGAGGGAGGTGAGGCCCTGGCACAGGCTGCCCAGAGAAGCTGTGGCTGCACCATCCCTGGAAGAGTCCAAGGCCAGGTTGGACGGGGCCCTGAGCAACTTGGGGTAGTGGAAGATGTCCCTGCCCACAGCAGGGGGATTGGAACGAGGTAATCTTTAAGTTCCCTTCCAACCCAAACCATTCTGGTATTCTATGAAAAAATCCATAAGGGGAATACTTGCAAAGACTCTATGCAGAAGACATAAAGGACTGCTTCCTCCTCACACCAGAAGCATCCATCCACGTGGTTTTGATATATCCTGCCCTAAGACTTCCTATCATTCTCTTCAGAAAGGATTTAGCTCCTCATTATGTATGGCCTGGAACCTATCAAAACCTCTATATTGATAAAGCCCACTATGCTGTCCTGGTGAGTTTTTACACTTGCTGCATTTGTTGTAGATTGCCAATCTCACTGCAAAAGCACTGCCTGTTTCTTGCAGGTACGTGGCCATAATTCACCCCTTCAAGCCCAGGCTCTCTGCTGGCAGCACCAGGGTCATCATTGGGATAATCTGGCTGGTGGCATTCGGGCTCGCCTTCCCTCAGTGCTTCTACGCCGAGACCATGATGGACAATGGAACCATGAAATGCATCGTGGTCTGGCCTGGGGACGTTGGATCCAAGCACCAGCTGACGTAAGAGCAACGAGAAAACTCCCAATTCAGGCAAAAGTTAACCAGGAACATCATTTCATCTCCAAACTGTTGGTTATGAGGAGTGCTGGGAGAGAGAGCAGGGGAGTGTGGGGCTGGGGCGAGCCCATCTAAGCTCAATTTAAGCCAGCTGAGGAAAAAGCTGCCAGGTGATCATGGTTTGGGGTAATCCTGAACCTGCCATCCTCCCCTGCTTTGAAAACTGGTTATGATGTCTAGAAACCCTACATACTCAGGGAATTTAAGAGAAACCAGTGCAAAAAGTCTCTAAACAAGCAATAAGTCCTGGTTTCAGAAATTCTGGATTTTCTTCCTCTGTCAGGCAGGAGGAAACTGGGTATCTTTAAAGCTGAGAAGCCACATATTCGTTAAAAAATATGCTGCTCTTTGTGGGGGTAAAAGGGAAATAAAACCCGAGAGCCACATGTTTCAGACATCCTAAGGTTTTATAGATAGATTTATCTGGGCACACATCTGTGCTCCCGAGCCTCACAGCGATTTCTTCCTGCTTGAAAGCAAGATTGTTCAAACAGATGAAACAAGCCATGCCCTGCATTTAGGGGACCTGCTGTGATTACTCATTATTCAAAGCACGTGATGCACGGAGCAGTTTGACAAATTTATCAAGCAAAACATATTTATACAAAGTAGCAATGGAAGAATTGAGGAAAAGCAACAAATCAATTAAAGAAGTGGAAACAATTTTTCAAGCCAAAACCAGCTGTGAAGGATTTTGCACAGCTCCATGCAGTGGGACATCTTCCCCTGCTCAGCCTTCATCTCTGGCAGACAGCTGGGTGCCTCCTAAACTTAGCTATTACCAAACTAACTGGTTTTCACACTAATATGTGCCAAGTTCCGTGAGCTTTGTGCAATTTTGGCCAAGCTGCAGCATATTCAGCCAGTGGTTGTCAGTTGTTCCCAGTTGAGCAAAGAGTAAAATCAGGCTGAAACCTCTCGTGCTGGGGGATGCTCCTCCTGGGGCTCCTTGTTGGTACCCCCTGGCACAAGCTGGGGGACAGAGTGTGCCAGGCTCCTGTCGATGCAGGAGGAGGGAGAACAGATAATCACTAATATATGAGTCATTGGTGACTATTTCATTCAGATCAAAGGCGTGAGGTTTATTTCTCCCACATCCATGGCATGCAAAGGATTCAGATGAGTTTCCCAGCACGCTGACAAAAAACCCCTGTGGGCTGGAAGGGCTGGTCCTGAACATGGCAAAGAGCAGGGCAGATTCTTTCTGGGATGTCCAGCAGAAGAGCAGCAGCTCCTGACCACAATACATCACTCACTAGCTCTCTCTCCCTGAACAGCCTCAGATCTGCAGGTTTTGGTATCTCTCTAGGAAGTTGGAAATATCACTCCCCAGAAATCATACTGAGTGATGGATTTGTTGGGACACGTGCCTGCAATACAGACCATGGAGAAAAATCCATGTGCAGCCATTCTTATACTAGTCCAAATAACAAGGAAAAGAAATATTAAGAAACCCAAAGAAAAACAAAAATTTGACAACTGGGTTCCTGTGTTGACTGTGAGTCCTCTGAATCCTTTGCAGTTGAGTAAAACCAGCTTTCAAGATTTCTAGACTTCAGAACAAAGGAAAATCTTTTTCTGCAGGAAAAATGTGTATAATTATGACAGAAACAAGTTTTTAAAAAATTTTAAATAAAACCCAAACAATGCACTACTGACTGCCAGTGCCTGAAAAATACTGGATATAAAGGATATAGAAGTTTAACCAGAGTAAAGAACCTTAACCACAGAAGATTTTTTTTTTCTGGTGACAGGTTAACTTTGCAGCAAAGTAGTAAAGCTACAAGACTAAAAGTTCCTTTTCACATATGCTCAAGCTTAGGCTCCCATCCTCCCTTCCTCCTCCTAGGATGGGAACCCTAAAAGGGCTTTGCTGCACCCCACACAGAATATTAGACCTTCAGAAGAGACACCACTCTGATCACAGCAGGAAAAAATGGAAGACAGGCAGGGACAAACTCGCCACATTTCACAAATATAATATTTTTCTTGAAGCAGCCACCAGTCTGGTATTTGCAGCCACCCCAAGGAGCAAACAGCCCTGTTTCAACAGCGCTCTGCAAAGCAGCTGACCCCCTTCACTAATGTAACCCCAGAGCCTTGTCAGACTGAGAAAAACCATTTGCACCCACCCAGCCTTTTGGGGTCACTGCCAGCAGTGTGTGCCAGAGCCCTCCTGCCTAATCCTGCTTTTCACACTGTTTATGTTAATCTGACAGTTGCTGTAATGAGGGAGTGAGCAGGTTGTTCCCTTCCCATAAATGGTGGTTGCTTAAACTAATCAGCCCCCAGCATGAGGGAACCAGCAGAAGTTTGTGGGGTGACATGGAAAACTAGAAAGGGCTGAGGTAAAATACAACTAATAAAATAAAATAAAAATCACAAAGGGGATGCCAGCTCAGCTGGAGCAGTAACTGAGTAGCCTGTTGTGATCCATTAACCGTGTGTGCTCACACAAATAAAAACAGCCAGCTACACGAATACAGGCAACATCCCTTCCTCCCTGCCTGCATCTTTGTGCAGCCAGATACTTTCTGCAGTCCCTGATCCAGCTTTTTTCCACTGTTGCCACTACTGCATTCATCAAGTTACTCCATAGTTTTTGGACTATTCCTTTTCCATACCTGTGATTTAAGGGCTTGTACTTTTACAGCTGTCTCTGTCTCCTGACTGCAGTGGGATAGCAAAGCTCAGTGCAGGTGGCCATGGACTGCAACCCTCTGCTGAAAGATAAATGATGTTACTCTGCCTTGAAAGAGCAGTGAATCCAGCTCAAGGACTCCTCATCACACCACGAGGGAGATGAGCTTTTGCTGTTTACAGAAGTCCCTGTAACAATAATTATAGGCAAAATTTCTTCTTTGTGGTTTTGTTAATAGAAGCCAGCATACATATCCAAAAGACAATTTCTGAAAGAGCCCTCCGAGAGCCATACTGACTGTGAAAAACTGCTTGTTCTTCTCTTTCAGGTATCACATTGCCGTGATTGTCTTGATTTATTTACTGCCTTTGATGGTGATGTTTGTTGCATACAGCATTATAGGAATTACTCTGTGGAGCAGCGCAGCTCCAGGCAACCACCTGAACAGAGTCCGCTACGAACACCAAGTTAATGCCAAAAAAAAGGTCAGAAGTGAAACTCAAATATAACTACCCCCAGCACACCAGCCCTGCTGGCTCCAGTTCCAAAATGGAGCTTGTGTTTGATACAAAATCATGTGGGATTGGGCATGAAAGGTTAAAAAAATATTTTGGGTCCAGGGTAAAGGGCATCACCCTGCAAGTTTGAAAATAAATGGTAATTGCATGCACCAGCCAGCCTTCAAGGAAGAAAGACTCACAGCAGCAGGCCAGTTGCCAGCAGCCCTTGGAGAGTAAAGCCTGGTGTCCAGTGAATCCACAGGTTGCAGGATAAACCAGGGTAAAACTCTGCACGAGGTGGAGCAGTCTCAGTGCAACAGCTGATACCTCATTTCCCTGCACATCTCTTTGATGTAGCTACAAGCAGTTCCTCTGCAAAGTCCACTCAGTGCACCGGGAAACATTTGCTTTACCCCCTCCCTGTTCCCATCACCAGGGCACTCCCTCCCTGCTCCAGTTTCCGTCGCCAGGGCGCTCCCTCCCTGTTCCCAGTTTTCATCACCAGGGCTGGTTTCTTTGCCATAGCAGTCCAGGTCTACATTCCATACACTGCACCTTGGGAGGGCAAACCAGACTCAGAGTGAAACCAGCACTTCCCATTGTCCCAGCAAGCCCAACCACCCAGAGCCCAGGAACAAACCCTTGGTTTTGCTTTCCTAGTTTGTGAAGACGATGGTGGTGGTGGTGATCATTTTTGCTGTCTGCTGGCTGCCCTATCACATATACTTCATCCTGGGGAGCTTCAAGGAAGACATCTACCAGCAGAAGTACATTCAGCAGGTGTACCTCGCAGTCTTCCTCCTGGCCATGAGCTCAACAATGTACAACCCCATCATATACTGCTGCCTGAACCAGAGGTGAGTAGAGGGCACAGAGAAAACTAAAATATCACCCTGAAAAAATGTAAATCTCTGGAGGTGAGAACAGCTGTGCTTTTCAACTGCAGTTCATAGGCCAAGTAGACAATTTATCCTCTGTTATAACATGAGGTGGGACACCCTCTGAGTGAGGTTTTGACTAAACCCTTATGATTTTCTGTCTCCAAGAAAAGCACAGACAGTAGGCATAGGATCAGCACAGCCACATTTGCACCCATTTCCACGTGCAGACCATCCTGTTTCCAAGGGAGGAATCTGTAATCCCTGCAATGCATCTGCTGAGCTAATGCTGGGCTGGCTCAGCCACCTGCTCCTCCCAGGCCGCCCCCCCAGCACAGCCCTGGGCTCACCCCCATGGGAAGCAGGAGCAGCCCACGGGTGACATGTGAAGGTCCCATCGGGAAGTGCCACCATGAGGGAGCACAACCCCAGCGTGCCAAGAGATGTCCCTCTTGCTCTGCGCTGAGGGCTGCGGGATGCAGAGCACAGGGAGCTGCTCTGGCTGCCCCGCGGATCTCCGTGCCAAACCCTGCATCCATAACCCCCATCTCTCTTCAGCCTTGCTGTATGCAGTGAGCTTCAAAGGTAATAAATGGTTATCAGCACATTTCCTGTGCAGTTTCACTGGGACTGCACCAGCCAAATGTTGAACTCCAGAGCGATGCTGCAAGGCTTGCTCCTTTGAGCGTTTCAAACAGCATCCTGCCTGTGAGCTCACAAAAGAAGGCAGTTTTGCAGCCCATTCACCCAAACTGCATTTAACATGGAACACACAAACATGTCCTCCCCCTCCTCTTTCAGAAAGCAGACAGCTTCCTCATTTAATTATTCATAGTTTTTTAAAAACTCCCAGTGGGTAAACACATGTATTTTCCTCAGATGCTCTGCGTCTCACAAATGCTGTCACCAGCATGGTCAGCACCATCTACTGAGCACATCAAAGATCCTGCCATTTCACTGATCCTATATATTTGCTTAAAACATAAGGAAATCTGCTCATAAACTCCTATTGCACCTCCGTCCACTGTTTTATGCATTTAGCTTTTCACTTCATTCCTTTGATTTCAGTAGAAATATTTATTTCCATAGTCATTTGCAGGTAGAACCAAGTCACGAGTTTGTTCATTCTCTGTGCAATTAGAAAGATCATTTCACCATTTAATTTCTTTTCTCCCTTTTACAGGTTTCGTTCCGGGTTCAAGCTAGCCTTCCGGTGGTGTCCGTGCATAAAAGCAACAGAAAAAGACAAACTTAAACTTATGTCCCCATCTCTCTATCAGACAACCCACAGGAAGTCAAGAACAGCGAGTTTCAACACAGAAACTCAGCTGAATGAGAAAGAGAAGACATCATTTACCCTCACCCGATTAACACTTTGATTTCCTGCTCCTGGTTCTGCCTCTATCCCAATACACCATGCCAAGGCAGCAGATCTGCTGAAGCCTGAGGCAGGTCTTTTTCTCTGGAGCAACTGTTTCCTACAGGACTTCTTTAGATGCCATCAGCATGGAAGGCAGTGCGTTGATAATATTTGCATCCATGTAGGTCCAAGTATCACCCAGCTATGGATATGAGTTTAGCCCTCCCTTACATCAACAACTGCAATACAAAACATACATCAGGCCCAGGAGGTAAAAAAGTCAGTGGAGCAGTTATGAGGCAGTGCCAATCAATAGAATATAAATTATTCTCTTCTGCACTGGGATCTCCTGATTTCTGTTCCACCAAGACATCTAAATTCAGAAAAGAGGCAATGGAGCAGAAATGCTGGGGTTCACGTGGCCCAGTTGGGATGGACCCCCAGGGCTGTGTGGGCAGCTCAGTCCCATGGCTCAGCAGCCCCAAGTCAGATAACACTATGGACCAAAGCTCGTTTACAACAAAGGCAAACACTAACACATCCAGACTGAAAAACCCAGCCTGCCCTCAAAACTTTCTGAATTCTGGGATTTTCATGCCTGCAATTTCACCAGCAGAGAGAAACAGTTCATTAGAATGTTGTCATTGCATGGATTTCTATAACCTTGCCCCAAAAGATGTTGTTTTCTTATTAAACTGTGCTCAAGTGATTCCTCCTTCACATTAATTGTGGTGGCTAATTTGGAGAGCAAGGCTCTCAGAAGAGTCAGTAGCCAGGGATGCCCACTGGCTTGCTCAGGGCTCATGGATCCAATCAGAACCTACCTCCTTTACCTCCTTTTAGTCCTAACAGCAGTGGCCCATTGCTGTCTTTTTCCAGATAGTCCCTTCACCTTCCCTTTCCAGACTTACCCCGTATTTATCCTCACTGCTCTTCCCAGGTATGAAAATAAAGGCTGGAATATGTCATCTTCCCAGCCTGAGGCATTATGTGCAGGCATGCAAAACAGGAGAAGCTGAAATAGAAACATTATATAAAAGTAATACAGCGTTTAATAGTGGTGTGATGAGGTAGCACCTCACAATCACCTTCACCTCTCATGACAGGGTTGTAAACAATATCACAGAGCCATACCTTAGCAATCAAAAAGCTCCTGTAATGCTGACAAGATCCAGTTATTTGAAATATTTTCCTTTGCTCTGTGAAAGCCAAACTACAAAGTGCTGCCAGGCTTAAATTTTGCAGTAAATCCAGAGAAAAGGTTCATGGCTTGAACTGAAAGAGTACTCAGGGATATGATTTTCCCAAATCTGTTTCAATACAGGAACCAGATATATGTTCCTTCTCCACTTCTCCACCTCCCTGGCTCTGTGGAGAACAATTATGTTAAGAAACACACTTGTCCCACTAATGGACAAGAGAGCACAGGCCCCTCTGAAGAAGTCCATCATTTTAAATCATTCCAGCAGGTAGTTTCTAGTCCAGGTGTCACCTGGCCAGCCCTCTCCCCTGGCCAGCCTGCTCTTCCCACGGCTGCACTGCTGGTGTGTGCAGGGCAGGGGGAGAGCAGTAAGAGGCATTTACAGACAGCCACCACCAAGTCATTCTGCCAGAGGGATTGAGAACCCTTTGGGAAGGATACTCTGCCAGGCACACATCGCTGGGACCAGGCTAGGCATGGCAAAGACTCCTGCTCTGAGGAACTGAAGGACACCTTCTCACAGAGTTCAGTATTTGATATACGTGAGCTGTACCTCCCCCTGCCCAGCTGGTGTGATTCTAAAGCCTTTGAACTCTGCAATGTCTTTCTAATGCAGATCTTTTTAGACCAAACAGGCCTATCTTGAGCATCCCACCTTGCCCTCCCTCTTCCATCACACCTGAACAGCCAGCTAGAGCCTATTCCAGATGCCCCAGTGTCACACATGTGCTGCCAGTGCATCCCCTGTGCAGTCCCTGACTGGCACCGATGTTCTCTGACACCTCAAGGCATCTCTTTCTCTTGTTTGGAGCAGAAAGCAGAGGATGATTTCTTCATGTTGCAAAAGGAATTCTCTGTGCCCTGGCAGACTCACAGTGCAGATCCTGAGGTTTCATCCCATGGAAACAGCAATAGTTAAGGAAGCAGAGATGCTCCAAGCCCCTGTTATAGGGAAGAAAAAGCAGCCCAAGGCAGGCTAAGTTATTCCTGTGATACATGAGGCAACAGGAACACCGTGCTCCGTAGTAAGCACATGCAATTCTTCGTATAATATAGACAGGGCTAAATACCACGCAGCAGTAAAGACATCCAGGTCAGCAATAAATCCCTCCTCTGCATGTTTACTCGTGCTCTAAGCAGCAAAGCAGTCCCTGCAGTTGGTAAAGAAAAACACTTGAAGAAACTCATTTTTATGGCAACGAAATGAACAAAAAGCACAGAACGGGGTTCAGAAGTTCAGAAACACTTTATTTTGCCTTCTGCTATTTTCTTAAGAAAACAAAACAAAACAAGGTCTGCTTGTTTTAAAACCCATTCAAAAGGCTTCTGAGAGAACCCCAGAGGAGTAAGGAGCAGATGACATTACAACAGTGGTATGCAAATAGTCTTTTCCCCAGGAAATATAAGATTTTTGTGTTCATATTGCAGTAATTACAGCTTAACAGTTAAGAGGACTGTGATTTTATTCACCAAGCCTAAAAGCTTAAAGAAAGACATCTCAGTCATTGCTTGGATAACATTGGAGACATTTCTTGAGACAGTTATAGCTTGTGATTCACTTGGAACAGTTTCCTAGGGGTAAGAAGTAGTCTGGAAATGAAAATCCCACCAGGTCTCCCTTTGGAAAAGAACTCCGTCTCTTATCAAGTACATCAACTATGGTCCGTGGTAGGAAAAGTTAGAAACACAAACTCACTCCCTATTTGTTATGAGCTGGATCCAATAAACAAAACGACCTATGCCAGCATCTCCAAAATTCACAGTCACCCTGAGACCAAGTTTAACTTCCACTTCTTGTTCACCCTCTATCCTGCACTGAGCCTGGCCCTGAGATGCCAAAGAGCTCCAAACCCAGGTCCCCAGGCACGGCTCACACCACCCCTACAGCACTGCCGACGGCAGGCACACGGTTTGCAAACCTTCAAGCAATTCAAATGCAACGCGTCCCCTGTGTCCAAAAAGTTTCTCACCTTCTTCTGTCTCCTGTTTGGGGTCATAGCTGCACATCAAGGCTGTCAGAGACTATTCAAGCTGTAACATAAAATGGGTTATTGGAGAAGCACAGCTTTAGTGTATGTAAAAGGGGATTTCGTCTACCACAACTCCAACACGGGCTGTGCCAACCAGTGGGGTAGGAGCACCTGACACGGGGACTCTGCAGACTTTAACCCTATGCACACAGGGAGCTCACGGACACCTTGTATCCATCACCAGCCTAATGTAACCACTCCGCCCTTGGTGCAGCGCCCCGAGGTTCTCCTGCACTGCAGATCCCCCTGCACAAGACAAGGCATGAGGTGCACCCAGACAAGCTACACGGCCCCTAAGATTTGGGCGCTGTCAGCGCTGTGCCTCTGCTGAACTACATCAGGAAACACGAGGCATGGGGACCTGTGTGAGTCTGACCCCGAATGCCCGGGAATAAAAACACACACACAAAACACAGGCACCACTGGGATTAGGTTGCAGCTCTCCCTACACAATAGCTCTTCCCAAAGCACTAAGCCACCAGCCAACAGCACCTCTTCCAGAAAGAACCACTAAACACCAGTTAACGCACATCAAAAAAGTTTAATATTTTCACAAGTATCACGTAACACTAGTACCGGAGCTACTAGTGTGCAAAGTAAAAAGACCCTCTACCTTTGCAAAACCAGTTAGGCATGCAATTTTTCAGGTAGACACACACTTAAAGCTGCAATGACTGTTTGTGACTCACAGGTTACTTTACAACATTCACTCACAGTGCACCATAATGCATATTGAAATGTTATCGATAGGTAGGGCAATCCAAATCTTAGGGGAGTGGAACGAGAACAAAGAAGAGTAGCCTGCAAATTTCCATCTACTTTCTGCAGGAAAAGGCAGCAGGGAAAACCATGCGGACATCTCAAATTCATTTTTGGTAGAAGAATGGGAATTAAGGACTACTGTGTGGTCTCCCTCTTTGCAGAAAGTGGTGTGACTTGCAAATGTTACTCGACATGTACCTTCCTAACTGCTTCTCAATATAAGTGATGCAACTGGTATGCAAATATAATAATGGCATCGACAGGACAGAGGACAGGGTACACCATGTATAAATGATCTTTGCTGTAGCTTTCATCCTTGGAATAAGCTGCACCCAATTTTGGCTTTGCGGGTTGTTTGCGCACCCGGGTCCTCGAAGGCAAGATCAAAACGCAACCCTCCTCTTCCTTTCTGCACACTGACTCTAGCTGAGTGTTTGTGTTCTGAGGGACTGCTGGACAGTATTAAAGATTAAAGCTCTGTGTGGAAGCAAATACCCATTTAAGGCGAGAGACGGGAGCAGGCGCATCTGGGGACGCGGTCGAGCTGCAGGTTCGGTGGAAGGGCAGCTGCACTGCCCTGACCCAGACTAACAAGAAGAGATAGGAAATATTTTTTTTTTAAGAACCCTTAAACAGAAGAATACAGCACAGCCGTGTAGGGACCATAGATCTACCAATTTCGCAGGTCTGGAGATTTGGATTACCCCAATCACTAATCGCTTGGCTTTACTCTTTAGGGATTTCTCGCCAAAACGTGACAGATTTCGCCCAGTAATACAACACTACTCACAGAAGCAATGGGGAATACCAGTGGAACCAGATCTGTGGGACAAGGGCGTTTACTTTCACCATGACAAAAGAGGCATCAAGGAAGCGAGTAAGTCGTGGTGTCAAGTCCCACTATAGAGTTACGTGCGTGCACAGTTCTGACACACCGTAATGTGCTCACAACCGCTTTAGACGAAACAACAGCAGGTAGAAATGCAGGAGGGAACTGTTGCTTCCCCTTCTCTTAAAAGCATCAACACCCAGGTCTGGTGGTCAGCGTGCTGGCAGTGCGCTTAACAGGGATGCTGCAAAGAACACGTTTGGTAAGATGCAACGGTAGCTCTCAACGCACATCACTTGGGGGCAATTTCGTCTCAGACAACAACTGATTTTTGACAACTGCAGAAATTATAGACTGGTTTTTTCCATGACCTACAGATGGGGAAGGTACCAACAAGGTGAGTAAGAAACATGCAGATTGGGGTCCAGAAACAGGAGATATTATTAACAGCACACATTCTATCTTGTATCCTATTTTTTTATGTCATTAGTTGTAATTTTTTTTTCCCCCGATAAAGCAGTGAGTTCTGGGTTTTTACCAGTTCTGACTACGCAGTCGCTGCTTTATGAGAAACACAAGACAGAATTGGGGCCAGGATTGTGGAGTTCAGTTCTGCTCAGCCTCACGAAGCCTGCATCCCACCGCTGTGATGAGCGCTGCCCCTTTCCCACTGCCGTCCTCCGACAGCAGGAAGGTCACGTCGCAGTTGGGTGCCAGGTCTTTGACTGTTTGGTGCATGATCCTCGAAAAGCTGTGAAAGGAAGCAAGGGCAGTGGGTGAGGAAGGTCCTGCAGCACCTGTGGAGTGGAGCACTGCCACGGGCATTTGCACTGCATCCCCTTTCACCAGGGTAAGAACTAAAACGCTGGAAACTAGGGTGGCTTTGAAGCCTGGGAGCAGTAGGAGTTAAAGGAAAAAAGCACTTGCATCCCAGCCCTGCCTATCTGTGTGAGGTTAACTGGGATCACTAACACCACAGCAAAGGGCAAAGAACAGACCACATAAGTCACCTCCTTCCCACCCATCTCCCTCCGTGCACACTAGGGCACTAGTTCTCTTCTCCTCCTGCCCCCAGCTCTTTTAGACTCCTGCCCTCACCTGCATTGCTCTGCAGCAGCTCTTCTCCACTGGACACTGAACAGAAACATCCTCCAAAGAGGCACCAGGCATTTCAGCACTGCTCTGTCATTGTCTGTCCAGAGCCAAGATCCTTCCCTTGATACACAGCTTCCAACTCACTCGGCAAGCTGCATCCCCTTCAGTTTGTCACCACCCCAAGAATCTTTCACAAGTCATTCTTGATCCTCTCATTGCCCTTCAGAAAGCCCTAAGCCCCCTGATTAAGACTTTTTTTCCTGGCTCTTATCCCAGCAAGTGAGAGAGTCCAGTCGGGTGCGTCAAGAGGAAGGACATACACGCAATGCCCAACAGGCAAACAAATGCTTACAAGGCAGATACTCACTGTGGGTGTAGTTTGTACAGAGTGCCATCCACACCAACCGTTATCTCCAGGCGCTCTAACCCTCTGTTCTCCCTGATTTTATCTACAATGGCAGCCATTCCAGCGCCACACAGCTGAGCTGCTCGCCTCGACACCGCTCCGCAGACCGTCTTGACAATGATGCTGTCGTCACAGGTGCTGTTGAGCCCCAGCTGCTGGAGGATGGTTCGTACCTGCAGCAAGGCTAACCTGTCACTGTTGGAGGAAAACACGGGGTTAGAGGTTTCCCTCAGTCGAGCCATAAACCCCACTGCACTGATGGCTGTATCCATGCACCCACACCAAGCAGCAGCCTCTCCTGACAGCACAAGTGACCTCAGGGAATGCAAATTCAGTCACCCCTGCACTGTACTGCACTGCAGGAGAGGGGTGCAAGCAGCACAGAAGCTCTAAGTCCAGCTCTGCTTTGCCTCCCCTTCTCTTTTCTTACCATGAGGCGTTCCAGGAAAGTATTTTTAATGATGACCGTGGGGGTTTTTTCCCCCGTGAAGCCTCAGAGATTGCTTTAAAATACAGAGTCCAAGCAATAAAAGCACAAAACCACCCAGTAAGCAGTGCTCACTCAGCTAGTGTTCATTCAATTCCACAATTGCAGCTAAACACGCACAAGGGGCCCAGGAAAATGGCTTAATTTCCAAACAAGGAAATAAAATGATAGAGTGAGGGAATCCTTGACAGCCCTTCCCAGGGTTTACAAGTGAGCATTGCTAGAAATTCAGTTGATGTTGTAAAGAATCCTCCTGCACACACAGACTGAAACCAAAATTATCTCCAGAGAAGCAAGCAATGCTCTCCAGCTGCCCCTCCCCTCCAGCAGTGTCACCAGACGAACACTACCGCAGTATTTCACTCCAAGCAGCCTCCCCTGCAGTGCTCTTACCTCTCAATCTGAGAAAGGAACTTGGTTTCAAAGATGTGTCTGGTCTTCAGTGTCTCTGAAATCTGGCCTCGGAACAGGAAACCCCGTTTGGTGAAGTCGATCAAAATATTGCGGACTATTTCCCCCAGGTACATCCCACTGATCATTTTTTCATACCTGCAAGGAAAGACAGCAGTCCAGCTCAGAGGGAACCTACCCATGTCTGCAAAGGCAGCACCACAGGTGTATTATCAGCCAGGTGTCCTACCCACACAGGGCTGCAGGTACCAGTGCTGAGCATCACTCCTGGGACACTCCTTATCCTGTGCTAAAAAGGTCTCCAGGTGGAAGATGTTTCCTCTCTCTAGCTTGAGGCAAGAGTGTAAGTGGGAAACTTGGGTCCTGTGTGCAGAGTTGGGGTTCAAGACAGCTTAATTCCTCCCTGTGGTTTTGGGACTACTGGTTTCCTACTGGAAACCAGGTGCTTGAACTAAATGAAGAGCATAAGCCAACCCTGGACCACCAGCTTGCCAACTTGCAGGTCAGTGGTCCTGTGAACAGGCTGGACATGCCTTTTCCCATCCTTTACCTTGCACAGGGTTGGTTTTGCAGCACAGGACTCCCTTAAAAACGCTGCATTTGCAGTGACTATACCTTGTGGTTTCCCTGTAATTTTGCTGCATGGAGCCACTGAGCTTTTTCTGTTTGAAGGTCTCAGCCGTGTTTCACACTCCCTCCCTTCCAGCACCATCCGGTTTGAATGGAGCATTTTGGGGTCTATGAGTTGTGTCCTTACCAACAAGAACTGAACAGCTCCATTTCTTTAGAAACCCATTCAGTGATGCATCCTTTATTTCACCTCCTGAAGCTCTACAGCAGGATTTGTGCCCTGGACTGAGCAGAGCCCAGCACGCCATCCCACTGGAAGCAGGCCATGCAGTCCATTTAATACCATGAACTCTCTCAGGCTTGTACCCAGCAAGTGTCCTCCCTCTTGAGTACCTAACTATCTCTGGAATAAATTATTCTCCCTGGCAGTCTTTACTACTGCCTTTGGCTGCTTACTCCATGCCAACTCTGCTGCTGCATCAGGTTTGCTCCGTGTCTGCCTCTCTGGGTCTGTTTGAGCCTCAGCTTCTAAAGAGCTTCCCGTGGGACTTGCCAACTTGTCTGTGTTCCTCAGGTTTTTGTGGGCAGATTTACTCTAGTCACAAAATCTTTTTTAAAGGCTCCTGGCATCAAAGCACTGCTGCAAAGAAATGATGAAAAATTGTAGTCCCAGCAAGCAACAGTCTCAGCCCAGTTTTATCAGTGCTGGGTACACACCTCCTTGTCAACCTGTTCTTGAAGGGGACAGGGAAGCACTTGTCCAAACAAATGCTGAGCCCAAAAAAGGGGACCAAACTCTAGGAGCAAGAAAGGCAGGTCCTCTAACATGACCTAGTCCATCCAGAAAATTGTGTTAAATAAGAGTGGCTGCAACTGCTAGAGAGCTCCTGACTGCTTTTCAGTGAGCAGCTCCAAGATTTAACCACACCAGTTGGTGTAAGTTCAGGATTTTTACAGGCACAGCCCTCTAAAAAGAGAGTTCAGTTAAAAGAGATTAACCTGAGACCCTGAGCAAAAGAATGACCAGCCATCTTATCCCCCTCAGTACAGCACAGGATGAGAAAAAGGTTCTCTTCATAATTTCAAGACTTTTGAAGTCCTCACCAAAAGCCCTGCTGTGGAGTCCCATGGCAGCAACTAAGTCACAAAAAAGCAGCGACCAGGAAAAGCACAGAAAGGGGAGATCCCACAGCATAGCAGGACTGCAGTAATTTTCCACTCTTAACCTCTCCTTTCTCTGGGAGAAATCCAGTTCTCTCTTAAAAGCACTTAAGGCAGCCAAGCTTATATGCACAGCCCACCATTTACCCTGCAGTACCTTTGCTTTCCAGCATTCAGTGAGAAGTCATCAACTGCTTTGTCATATATTGTCCTGATGTCGTCCAGGCACCCGTTATCCCCGAAGGCTCCCCACTCCGTGTTCACACACATCCGCCCTTGCTCACCATCCACCATCTCAATGTTTCTCATCTCCTCCATGTAACAGGCATTGCTGCCCGTTCCTGAAACAAAGAAACACTGAAGTTACTCTCTGGCTGGAACAAAACTACGCTAAAGTCAGCACCACAGCCCTGACAAACCTTTCGGGGGATCTCAAAGGTGTTTTTTTCCGAAAGAAGTAGTTGAATCATCATTTGAAATGTCAGAAAAAAACCCACACACCCACTCTTCAAAAATCCTAAACTGAAGGAGAACATTACTGCTGTGTGCCCAACAGGCAAACAACTCAGAGAGGAAGCTCACCCAGGCCAGCTGGCTGAGGGTCCCATGCTGCAGGGAGGAAGAGCAGGGCAGCACTTTCAGCACACAAAACCTCACAGGCTTCTGACCCCAAAACTGCAGGAAGCAAAAAGCTGGATTTTGCAGCTGGGAACCACCTTCCACAAAGCCCACAGACCCACAGAATTCAGGGGAAAATGTGCTGAACTAAAAACCTTAGCAAGTTCTGAGGCAGCAGGGGTTTTATCAGCTGATTGCTTGGGGGGTTTCTGATTTTAATTGCTTATTTTCTCCAGCATAAAGGTTACTTTCCATGGCAGATGGCCAGATGAAGCCATATCTGATACTTCTTAAAGGGATCCTAAGGAGTGTGGCAAAGTGCTCCATGTACACAGAGGTCTTAGAGAGCAAAGCTTTATTTGCAAAGAGAGGCAGCTTTACCTGCTAACCAGGGCAAAAGTTGTCTTGAAGTTACTTAAACTCATTTAATCCTGCATCCCAGATTCTGCACCAGTTGCTACAGCAAGTCTGTTTTCCTTTGCCATTTTTTTTGGAGAATTATATCAATACAGTCTGAGCTAAAATAGATCCTCCCACAGTACTCCCCTGCTGCAGGAGAGCTGAGCCACAGCACAGGGTTTGGCAGGGGGAATGTCTGGGTTTGCAGACTGAGAGCCAGGTTTGCAGGACCAAACCAGATCAAATCCAATTGTGCATTGCCACCAGCACCAGCATCCAACCCCCCTCAGGTGCCATCAGCCAGGCAATCCAGGCAGGGCAGAGGGAGCTGTCAGAGCCCCAGAGCTTCCATTCCCAGTATCCCAGAGATACCCAGGCCACCTCGGATCCCCTGCTCTGCACACAGACATGCTGGCTGCACAGCATATCTGGCAGGGCTGCAGCAGACAGTCCCCAGGGGATGTTCTCAGCACCCCAAGGACACGATGTCCTTCCTGTACAGGAACTCTGATTCCTGAAAACGCCACCAATGGAGCTGTGCAGACACGGCTTCCTACCCACACTGCACTGTGCTGACTCATCCTGGACATTTTCCAGCTGTCTGGAGGAGAAATTGGTGGTGTTTCATTTTCCTACAAGCCACCTCACAACTGAAAGCATTCTTAAAGCTTGCAGGTGCCTTGGCCCCTTCTCTCCCACGGAAAACTCATTTCTCTGGAGAGCTCTGGGGATTCACACCTCCCTGTGACTCAGGCTCCCCAAGCGTGGCATTTGCAAAGGCATCTGCAGTCTCCTGTGGAATTACTTCAGCTGTCTCACTGCTGGGAAGGGAGCTCTGTGTCACTGCACTCAGTCTATCAGAGATCTCTGCCACATGCCATTTGGGAATTGTGGCTGTGCTTTGCAAGTTTATTCTGAGAGACTACAGGCTTGAGGGAAGGTGTGGGCTACCAGAACACCCCAGCAGGGAAACTCTTACAGGCTAAACTAACAGCAACTCCAGAGGCCACATCTGCTCTCCTCCTAAGCAGCACCATGCTTTTACCAGATAAAACAGTCAGGATTTATTGAGCATCACAGCCTCTGCTTATCTCAACTGGTTGTGGATAGAACTAAGCTAGCTGTTGAATTTTGCTCTCTTTTACTCCTGGATGTCCTAGCTTTATTTTCAGTTAACCACAGTGATGTCTCCATGAGAATACAGACAGATGTGTGGACATGCTGTTTAATAAAAAGCAGCTCTAACACATACCAACAATGAGCCCAATTTCACAGTTTGGATCTTCATAAGCACAAGTCATCATTGTGCCCACTGTATCATTCACCACAGCCACCACATCCAAGTCAAATTCCTTTGGGAGAGAGGAAATAGCAGTGAGAACTCTGGGCTAAGGGAAGTCCCTCACACCAAAGGGGACACGAAAGGAGCACACCAAAGGGGATGCTGCCAAAACACACTGGAAACAAACAACTGAAATTACCAGCCTGATTTCACACATGCAAAAATAGGAACTTAATCTACCAGCAGGCAGCTAAGGTACATGCTCTACCTATGACAGACTGTCTTCAGAATGAAGTATATTCCTGGCTGTTCTCCTTGGCTTAGGTGTTTAAGCACAGATCTTTTACACAGGCACACGGTATAAACATTCAATATCACAGCAATTATGTAGCAACTCCAGTAACAAAAGACTTCCTTTTCACTGGCTGATAAAAACTGTGCAAAATTAACATCCTCTTCAGACTATTTTTCTCCCTTTCCTAGAAAGTTTTGGCTAAACTGGTTGAGGCTTTTTCAAGATCAAGAAGAGGAGGAGAAAACTGTCCTTTAGGGTGCATTCCTACAACCACCATTTTGAAAACTCCTGCTTTCTCCACGCGTGTGAAAATTGCCACAGAGTGTGAAAGAAGCCTTGAAAGTTCTGGCAAATGTGGCAAGTTAGAAGCCTCTGGGGGAAAAAACAACCTTCTGTGCAAGACAGAGGCACAGCCCATGTCTACAAGGCACACAAATCCTGTGAGAGGGAGCCAGTCTGACCCACAAGGTCTGTCAAGTCTGGAGAGAAATAGAAGGAGGAAGAAAAAAAAGAAAAATCACCTCTCTTCTTTTAATTCCTTCTCTAAGCAAATACACCACATCTTCTCCCTCACAGTCTGTAGCTTTGAAGCCTTTTGTCCAATTGAGAAGGATACCCTAAAAAGCAAGAAAATAGGTTATCAGGTTGCCTAGGACTCAGATGTTATTCTGTACACTTAACATGTCAAATGCTTTAGTGTGATGTCTTACAGAAGAGTCTCTGTGAAAAGGAATATCTCCTTAGTATGTGGAATTTGCATCTAAAACAACTAATTGCGATTGGGTTCTAAATTTCCAGAGCAATGCAACAAACTAAAAAAAAAAAAGTGTGACAGGAATAACAAACTCAAAACCACAAAAGTGTTGTAGAAATTATGCCTTTCATAAAAAAAAAAAAAGAAAAAACAGCTAAGTATACAAGAAACTATTAACAGCTGCAGAGGTTGGGCTGATGTGAGTATGTGACCGTGGAAAAGTTAAACATGTAAGTGAAAAGTCCATTTGTCAGGGATGTGCTTAAGGCCACACTGTCACCCTCAGGGTGACACAGCCCACAGACTCTGGTGCAACCATTCCATCCAGTGAGACAAGATCAGCTGGGAATAGGCACTGGCAGCAGGGATGGACTTTTGCTTACTGCTTGCAAAACCAGGGAAGTGCCACAGACCAGCAGGTTTATACAGCTGGAAAAAACACAATGCCTTAAAAAAGGGATACCACCACCATGGAAAATTTAAATGCTCTTATCTATCACAGCCACGGGCTGAGCACTATTTGCATAACTACCCTTAAAGGAACTATTTATAGGAGCAGCTGTACTGGTCAGGGTCAGAGCATGAACCTTCCCCTTGTATGACCTTCCTGTAAGTGTCACGTGGACGACATAAAGGCAGAGAAACCACGCCTGGCATAAGCACTAAAGCAGATTCAAAAGATACTAAGGAACTTACAGCATCCAGACTTGTCTGCTTGCAAGGGAAGGAAAAGGTGAAGCCAAGAGGAAGACGTGCACCTTTTATCCCCATATAATCCAGGAAGTCAGAAATGCAGGTAACGATGTGATCAAATAGCTTTAAAGAGAAAAGTCATAATATTTGAAGTTGTACATGTTATGTGCTCTTAAGGAGTTATTTAAAAAGCAGCAGTGCAGCCAAAGAGAAACACAAATACCTCTTCTCCTGTTCCCTGCATCACCTCTATGGGAATGGCATAGATCTTGTTGTGCATCTCAACTGTTCTCCTCTTACCGCTGCGGATTTTCACCAGCAAAACTCTAAAGTTTGTTCCTCCAAGGTCAAGTGCCAGAAAGTCTCCATTCTCTGTAAAAGAATATGTGTGTATATTCGAAGAACCACAACTAAAATCTGAAGAAATGCTTCTCTCAAAGTATTTTGATAGAAAATCTCCTAAAAACTCAGTTGGGAAGATCTTCATCAAAGGAGGATGATGCTCTGATTATTTTGTTTTCCTTTAAACCAACAAAGGAAAAAGGACTCACACAACTGTTCCCTGAGAGAAAGCTGAAATTTGGCCAGTCACCCTGAAATGCAAAGTACCCAAGTAATGTGAACAGGGTTCCTATGGGTCTGGGTTTCTGATCCCAGTTGTGGTTTTATGATCCCAGCTGTGCTTTTCTCCCATCAAGCTGTGACTTTGCTTGCACCCTGCAGCAAGGACACAGGGCCAGGCTGCCAGCACCCAGCAGAGGCCAGCAGGGCCAGTGCTGAAATCTCCTCCTTTGCACAGCTCAGGTTCTTCTACGCTCACACCACATCTCAGCCTCCACCAAACCCCACACTGGGAGCCTGTTTTGGGCGCCCTGTGGCCGAGCCAGCGTCCCCACCCCAGCAAGGCCATGCTCTACCTGTCCCATCCGGCGTGCTGCGGACGAAGGTGGGCAGCATCTTCACTTTGGCAGTCTCGTGAGTCTTCTTCTTCAGCCCCGCTTCCATCTCCGCCCTCATCCTCTTCTTCACCTGCAGCAGCTGCTCGTGGGTGAGCTTGAACTCGGCCAGGGTCTCGTCGATGAGGCGGTGCTGCTCCGACAGCCGGTAGGCCACGGCCGTCACCATGGCCGCGCCCTTCCCGCTGCCGCTCTCCGACAGCAGGAACCGCACCTCCGAGTCGGGCACCAGGCGCCGCGTGGTCTTGTGCAAGCGCCGGGCGTACCTGTGGGGAGCGGAGGCTGCAAGCCCGGCCTCGGCACTGCCCACGCCCCAAAATCTGCACTGCATCCCCGCAAAATCTGCACTGCATCCCCGCAAAATCTGCACTGCATCCCCACCAAATCTGCACTGCATCCCCGCAAAATCTGCACTGCATCCCTCCAAAATCTGCACTGCATCCCTCCAAAATCGGCACTGCATCCCCGCAAAATCTGCACTGCATCCCTCCAAAATCTGCACTGCATCCCTCCAAAATCTGCACTGCATCCCTCCAAAATCTGCACTGCATCCCCGCCAAAATCCGCACTGCCGACACCGACCCACTGCAAGGCGAGTGCGGAGACTCACTGTGCCCAAACTACAGCCTCCCAAGCAGAAAAATTAACAGGGAAGAGCAGTTCTTCCCCACAGCTTTCTTCTCTCTGAATTTCTAAGCGGAGCCAACAAAGAGGAGCAAAAAACATTAGCCTCATCCTCTGAACCTGATTCTGGATAGGACAAACTCCCTGGCTGCAATGCTGCTTCAACTCCCTCTCCTGGGGTCCTCTCCTGAACTCACTGGGTTAAATGGTGTGGGAAACAGTTAAGAAAACAACATTGCCCATTGTTTATTATCTTAACAACCCCCAGACCTTGCCCTATCTGGAAAAGCTAGTCAAAAGAGCATTCTTGGAAATTTTTTTGTTTGCTGAAATTTTATGGTTTTTTTTAACGAATGAAAATATCTTTTTCGATAAATAATGAGAAACTGAAAATGAAACATTAGGCATACTTCTCCTTTCAGAAGTTCCCCCATAAACATAATTTTCTGATTTCTACATAAATCTATACAGCTATTTCACTAATAATGTAACTTTCAAGGTGGGGGAAAACAAGACAAAGCCAGTTTTACACAGGCCACAGAAATCTAAGCAGCATTTCTTTCCCCCCAGTTTTCAAGTGTATCTTCAGAAAAGGCTGGCAAAAATAGGGTTCAGCACGGGCATTAAACTGGAAGTGGAGATGAAGGTGAATTAATCTCCTCAGGTCTCCTCACAGTCCAATCAATGGGCACAAAATAATGTTTTGGACAAAGAAACTTTCCTTCCAAGAGGTCTCTTGAGGATTCCTTAAGGTATCTACTCAGACCACCATAGTTTTCCCTGACATTGCAGTATCCAGTTACTCAGGGGTTTGGTTATTTTCTGTGTGGTTTTGTCAGGTTTTTAGCATCTCACACAACTTTTTCACTTAAAAGACATGTCTCCTTTCCACTAAGCTCCCCAGCTCAGACCTAAACCCCCATGCCCATGCTTTGGGTTCATCATCTCACAGCCTGCCCGGGTGACATCCTGGGATGACATGCTCACCCCTTTGCAAACCAGAGCCTGTGGCAGGTGAGGTGTTAGTGGCAGGAGCAGAGGGACTCACTGTGGATGCATCTTGTAGAGGGAGCCATCCACCCCCACGGTGGTGCGGAGGCGGCCGACGCCCTTGTTATCCCGCAGCTGGTTGAGGATGGCACCCAGGGTGGAGGCCACCAGGTTGGCCGAGCGGAAGGACACGATGGTGCAGACGTGCTGGACAGCGATGCAGTCCTCGTGGGACGGCTCCACCCCCAGCCGGGTCAGGATTTCTTTGGCTTTGTTCAAACCTTCTTTGCTCCTGCAAAGTAAAGGGGGACTCCTTAGTGGGGATGTACCAGAGTGCAGGACTGAGGTGCATCCAAACATGGGTGTCCCAGCCTGAGATTTGAGGAGGCTAGAAAGAAAATTTTTTAGAGATTTGGACTAGAAAGCTCCGTGAAGCGTGAAATAAAATGCTCTAAATATGCACTCATTCACAGATGGAAAAGCTTTGCATTAAAGCCTGGTGCAAACATGCCACCTACAAACCATGCAATTCCAGGTACCACAGCAGCCACACTATGGGGAGGACCTGGAAAAATTAAAATGCTTTTTCATTACAATGATGCTTTAAACTGCAAACAGCTTCTCTCGAGCATGAAGCACCAGCCCCACAATTCAGCACAAGCCTGAGCACACACCTAATCCCACACTCATTCTCTTGCATGTCTCCATAAATTAAGCCCAGTGCAAAAAACCAAACCCTGAGCTAAGGTTGCCTAAGCAATTTCATCCTAACGGGTCTCTTTTCAGGCTTTTACAATCCCACTGAATCCCTGCCTCTTGCATTGCTTTTTTCCTCATTAGCACCCAGCCTGAGAGCAAAGCTGCTGGCAAAGCTTCTCCTTGTCCAGCTCAGTCATTTCCCAGACAAAAGCACAAGGAGTATATCTTGTCATCCCTAACTACACTCCATACATCTTTTTAAGGACTCTTGCATCTTGCTAGCACCGGCTAGAAATTTGAAGCTGCACAGGGATGTGCCCCCTACTTATAACCAAAGTGGCTCTTCAGGAAGTAAGGTGGGATTTTTCCTCTTAATTTTTCCTCTTAATAACTGAATTTCTCAACAATTGCGTTTTTCTCACTGCTGTTCAACATTACCTTGGTCCACAACACAGATCTCTGTGGTTAAGACAAATGAACACACACATTTAATGGAAAGCTGTTCAGACAACATGGTCTGGACAGGAGTAAAATGTGGCAGGAGGAACAGGCATTATAGAAGTTACTGGCTGTTCCCTTGGTGTCGTACTTGCCATTTCAAAAAGAAAATCCAGCCCAATGACTGTGGTACAAACTATCCCAGTGATGTGAATTTTAAAAACGCAGGGGGAAGAGCCTGTAAGTACTGACCAAAGGGGTGATGACACTCTAAGAAACCAACTGGCACATAGCTCAGAGGTCACTGTGCAGCACCCGGCACTGCCTACGAGACTGAATGCTCTGCCTTGTCATGCTTGTTTTCTTTCTGCCCAGCAATCCCAGGGAAACAGCAAGGAGCAACACAAGTATTTGCTAGGAGGCACAAAGCCAATTCACTCCCATGTGTAGCTGCAGGGTAGCAACTCTGGAGATTTTGTGAGCAGCAAGAGAGGTACTACAGCTCATACCCTAGAAGCTGCATGGACTGGCAGACTTTATAGTTCCTCTCAACAAAGAAAAAGGGAGAAATCTTGGGGAGGAAGGCACAGACTGTCTGCTGGAGGTCCCCACATGCCAGCTCTGCATGGGCAGTAGAGGATGGCAGCCATCCTCAATGCAGCACACCTCCCCACAATGCAAAGAGAGCAGGAAAATTAACATTCAGAGTCACTGTGAAGCCCAAGGAGTGAAAAGGGATAGATTACTCACTTTTCAATGGCAGAAACATGCTTTGTCTCAAACTTCCCTTTGGTGAGAAGCTCAGGGGTGATTCTCCCCTCAAAGAGCAGCCCCTCCTTGGCCATTTTCACCAGGATGAGCCTTACCAGCTCCCCCATGTACAGCCCGCTGACCATCTTCTCAAACCTGCAGGAGAGGACAGCAGTCACCCACAAATCTATGGGCAACATCCTGGGAAGCAAAGCCCAGCTGTGCCACCGTAAGGCCTGGCCCAGCCAGAGGTTTGCCCCACCGCAGGCAAAGCTTTATTGAACTGCAGAATTCCTAACACAAGTGGGAAATGGAGCACGGAGCAGAAAACAACAGAACAGTTCACAGATAACTGCCTCACTCACAGCTGCTTCCCAGGATTAAGGGATCCACGGTCGATCTCTCGATCAAACTCGGTCCTGATGTCTTCCAGCGAGCCATCATCTCCAAAGGCCCCCCACTCCGTGTTAATGCACATCCTGCCCTCGTCCCCTTCCACCAGGTCGATGTGCCTCATCTCCTCCATGTAACAGGCGTTGGTGCCAGTGCCTTGGGGGAAAGGACAGCAGAGGCTGCTGACCAAGCTGGCCAGGCAAAGGCAGACAAGCCCCGTGCCCACCACAGCCACGAGCGTTACCAATGATCAATCCAACTTCGCAGCGCTGGTCGTCAAAGCCACAGGTCATCATGGTGCCCACGGTGTCGTTCACCACAGCCATGATATCTGCATCGTAGTCCTGGGGAGGGACAAAACATCACTTGCACCACAGGGCTCCTCTGGAAAACGCTGCTCCTGTTCATCACCGGCTTGCTTTTAGCAAATAGTTTCACAAGGAACAGGGGATAAATAATCTGTCTGAGTACCACAGCTCATCTTTTTAAATATTCCCTGTTCTGTCTGCCAGTTCCTCATCCCACGTACTCAAGAAGGCAATGAGAGCAGACTAATGCAAGCAGTAAAACAGCACTAGGATCACTCTAGAGAGCGCAGGCCTGCTCTCACACAAAGCACACTTAGGCAGGAAAGAAAAGGGCTATACATGAGGGAGAAGGAACTTTGCACTGAAACATCATGGAATGATTTGAAGCAGTTGCTTGAGGAGTCAATCTAGAAAATATTTCTTAATGGATTCACTTAAACCATCAATGTGTTTTATTTCAAGTGAAGATTTTAATACGAAAATAATGCGATTAAATGAATAACATGCAGCCATTCCTTTCCAGGTTCTTCAGTGTGTGATTCTACCAAGTCTAATGATAGTAACTGACTCTAATAATGTTGTTTGGTGGCAGCAAAATTCAGGTTTCCTTAAGAGCCCACAACTGCCCAAAGAAAGCAAATAGTGTCCAGTTTCCAATGAATTTTTGGACGCTGAGTAATCAACATATCACCTGGCTGCAAGCATTATGCAAACCCAAATTCATTCCCTCTCACGCTCAGTGCCTTTTTATTTGTTTAAATCAGCAAGCTGGTCACCTTCACTCTCTACAAAGTCAACAGTGAGAAACTGCAGGGAGCAACAGCTCGCTGAGCCTGAAATCCCCTTCTCTTCTACTCTGCTCCTCTCCTTCTCCCAAGCACAGCAGGTGCACAGCTGAGCTGAGCCCAGTCCATGAGACAAAGTTTCTCAGGTATGGGGTGTGTCGGTATCACTGAAAAGCCACAGCACTGCCACACAGCACTGCCACACAGCACTTTTTCAGTTTTTGGAGAGTGATAAAATCACTGAAGGTTGCCAGTGAAAAGCCACGACACAGCAACTCAGTTCTGTGCTGTGAGGAAAATCACAGCTTCCACCCAAATCTGACGCCGCTTCATTTTTCCAGCAAACCCACACATTTTCATGCAAGAAAGCAGAGCTCCACCACTACTCAGACCATCTGCTCAAGTGAGTGACATGAAGAGTGGTCCCTGACAAAGCTGAGATACAGCTAAAAAAGAAAAAAAGTACAACTTACCCCACGTTTCTTGATGGCCTTGTTAAGCAGCCTCACGACATCTGCTCCCTCCACTCCGCTCGCTTTGAAGCGCTTTGTCCAGGTTATCAGAATACCCTGATAAAACAAGACAGCAACATTCAACAGGATGCAACCATAGGACACACAGCAATTATTTTTTTTCCTTAAAAATGAGATTTTATACTTCAAGTGAATCTTCAGGCCTATTTTCTTACGTGACCTCCAACAACCCAACCTGAGACAATTGGTGGTCTTAGAGTCTACTTACAGTGAGCTGAAATTCTTCTCCCCTCCCTTGCTAGAAAATGGTGTGTTGGCATTTCATATTTTCAGCCTACTCTTCTCCCTGCTACTCCTCGACAGTTTTTCTTGGAAAACCATTTAATCCTTTTGGGCCATGGAAATAGAGTGCTTTCAGAAAAAGCTGACTGTACAGGACTGACTACAGAGCAGGGATATGATGTTGGTATGTCCAGGATTTGGCTGCAGTGGGGATCAGGCTGCTGCACATTTACTGCCTGGAGTCCCATCTGTCTGGGCTTTTTTAACTGTGGGATCGTGTTTATGGGTTGAGGCAAATGAAAATACTGGAGATGTAACAATGCATGTCCCTCTTTTACAGCACAGATCAAAAAGGAAATCCTGGTATTGAATTCCTTGTCTGTAAACTGTCATAAAGAGCCTGCAAATCCCCCAAGGTAATAACTACACAATTTTTTGCTATTTACATAATGCCTGGCTGAATCAGAGCATTCAGTGTACAGGTAAATAATAACAAGAGAAAGAAAAGACCATTGACAGTAATCAACTGATAGAAAGACAACTTAGACCAGCTCAGCTTTCCATACCCACCACAACATTCACATGTCTCAACAGGAGTCCAAGAAGCTAAAAACCAGAAAAGCTGAAGCCTGTAGGCACAAGCAGCCATTGCCCAGGTGCGTTTGCCCATATCTCAGTCTAAAAATCAAATTTGCCCTCCAAACTGAGACAGCTACAGGGGACAGAGGGTCAGGGCAGCTCTTTCCAGACCAGGAGATACTCTCCTACCCCTAGACCACAAACTCAGTTTGTGTAAGTTCTGTCAATGTGCTGCCCTCATGGGCATCATTTAGAAACCCAGCAAAGCCCCGTGCTGCTGTGCAGGGAAACTGTGGGCAAAGCCTGCTCTGCTGGCACGGCTTTCATGGGCAAAAGGGCACCTCGTTTCACAAAACTTTTGTGAGAAACTGGTCAAACCACACTGGCAAAGAGCAGCTCCTCTCAGCGTGACTGGCCACTGTGCTGGAAGGAATTTTTCCTTCACTGGCAAGGCCTTGGCAGCAGGAAGGAGCCCTTGGAACACAGCAGGGTTGAGTGGGGCCCAACCATGGGGTGCCCATCTTATCACCCTTGGAGAAAACAGGGACCACCCTGCCTCCTTCTGCTCACCAAGCACAAGAAAACAGCACCCAGGCAAGCACAGCCTCACAGAAGCAGCAATCCAGGAACAAACCTGGCCCACACAACCCAGAAAAAATGTATTTTTAAAATACTCAAAACACATCAGCAAAACTATCAATGATTTTTGTTGTTGTTGCTGGCTTCTTTTTTTAAGAGACACCCTCCCTTGTCTCTTTACTATCCCACTCCACTCTGCCACTGCTCAGGTGTCCCTGAGGCACCCCACATGCTGCCTGCCCCTGCCCCACACAAGCACAATTCCATCCCAGCTGGTTGGAGCAAACAGCCCACGAACAAGCACCTTTCATGATGCAGCTAAGCAGACTTTCCCAAGGGCAACTCAACTTCACAACCACATCCCCAGCACGGCTCTGCTGTGGTCAGGAGCCTGAGCCTTACCATGCACCACAGGAGAGCTGCCCCAAGATCAACTCATCTCTTCTGATCTGATGCAGGTAAAGGCAGCTCTCTGCTCTGAACTGCTTTCAGACCCTGAGTTAGTCAGCACCCTTGGGTTCAGCTCTCAGCACTGCTCAAGAAGTATGAAATATAATAAAAATCATGCCTCACCTGGCCCTCCTCAGCACCAGCATCTGGGGGGCTGTTGCACCAGGCTAACCTAGAGACCTGCAAGCTGGAAAAGCAGGTCGTGCTTTAACAGGGCAACCTCTGCGTGTTTTGTGTAGATTTAACTTTCCTGCATTCATTTGCTACGCTGTTGCCATGGCAATGCTGTACCGGGAGGCTGCTGAGTCATTTGTGATACAGCGAGCAAAAGGAGGAAAAAACGCCGGCATCCTTGTCATGGGAATCTCATCCAAGGCTGGTTATCCCCATCCGTTTTTAAGCAGGCTGGTTGCAGGTGACCTGTCTGACTGCCCTCGGTGCCCAGCTGGCACACGGCTCAGCACTGCTGCTCGGCAGGGACACCCAGATCCGGATCCCTGTGCACTTGTGAGCATCAGCAAAACCCAAGCAAACCCTCCCGGGCTGGGTCCTTCCCAATCCCACCCCGTGGAGAGGTGGAAAAGGCTGCACAGGAGGCACAGAAAGCCACTGCCATGTTTAGAGGGTAAACCATAACACCAAGGAGATCACGCAGAGGCAGCACAAAACATCAGACGCCTCCTCCTCATTTGTTACCCAGCCCTTTCAGGCAGAAACATAAACATAAACACAGTCTGACAGTGAAATATAATACTCATTTATCCCCAAAATGAGACCTGTCTGGGATACTGCTTTCATGGCAGTGTTTTAATAACATGGCAGCTCTTTTGCATATTAAGAAAATTGTGAAATCTTCTTACCTCATCTAGCTTGGATTGTCGACAGGGGAAGGAAAATGTAAACCCGACTGGCAGTTTCTTGTCTTTGATTTGTTGTTTCTCCATAAAGTCTCCCAGGCATTCAGCAACGTGATCAAAAAGCTGTAAGAAAAGTATAAAACCACCATGATTAGAGATAGAGCTTCAGGGAGAAAACATTTCAAACTCCGTATGAAAACTACTCTGAGTGAGGGGAAAGGGGAAAACAGCTCTCCAGATTTTAAAAGAGGTATAAATGGCATAGCTATGAAAATACTCTCAAGCAGGTTATACTAACACCTTAATAACTAATACATTATGAAATACACTGTCCTTTTACACACCTAATTCTGCAGGCATCTTTTACACCCATATAAAAACACTTCCTGAAACAAGAGGCTCATGGCTCTTGAGCCTGCTGAAACCCTTCCACTTAACATTTGATGAGAACAAAAATGTTCTTTTAACCTTTCAATAACAGGAAGGAGCAAGTCAAAAGAACATTTGGGATCCAGTCCCACAGGAGGTTGAGCACTTTTACAGTGATGTAGAGAAGCTAACATCTGCTTCACTCAAGCATTGCTGAGACCAGAGAATCCAGCAGTTTGCAGGAGCCACCCAAAAGAACATCATCTCTCAAATCTATTCCTAAAGCACACTACAGACAAACACTAGGAAATTGGGATTCATCTAAAAAAAGGGATTCGCCTAAATATTTTCCATGATCTGAGAAACAAGCCAAAACGGGGACATTTTCTGCATTTTCTGAAAGGCTGAACTATGCAGGCAGCCTGCACCAGGCCTGTGGGTACCAGCTCCCACCCAGATGCCTCAATGGCACCTGTGACCACGGCACTAGGTGTCCCTGCCAGCCAGGCCAGGAACCAGGGAGGCACAAAGGCCTCTCACACTGAGCCATTTGGAAAGCCCCTCGGGTAGACTGCAATGCTCAAAGCTGAAATCAAGCCCGAGCAATTGAAGCAACAAAAATACACATTTGTATTTACCAGGACCAGAAATCCAGACATGCCTTCAACTGACCCATACCACAAATGGATGGCAAACTATTAACAAGTCACTGCCTGCCCCAGGAGATAACTGTGCTTCACATTTTAACTCCCTGAAAAACAAAAACCCAAACAAAATAAACCGAATCCTATCTGCAGCATTGGTGGGATAAGAGCAGGTAATCTGCCCAGAAGACTGGGGATAACTGGGAGGGAGTACACAAAGACATCTGCTGGTTCCAATTAGCTCACACAGCTTTATTAAGGCCAATTTAGAGTCTTGGAAAGACAGGAATGTACTACAGACAGACTGCAGCAATTACAAATGACGAATAGGAATATTCTGTCCTTCAAAGCAGGTCAAGAAGCAGTGTGTGTAATGTTACAATTAACTCATGCCTTAAATGAGGTCAGATTTGATTAAGGAAAAGTACAGTGGTTTCCCAGGGAGAATGTTGCCATTCATTGTCCTGGGCAAATCAAGGACATTTTTCTGAGCCCACACAGAGAAAAAACATGGGAATGCAATGTACACTGCTGTACTTCTGGAAGACAATTGTCAGCTGTCCAGATGAGGGAGGGAGGAAGAGGAGTTATGAAAAGAACTATAGTTAAGTAATAAAATACGGCAACTTCTCCAGGAGGAATACAGAAATAGCAGGAGTGTGTGTTTTGATTATGTTTTCCATCTGAAAGTATCTTGCTGAATGCTCAATCATACTAAACTTTCAGCTGCTTCCAGGATTACAAACAAAAAACCAGGGGCCAGCCTCAAACCCCTCGGGAGTTCAGAGAGCAGGAAGCAGAAATGTTGACTGTGTATGTTGTTACAAAAATCCCTCTCATGCAATGAACTACGAATGCATAGAGAAAAGACGGGATCTGCTTTGTAAGTCTAAATGCAAAAAATTCCTGGGCATTCCCAATAGACTCCAAAAAGTCCGTGCACCTGCTGTGTTTGCCCACACAGTCCTGGCAGGACCTGCTGAAGCCCACCTATGTGAGTTAGCAGTACACTGGGCGGGCAGGCAAATGCAGTTAACTATTAGCCATAATTTGGACACTACAGGAGCTGTGTCTAGACAGTGATACACGGTCTGGCTGTGCTACTGTTGTTCATAAACCACAGAAGGAAGGCATGGCTCAACAGCAGAAAAAAGACAGGCATTTATTAGTTTTGCTACCACTGACGCTCATAAGATTTTTCCCAAAGAGACTCAAGGAAGTGTCTGTGTATGCCCATGCCCATATTAACATCCAAACCTTACCAGTGCCAAATGACTCTGACTGGATAGTAGAGGCAACATATAAAGCTCCAGTATAATTTCATTAAAGTAGGGAAGGTGCACTGAGGAAAAAAAAAATCTTCTATCCACAGATTTGCAATAGGGAACAGTGTGAGCCAAATATTTTATATGTCAAAGAGATGGACAGAGCGAATGCCACAGCCAAGAGGAAAGGACCAGTCTGATTTATAGACCAGAAGCAATACAGCCTGAGACCCTGAGCAACAGATCAGGCTTAATTCCCCTGACCATGAAGTAGCCTGCTCAAGTTGGGCTCCAAGAGGTCTCCACAAGGATGCATTTGGCCAGCAGACAGGAGACTCTGACAAGCAACTGAAGATCCAAGCTCAGGGTCCAGCCCCTCAATGGGGATAATTTAAGGAGCAAGGAAACCACAGTTTCAGATCAAGAGAGCAGCCACAAATCCATAAGCTACCTCCAGTGGTGGCAGAACACAAAGAGCAACACCAAAATCAAGTCTCAGGCACATTCCCATTCGCTGAGCTAACACAGGAGACAGGCTTCTTACAAATTTATTACACTGCTTATTACACTGCTGAAATCAATGAGTTTTGCCCTTGACTTTGATAAGGAACTGTCTCTGACTGGCAAAGCTGTCAGCCCTGCCTGACAGATGGACAAAAATGGAAGTTTGAATGCCATGAAGTAGAAAATACCAAAACGAACCATGCTAGTGAGACATGAAGCCATAAATCACAATCCTTCAATAAGCTGATTATGCACTAAGCTTTAGGAGTGTAACTCAGCAAAGTTAATGACACAGCTTGCTGGAAATCATTAGTAGCCTACCCCACACAGGCTATCCACAATCCAAGTATTCCACAAACCTGGCTCGGACATTTCAGAAAACCTCAAGCGTATACATCAGTCATTAGCACCAAATCATCAGCTGCCTGTCTGGCTCCTGGGCATTCCCCATGCTTCCCTGTGAAGTCACACAGCAAGCACTGGAGATTGTCATGGAACAACTTCAAATCCGGATGCTATTCTGATGATGCTTCCAAGTTCTCCTCTTATTTTCCTGGTACTTAAATACTGTGCCCATGGGGTCAGCAGAAGCCTTGCAGGCCTTTCTTTCAGCTTACAAGCCATGACAAAGCCTATCAGCCTGAGCTCCACACTGCTGCTTCCCAACAGCCAAATGGCCTTTGGATATTGAAAAATTAAAACACAGATATGACAAAGACATGGAAAGAAAGCAGACCTGATGTCTCCCTTCCTGGCTTCTCCTTACGCCATCATGTTCAGTTCTATTGACAAGCCATGATTGCCACCTTACACTCACTGCTACATGAGAATGCAGCAGCACTTATTACATACAGACAATAAAGGTATTAAGGTAACTACAGAAAATATATTAAAGGTAGAAATGCTGTTCCTATAATTTTTCTTTTTCTCCTCTTTTGTTTATTCTTCTGAAACAAACTTTAGGAATATGAGACCTGCAGGAAACTTAAACAGCACCTCATTCTAGTAAAAAGTGTGAAAACCTTGCTGTTTCCAACAATGAAAATTACTTGTTTTGCCTCACGCTGACACGGAGACAAATCTGCCAGTGTAATCCCTTTCCTGATCATAAAAAAAAAAAAAAATTCTTCCAAAGAACTCAATTTGAAGTCCAAGTGAATGGATAGAAATATTTTCTACTCTTGGAAAAGGGAAGACTGAAAAAAACCCCACAAACCCTTTCAATTATTCAGCAAAACTAAAGTTGAAGTTGTGCCAAAACATTCTATCAGCTTCCCATAATTTTTCTAATGTACTTGTACTTTTCATGAATGCTGAGTAGCTCAGACTGCCAGCACATATATGTGGCTGTCATGGGGATTTCTGTCCCTCATCTAACACTACAACTGCAGGGCTGGTCATGTTCATTGCTTACAAAGACTAAGTTGTTTTCCTGCTCTACACTTGGATTCATGGAAAGTAAATTCACTATAAAAGCCAAAATTTTTATTTCTAAGCCATTTTTTCCCTAACTTATCCAGAAGTCTCCCACATGATGACAGCAGGTTTGCAGCACCCATGCATGCTCTGTTACACTAAGCACTGCTTACTCATTTTCAGTATTGACACTGAAGTTCAGTCTGCATGCTGCACGTACAACTGTTAAGATGTTAAACTCATTCTTGTGGGGGTTTTCTACAATCTAAGCAGCTACTGTACAGAGAGACATGCCAAGGAAGAGGTGCTTACCCGTGTTCCACTCCCGTGCATGATGTCTTCTGGGGTATTATAAATTTCACTTTCCATCTGCACCGTCTGCTTTTTTTCATGCGATACCTTTACCCGAAGAATTCGGAAGTAAGAACCACCAAGATCCAGTGCAATGAAATCTCCTTTCTCTATGTGGAAAACAAAACACAAGTGATTAAAAATCGTATGCAACACAAATCTGGGAAACATCAAGCTCGGATGAGTGCACTACTGAAGCAAATGTCCAGTCCCTACAGGAAGGGAGTTCCAGCTGCAGGGCATCCACGGGAACCTGATTCCATCAACCTGATTCCCTAAAACCTAACATGAAGTTGTTGCAATGGCAACACCAACCACCATTGATACACAGGCAACTGCAATGAGGGTTTACCCAAAAAGAATCCAAAACACTAGACAGTCTGTATGCAGATCTCATGATGAAGCTAGCAGAGCAAAGATCCCAGGAGAAAGCCAAAAGAGATGTTGAAAACAGAGATAGTAAAATGAAGGGATGCCAGACCACTGATAAGCAGCTTTTTGCTGTTAATAAACCTGTGTCGTTTTCGCAAATAACAGTGAATGGTAGCTGCTCTAAAATCAACAAATTAAACACAGATATAATTAAAGTAGGAACCACCCCTTATCTCGTGTCCAGAAAAGCTGAGATTCACTGCAAACTGCAGACAGATAAGAGAAGTCAGAGAAATGACAGCCTAATAAACCAGCCCTGTACTGCTGCAGGAGTTACTCAGAAGCTGGTATGTCTTGCACAAGGCTCCTAATATTTGCCCAGGAGCCAGGGAAAGAGTCAGGGTGCCTCCATCTCCCTCTGTGGTGGAGAGACATGAAGCCAAACCAGTACCCTCCAATCTCCACAGACTCCAGGGCAGAGCTCAGGCAGCAGAGGAGTGTGGCCTGGCTATCAGAGGAATGACACCTTCAGCACCCCTGGAGAGCAAGGCAAACATATCTGACTGACCTGCTCATGCTATCTCACCTTATCAGTGAGGGAGCAAAGCGATTGTCAAAGCCTGCGAAAAGATAATATTTGGGGAAGCAGTGTGCACAACTTTCTCACACAGGAGTGTGTGTCCAGGCTGCAGTTAATCACCAGGGCTCTTTGCAAGTATTTGTCTGTGCACAGCATCCCTGGGCTCACTGAGGCTGCTCAGAGGGCAGCAAAGCAGAGGCACATGGTGTTTTCTCATCCTGCTGTCTCATCAGCTATGACTTTCAGAAGGCCATTCCTAACATCTCCATTTTTCCACTTCTACCTAAATTCAAAGTGGAAAAACATATAGCGGCTGGGAAGATTATTTTGATATGTTACCTCAAACATACTCAGCTCCCAGAGCATTTTGACCCCAGACTGTCACCAAAATACCAGGTATGTAATTTATCCACAGGGATTTCCAGAGCCAGACTTGCCTCTGAGATTACTCTGTCCAATCTCATAAAAAAACTCCTAAAGTCTGATCTAGTGAGCTGTTCCTCCTCATCACCCCATGCACCTCTGGGAGCCTCATCCCACTCAGAAGAGCTGATGAACTGGACAAGGTGTCCCTCAGGACAGGATCTTTAACAGAAACATAACGAGAGAGGCAAAAACACACTGCAAACGTCCTTATGGTTTCCCAAGGTTACAGTGTAATACTGAAGCAAAACACTGTCATGTGAGAAACCACAAACAATAAACTCCATACAGAAAAACATAGCAAAATGACAGTGGGAGCCCACGACTTCTAATACACCCCCTATTTGTACTGCACTGCAATGTAACTTCTCCTCCTTGCTGCTCAAGACATGGGCAAACTCAGTTTGCCAAAACACAGATCTTGTAGTGCTTCCCTACCTGTTTCTGAGCAGTGTGGCGTTAAACACTGCTTTGCACCAGTACAAATGTCATTTACAGCATGAACATAGACAAACTGGAGATGCAGTTCCCTTTATCTGGCTCAGCATAAAAAGTTCATAACCCCCTTCACTGCAGCAAGTCCGGAAGCCAAACACTGACCACAAGTTTCTCATTAAGCCAAATACCCAAATAAGCTTTATCTTATGTGTATCATCTGTTGAGTGCAAGCCATTACCTCCAATAACTAATGGGAAAATCAACATTGGACCAGATGGGCCTTTTTCAAGCCTAAGTGCATACCTCAAACAAACACTACACTTCAGAAATATCTTCCCTGTAAATAAATTAACAGGTTAGGGTGTGTTTGATTTCCAGCACCATCAAGCTCATTGCAAGGTAAAAAAGTATTGAGAATCATCCTTCACACTTTAAAAGATCTCTGCACTAGAGTGTAAAGATTTCTGCATGCAATTAGAGTTTTCTTTTAGTGTACCTGGGGAATTAAACCCAAAGTAGCAGCATTTAATCTGTGCTTTGCAACACCAAGGTGCAATCAAACCTACTGTGAAAAGCATTTTGAATTAGCTTGAGGTACCATTCTGGGCACTGTGGACAGAAAATCCTCATGGCTTTTGTAAATTAAACAACTCTGAATGAAGGGGGGAAAAAATCTGTTAACATCAACACCTCCAGAATCTCCAGAATTACTGCTCACAAACTCCTTGTTGAAAAAGCACATGAGCACAGATCTGAAACTAAACAGTATTTTTCTGAATAGTCAGCTCCCATAATAATAATCGAACTCAGAGGAAAGAGCTTACAAGGCAGTAATTAGAGACAGGCCAGAGAAAAGGGCAGGCTTTCAGCCTCTGGCTTTTATGGAGGGACAGCTGAAGGCAGAAATTGCCATCTTTGGGCACATCAACACAGCCACATCTGTGAGGGCCCCCCAGAACCTTTTGGAGGAAGAGGTAAGGGGGCTCTGTGCCTGCCCTGGCTGCATCTGTGAGACAGCCAGGCCAGATGGGACAGGCACACACGGGTGAGTCAGGGAAAGAAATGCCACAACATCCCCTCACAGCAAATATTGCTCATACCTGGGGTCAGAACATGCCCTTTCAGGGAAAGAATGGAAAGGCTCTGCCTGCTTTTCTAACACATATCCAAAGAGGCTCTCGCCACCTACACATGCAGATCACCACTGAGTTCTATACAAATTGTCCAGGGCAAAGCACTGCCTTGCTCTAATCCATGCTGCAAAACACTGCCAGCAGGGTACCCAACCTGGAGAGGCTGGCAGGAGCCAGGCAGGCACAGGACCAAGAACTGAGTGCTCTGTACACAATACGTGAGGATCTTTTTTAAGTAGGTGTGTAATGCATGATCTGAAATTAATGCCTTGTCATACAGACACGCCTATGCTCAGCCAGAGCTGCTCACTGCTCTGGCTCATCCTTGGGCCCAGCAGTGTTCAGCAATCTCTGACACCTCTCCCAGACATGTGCAGATCCCCTTTTTCCTGTGCCATCTCTAAGTCTTCCCAGTTTGTACAATGGAACAATTTTCAAAATTATTTGACTCACTGCAAGCAGCTCAGGTTTGATACCCCGCAGTGCCTGACGAAGCAGGGAACTGGGGACAAGTCACTACTCAACTGAACTCAAAACAAACATGAATGAACAAAAAGGGATTTTGGAGCCAGTAAAAATGCTGGGGTTCCACTCAAAAGCCCTCAAGTCACCTCACATGCAAACCCTTAGTGCAACCTCTGCCTGTGACCCAGCTGTGTGTGGCAGCTTCTGGCTTTCTCAACAGGCTGCAAATTTCAACACAACATTTCAACATAACAGCCAGCAATGCTAAATTAAGGGAAACGCAGGATTCAAATATATTGTCCCTTTGGTTTTTTTCAGACAGCGAATCACATCTCAACTAAATAGCTTAAGATGGAAGAAAGCAACAGCAAAGCAGAGCTATCAAAGAATTCCACCTGCCAGACAGCAGTAGCAAGTTACACAAAGCATCTGGTCTCATGTCCTTTCACCGATAAATTCTCATTTTTAACTCAAAAAAAGGAAGCCTCAAAATAGGTAATAACTCTGTTATGCAGTTCCTGCAATTTCTGCACACAGGTAGGCACCAAACTAGTTAATTTGTGGTAGGCACCACACTAGTTAACCAGCTACATGGGAGGGAAACCCAGTGTTACTACTAAATAATAAACACTACTATATGATGTTTATAACCATATTTAGATACATTATATATGGTATTTTTTACGAACATCAAGTAATTTTTAAGTAATAACAATAAGTAATAGAGGCAGTCTTGGTCTCAATTACCAACACAACACCTTTTGGGTGTCTGATAGCAGTTTGTGCCACTTTTATCTGGTACAGTAGGCATGGAAAAAACGAGTCCTGCATCTAGATGGAAAAAACTTAGCACACCAGAGCAGCAGCTCTGGAGCCACACGCTACAGCCTCCTCAAGTTCTGAGAGTTTTCCCCCAAGACAATCTGGAAGAGGAAGCTACAAAATGCAAAATGAATGCCAGGAAACTCAAATGCAGCCTGTAATGGTTCACGCTTCCACTGGGGAAAAAGTAAGGAGAAGAGATGTTGAAGGAAACAGCAAATGACTAAAAGCCACTGTATTTAAGACTCCAGGTCACACGAGTGTGAACTGCCATGAACCAAAAATCATTCTGTGTGAAGTATTGATTGTTGGCAGACAGGCCCCAGAGTAAACATACCGACTGATAGTGAACTGACTGCTAGGAAGGGCCCTTCCATTGGCATCAAAACGGCTTTGACAAAGGAATCACAAAATCTTCCAGCATCTGCGGGAACAGACCTGCACTCAGAGGGGAGGCTGCCTTTGAAATGTTGCCTGGGCTTGCCAGGAAGTAAATCCCTCTTGTTCTTGGTAGCACATTGTGTATTTCTAATAGGCTTCCACAAAGCACATCACGTTTAATACGGAAAACAAACACTCAGCTCCTTACCTGAACCGTCAGGAATGGACCTCACAAATGTGGGAAGCATCTTCACTGCAGCTGTTGGGTTAAAATCCCTGGAGAGGCCGTTCTTCATCTCCCTCCTGAAGCGAGCCATAACATCCAGCAGCGTTTCATCAGAGAGCCGCATGGCGTAGAGGTACTTATCAATCTGGGAAAGACACACACCACCACAGAGTGAAAGGCTGCCCTGAGGTGCCCAAGTGGGGCTATACCTCTCCTTCATTGCAAGGATAGTGTACAGCCCCAGCATGGCCCCAGGGCTCCGGCCAAGCTGACAACACAGCCACATGCTTCATGCCTTATCTTCTGACTGAGATCATGGAAAACGTACAAGTCTAGGACCTGCTGAGGTGAGCTCCATCCTACCGTCTTCCCAAGGCACCACCCAGTCCCACATCACTTTGCTTCCTCTTTTTCATGCAAAACCATCTGCCCATAGCCTCAGACAACTACCTCCAGCCCTTGCCCCACTTCTCAGCTCTCCTGACTGTCCATGAGCTAAACAACTGGAGCTAAAAATCCCTCTTTTGGCACCTTGTCCCAGATAGGGTTATACGGATGTCAGAGGTGCTTAGTGTTTAAAGCCTTACATTGGGAAGGACTTGCCACAGAAGTTTTGGGGCTACATCCCAGGCTGAGAAATTATTTTCATGTAGCAGATGATTTTCCCAATCCCACTCCAAAGCTCTAACAACCAGAGGGTCTGGAAAGACAGAACTTGACTGTGGGCAGGTGGCACCTTCCTTCTCAAGACAAAACATCAAATTAAAAGTTGTTGACTTCTCCCTTGTGGCTTCCAATGACAGGAGCTTTCTTTACCTCCTTGGAAAAAGGAGGCAGTTCTAGTTCTCCAACAATATTGCTTTCCATAATTATTACAACCACCTTTACTGTCAGGAAGACTGAGAGACACTTTGATGCCTGAAAAATACAACATGGCCTTGAGGGGTTCTTGCCAAACACACCTTCCTCTCTTTTTACCTCAGTTGCCGGTCTATTCTTGCCTTGTTTCTTTACCTGCCATGGAAATTTGGTTCTGCAAATGGCTCAGATCGAAGCCACACCTTTGGGATCACTTTTGCTTGCAGCTTAGCAAGACTGAAAAAATAAAGCCCTGCCCATGTTTTCTGTCCTCAGCAAAACTGGAAAAGCCACCTCATTTTAAACCCCAGGCCAGCTCTGTGCCAAGGCTCCATGTGTCTCCTTGGCTGCTCTGGAAGCCTTGAGAGCAGCTCATTTCCAAGCTGGCATTTTGTCTTACAAGACCAAGGCCACAATAAAACACTTTATGTGAAATATACGTACACAAGTGCTCCATATACCTGGGACTTTGAGACGGGAAGCGATGAATAATGCCCTTCACAAAGGAAATGCAATCAAAATGTCATTAAACCCTAAACTGACCATAAAACTAGCACCAATTTAATTTCTCGTACAGAAAGTACTCCTGCCCATCCTACTCAAGGTCTCATGAAAGACAGCATCTCCCTGAGCCAGACACCCTCCTGCCATGACCCAGCACTTATTTACACAGACAAGGAGGAAGGCATGGAAAGTGCTGCTGGGCACAGCGACCCAGCCTGCTCCCAAACCACAGGGCTGGGGGTCCCCCTGGACCACAGGGGACACAGCCAGAGGCTGCACAAGCTGTGAACTTTTCAATGTCATTGCTTGCAGAGGAACAATACCATGATTGATAATACCACGATGAAATGAGACCATGCATTTTCCCCACAAACTGGTGACGTGACAGTGCAGGCGTACAGCTGAAGGGCAGAAGAGCTGAGCTCAGGTTCTCTGCAACAGAGGCCAAATGCAAGACCCCAGGGCAGCATCCCCACATCCCAGCTGTGTCCTGTGCCACCCTCATAGGCTGACAGCCCCTTCAGAGCAACAACCACAGCCAGTCACTGGCATCGTTTCCCTCCAAGAATAAAAACCTGGATGGGATGTGCCCTCCCTGCAGCCCCAAACGCTGTGGGGATGGATGCAGAGGCTGGTGTCTGGCTAAGCAAGAAGGTCTCTCCTTCGTGGCAAACCCTGCTAGGGTTTTTTTTTAGCAGAGTGTGTAAAGCCATGATGTCAGCATGAGGATACTCCCTTTTAAAGGAGCGGGGGAACCAACCTCTTTTTCAGGCTGAGCTTTCAGCAGCCCACGCTGCCGCCCAGAGGGATGATTCCCCAGATCTCCCAGTGAAAGCCACAGTAAACATCATTCACAGTCAGACCTCACCGTGCAATTAATACACCCCTCTACAAAGCCCCACTGCTGCATCCTCCTCCCAAAACCAGGGCGGAAGGATTCCCGCTCACCGAAAGCCCTGTTGTGAACGCAGGCTGTGGCGTTTGCACAGTCAGGACTGACGAGCCCATTCTCCCCACCTCTGCCCCTGTGCTGCCCTCAGCAGCGAGGGAAATCGGGAGGGAGGGCTCTTTCTGCTGCCGTGAAAGACCAATGAGCGCTGTCAGCGCCCTTACATAATCGGGCTGGACCCTCCTGCACGCAGGGAGCATCGCGTTTCACGGCACCGAGGCCATCCATCCCCACCGCCGAGATTCCCGGGGCGGGGACACTGATCCCCTGCTCGAAAAAAAATCACTCCCATGTGTTACAGCTTCCAAAAGCACGAAAAAGAAGGAGGAAAAAAAAATACATAGAAAAGAAAGGCCGGTTTTTCTCTCCCAAGCGCGAAGAGAGTTGGTTAGTCATTCCAGCAGTGTGGCAGCAAGGGAGTAAGTGCAGCTCTCCAAGGGAAAACTCCCAGCAAATAGCCATAAATAACTTGAGGCGGGGGGAGCTGGAGGCTGGATTATGGGATGGAGGTTTAATAACTCCCTGCTCTGCCTGCAATAAAAGCCGATCACAAAGCAAATCTCAGCCCTATGCACAGGGAAGTTGTGGAAAAGCTGGCCAGGACAGACAGGAGCTGCCGGCAGCACCCAGGCAGACCCAAAACCCCGCGGAGGCTCCCATGGGAGACAGGTGCCAGCCTTCCCAGGGGATGGCAGAGGGCAGGAACAATTGCAGGCAAGCAGTTGTGTGGGCAAGGAGCAGAAAACACTCCTTTATTTAGCTGCCACCTCAGAGTCACACCCCGAGGAAGGTCATCTTCCCAGAGCGCCACTATGGGAGTTCTCCAAGAGCTCACTTTTTTTCCCTCTTTTTCTTTAAAGGAAAAACAAACCAGAGACAGAATCTGTGAGCAATTTTTAAAGAATAGGATTTCATAATTGAACCACATTAACGTAATTTTTCATGGTCACATAGGAAAGACACAGCTTGTACTTAGGGAAGAGAAGTTTCTGAAAATCCAGCCACTGCAGCAGTTATGAATAATTATAATGAAACAGGCAGCACTGAAGGCTTAAACCTAAGGGCCATTCCTTAAACACATGCCTCATTCCCGGACACTGACAAGTCAGTGGTACCCAAGAAGAGAGCACTCCCACAACAATTTCAGAAATCATTAGCACCTATTTTACTGACACAGCCTTCATACCAAAACCCTTCACCATGAAAACATTCTTCTGCAGAGGTAATCACACTCCTTTCAACATGAGGAAGATTCATCAGGGGGCAAAGCATGTTAAAACAAGTAGTTTAGACATTTTGAAATTGTTTGTGCTTACTTATGATTTATCAGATTGGTTCCTAAAAAGCCTTTACAGGGGTGGGTCACCAACACAGGGCTCTTCTTGATACCAGTTGTTACATTTTATACTCCATTCCATCACGCTTTTTTCAAGATTAAACATCTAAATGTCACTCCCTGGATTGCAAGATCTTTTTCTTCACTCAGGTAAGACAACAAAAACATATTGTTCCCCTGATAGACAGAAACCAGGCAACACCTAGAGGCTCCCTTTGCTGGGGCCAGCTACTGCAGGTACAAACCTGTTGGAAACAAAAGGCAGTTTTACAAAGCTCTCCTGCACACAGGCCAGTGGCACAGATGACAGGGACGCTCCGTGACTCCCTTATCCCTCAGGATGGGAGTCAGCTCTTTAGAGAAATTGGAGCCTCAGTTCACTTTGTGCCAAGTCCCCTGTCTGAGTGAGGATGCTGAGCTCCTGCTGCCGTCCCTGGAATGTCTCATTCAGGGAACAGATGTTGGCAAAAACATCTGGATAATTTAAGCTGCTTGGGCCACACGAGTATTTATACTGTACAGGGCATCACACACGGCCAGCTTGCTGCTGCACACTAAGGTGACATGGAAGTGCCATTGTGAGTGGTTTCACTGGAAAATGCTCCCCTTGCAGGGGCCACAGGGTTCACGCAATGAACAACCCCTTCCTTCAATGCCACATATCTGCCCTGCCTACTCCTCCTGCTTACCACAACTCATCTTGAAAATCATTCCAAAATCGACAAATTCGAAAAAAATCACACTGAAACTTAAGGGGGTACATACAAATGCAACAGAAGCAGTACAGAAGCACTAGTTCCAAGATGCAGGGTATCCCCAGGGCCTGAAACCACCAGCCCCATTCATGTGCCTTGCCAGGCTTCCCGCTGTGGAAAGGCAGCTGCAGAGCATTAGTTCTACACAGAGATGGGAATTCAAAAACAAGAAGAAAAAGAACGTCACAAGAGAAGAAGAATGTCCAGCCTTGGCTTGTCAGTACTTTTAACCTGTTCACAGCCCTCCTGTGACCCACAGCAGCATCCTGAAGGTGACCTGTCACCTGTGCCACCAAACATTGAGCCGACGGCTGTGATGGACCAGCGAGGCAGGAGCAGCCACGGCACCCAGAAGCCCCACGGGGCAGCACGGAGAGCAGGGACAACGCCTTGGTTGGCAGCTCTCAGCCACAAGCACGTACCAGCAGAAAGTGCTGCTCCTCCGGAAGCGGGAAGGAGAGGGAGGGACCTGAAGTGAAGCCATGCAGGCACGTATCCCTAGGAGCGACACGCTGATGGAGCACAAACCTCACAAGCAGCACGCTGAGATGGAGCAAGAGCACTTTTGCCCCACGGGGAACCAGGGAGTGGAGCCCACCAGCTTCCAGCAGCGGCAGGGCAGCAGAGCCTCTGGCTGCCACAGACACCCTCCCTACAGGACAGCCAAAAGTGAGGAGGCTCAACATCCGTTCCGAAAGGATACAAACAGGAAAAGATGTCTTACATCCTCTAAAAACAGTAGCCTGCTTTTTTGACTTTTCACATGGGTTTTATTTTTTTCTTTACTTTTCCAGACAAAACCAGATTGATCCATAAGAATGCTTTACAGCTCCCTGGCCAAACGGTTTCCCGTGCTGTCAGACAATAGCAGCCCTACGGTGCCAAACCAGCCCGCAATAAATAACCCCGGAACACCGCAGAGTTTCCCTGTGCCTGCCTGCTCCCCCTGTGCCTTCCCCACAGCCCTTCTGCCGCTCCTTGGCCACCGCACACACTTGTGCTTATCTTGGCTTTCTAAATATAACACACACGGCGAGGCAGAGAAGGCCTTACCCAGGCAGGCACGCCTGGCACCAGCAGCAGCACTCACAAACCCTCCAGGAAAAGGAACACGGTGGGCCTGAGGAACAGGGAGAGCCACGTACGTGGGCCCAGGAGGTGCAGAACGCTGCAGCCTCCGGCTCCTCGCGAGAGCCGCTGGGCGGAAAAGCAAAAGACCTAAAGCACGGAAGGAGATGCGGAAACCATGGGGAGCCGTCTCAGGTTTTCTCCGAGGGAGGAGTGGGAATGGGTGAGCGTGTGTCCAGTGGGGCAGGATGGGTCACCCACACACTGGAGCTGAGGTCTCCCCAGGAACAGTCAGGAGCCCAAAGGGATGAGGTGCTCTCCTCCTGCTGGGGAGATTCTCAAGCCCCAAGAACACTACAAATCAGTACTACTAATGCTGTCATTGAGGCTTTCCCAAAATATTTTAGGGATGCCTTCAGCCACACGCCCAGGTGGGTGACACGGCACCGCCGGAGGTGGCAGAGGGGAAGCCTCTGTCTCCTGACGTCAGCCCGACTCATCGACATTTGCAATTATTTTCCCAATTTGTGTCCCCACATCCTAGCCCCAGGCTCCCCGCTCCCTACGGCTCTGCAATATGCTCAGCCAGGACCTAACTGCCATGTTTTTATCTATCCTGTGCTCCGCACCCTTTTCCTTGAGGCAGTGCTCCATCCCAGGGCTGTACCAACCACACAGCAGCAACCACCTAATGCTGAAGAAAAAGAAGCCTATGGAAATGCTTCTTTTTAAGCACAACTGACAACCATTTCCTGTAAATTCCGATCCTGCAGCGGCACATAATTCAAAAACTACCTGCTCCTCGCCTGCTGGAGTAGCAATGCTCACAGCCACCCTTGGAAAGAAGGAGAAATCCCCTCTCCAGGGATGCTGGCGCCTCCGAAAACCAGGAAAAGCCATCATCCCCACCCCTCACTGCCAAAGCCCCCCAAGTCCTGCCTGACCGGCCGCTGTGCATCCATCACCCACACCCCACTCCCATCTCCACCGGCGATGCTCTGGAGGGCTTAGACCCGGGATTATCCCTCCTTTCTCCCGCAGCTGGGTGACTCCGGGGACAAAGCAACAAAACCAACGTGCGGAGGAAAAAAAAAAATTAAAATATTTTTAAAAACAATTTAAAAAATAAATAAAGCGGTGTGGGCGGGGGGCGGCCCTCGGCCGGGGGATGTCCATCTGACCTTTTTGACCTGGTCCTCCTTCAGCTCCGTGAAGTAGTAGGCCAGGAGCTGGGCGGCGATCATCCTGCCGGCTGCAGCGGCGNCGGGCCGGCCCCGGCCCCAGCCCTGGCCCCGGCCCCGCCCGGCGGGACGTGCCGGCTGCGCGGCTGGGCGCTCTTCCCGGCCTGGAGGAGCAGCGGGGCACTGCCCTGCCGTACCCCAGAGGGGCTCCACAGCAGCCATGGAGACGGGCTGCTGAAAGCTCCCTGAGGGGAAAAAAAAAAAGAAAAGGAGAAAAACAAACAAAAAACCTTCTCGGTGGCCAAGGCCAATGGCATCCTGGTCTGTGGCAGGAATAGTGTGGGCAGCGGGACGAGGGAAGTGATTCTCTCCCTGTGTGCAGCGCTGGTGAGGCTACGCCTCGAGGGCTGTGTCCAGTTCTGGGCCCCTGAATTCAGGAAGGCCATTGAGGTGCTGGAGCGTGTCCAGAGAAGGGCAACGGAGCTGAGGAAGGGTCTGAGGCACAAATGTGATGAGGAGCAGCTGGGGGAGTTGCAGTGTTACGCCTGGAGAAAAGGGGGCTCTGGGATACTTTTTCTCTCCCTTCAACTCCCTGCCAGGAGGGTGTGGCCACGTGGGGATCAGGCGACAGGACGAGAGGACGTAGCTTTAAACTGTGCCAGCGGAAGTTTAGGTTGGAGATTAGGAGGAATTTCTTATGGAAAGGGCGATTAGACGCTGGAATGGGCTGCCCAGAGAGGTGGTGGAGTCACCTTCCCTGGAGGCATCTAAGGAAAGACTGGACGTGGCACTTCATGCCATGGTTTGGTTGACATGGTAGTGTTAGGCCTTGGTGCTCTCAGGCACATGGTGTAATTCTTGCAGCGATCCCGTGCAGGGCCAGGAATCAGACTCGATGATACTTGTGGGTTCCTTCCAGCTAAGGATGTCCTATGATTCTGTGATAATACACTGATGGAGAGGGCCTCCCCTCCCCAGGTGTGCTGCTCACAATTTTGCCACGTTGGAGCACATATCAGCAGCCCACGGGGCTCTTGCCTGCACCCTGTCCATCCACAGGGATAGGAACACACACCCATGCAAAGGGTGGTGATGCTGGAGGCGTGATTTGCATACAGATTGTCTGCCACAGTCTAAGTGATTAAAAATCTGCCTCTTGAGTTTCCGGCTTCCTTTTCAATGCTGCTTTAATTAAATGGTTTCACTGGCCAAAATCAAGAGCTGCTTTGGCAGACAAATCCTCCTTCAGACTGCCCTAGTCACTGCAGGCAGGGTGGGCAGGATTTCCTTCTCTGGCTCCAGGCTCAGAGAGATTTTCATCAAGCGTTTCACTGCTCTGCACGTGTTACTCCTGCTCGTTTGCTTGGCAAGCTGAGGAGCGGACCCTCCCGTGCACCCCGGGGCAGCCAGGCTGGCTCGCTGCGGGACAGCGGCAGCGCCCTGCCACCAGCACAGCTGGAGCTCACGGGTGGCACAGGGACATGGCGCTGAGCTGAATCATCCCAGTGTCCAGCAGCGTCATCCAATCCCTTGCACAGACTGACCGAGCTCTCCCTCAGATATAATTCACTGCTCAGTCACGCTCCTCCTCTTCTGCTGGTCAGAAACTATCTTTAATTCCCAGCCAGGCTTGCTCCTGTTTTCAATCCATCTGTCATCTGCTAAGCCTTGTCTTTCATCTGAAATCACTCTCCTCACTCTCGGGTGTTCGCTTTCTATAAATACAGTGAAAGTAACCCTACACATTCTCGGGTTTTGCTGCGCTAGGTAAGACAGTCTTACAGCTCTTTTTGGTCTGAATGCTGCCTGATCCTGCTCAGTTCCCACAGGTTTTACGGTAGTGGAGCTGCCTCTGCATGAGGTTTACAAGTGCTACTATCTATCCCCTCCAGCTCAGACACCCTAAACACCACCTACATACACAATACTCCCTTCAGTTACCTTGCTGCAGGAATGCTTATTCATTTAAAACACTTGGACACAAGCTCAAGTCGTTTTCAACTAATCTTTGACCAAATGAAAGGAATTCAAAGCATCCCCTCTGACTCTTAAGGAAGGAATTTGAATCAGACAACTAAAATATTCACTGTGGTCTTCTCTTTAACATGACACCTATTGTAAGAACATGCAAGAAGAGGACGTTTGCTTTCTTTGTCTGCCAAAATTGTGACTTGGAAGTGAACTGAGAATGTCATAGATCACTAAAGTGGCCTTTGGCTCCCCGATCATTTGTATTATAACATATTTCCAAACTCAGAAACAACAGTCTCAGGTTTCCTTTAAGCTACAAGAAGCAAAAAGTAAGCTAAAAATATCACTAGACAAGCCCTCTTGGTTCTGTGCAATGAAAATAAAACCTGCACAAATTACAACCCCCTAAATAAATTATAGAATTAAGTATACACTGGAGCAGGAAGGGATTCATGTGACAAAAGTCAAAAGCAATTAGGGGATGGTTAAACAAGTATCACAAATAATTGGGTTTGTCTTCAGTTGTTGAGCATGGCATTCAGAAACAATGAACTTGACAGAGTAAAAGCCACCAGAGAAAATGTAACAGTCCATCCAAGGCAAAACAGCTGCAATATTTAAATGTGTGGTATTTTTAAACTGCTCCGTACAAGGATAAGAGCGCATGGCCAGCTTTGATGCTGTAACCAGCACTCAGTGAATGAGTTTTCATTTTGCCAGAGAGCCAGAAGGGCAGCCAAATATCCCTACAGACACCCCAACCCTTGGCAAGCCCTCCTTGCACTGCCAGGCCAGCAGTGAGGCACTGGTGTTATTTTTGGGGGGCCTGGGAGGAGCTGGGCACAGGCTGCCAGGCAGGAGCAACCAGCTCTTCACCTCTGCCTCTGTGAGTCTCACACTGCCATAGCATCCAGCCCTGGGTTTTCCCTTCTGCTTTACTGGAAGGGATCACTTCAGCAGCCAATTAATTACCGGCACCTCACATACTCTGCCAAGCATCCAGCACGCTATTTTGAAAGCCACTGTCCTTTAAGACAAGTTACTGGAGGCTGACCGTGACACCTGATGACTTGCAGCTATTTGATTGCACTCTAATTTTATTGGCCCCGTTTAACGCTACCCAAGTGTTTCTCAACTGACTGAAGTAATTCTGTGAATCAGTTCTACTGGAGGTGGGTAAGATTTTTCCCCCCCTTTGCCTATTTCTTCATTAAATATACACTGTTCTATACAAGTCTACATTCTGACTGAACTATACAATGAGGGGATTTGTTTAAATCTTATCACATAGTTTTGATGAACACAGCTGATAGATTATTCCTACTTTTGTAAGAAAAAAATTAAGTTGTAGTTGTGTTTGCTGGGGGTTTCTTTGGGTGTCTGGAAAATGCTTGATACCCTTTTCTCCCATACTACATTTTCCTTTCACAGTTCTCAAAGCAAAGTGAAAGAAAGCAGCATCTCTAATAAACAGTAAGTTCCCAGTTCATGATAGCAGCTCTGATTAAGGAGAGAAAGCTCCCATTGGGTAGGAAACCAAGTGCTTGCACAGAAGAAATCACCATTCCTTTGAACTTAGTGCAGAAGCTACTAAGAAAATATAAAAGCAGCAGATATATCAGTTTGATGAGCAATTCAAACGACGTTAACCACATTATGCAGTTTCACCTTGCCAGAAGGCACGGTGAGCAGGCACTACCACAGTCAGCCGGAATGCTTTCTCTCATGTTTTCCCTATGAAGAAACCAAGTTAGCTAGGAATGCCTTGAGGGGAGCTCATTCCATGCACAGGAAAGGCCACTCCATGTGTGGACAGAGCGGTGCACACTTAGAAAGTGGTTTTTATGCTCCTGGTACAGCATTCCAGGAGTATGTTTCCAAAAGATGTTTTAGGCACAAAGACTACCAAGGGGTTCTGGCGGCCTGTGTTTGGCCCATTCTTCTGGAGATGCTCCAGGGGAAGGATGAGCTACTTTTTAGTGAAGTCCCTTTGGAAAAGTTTTAGCACTACTCACCACACTGAGCATTTGAGGGCTGAAGACACTACACAGGGCTGTGGTTTTTGGGAATTAAATCCCTCCAAAGACAAGGCAGTCTTTCTGTCAAGTGTGTACTAAGCAATTAAGGATCACAGACAGCCATGCCTAGACTCTAGACTGTGGCTGTGATGAGAGAACAGTGGAGGAGGAAGCATATCCAGCAAAGCAGGGGTGTTGTCCACTGTTTAACATGGGAACAGACACTCCTGGGGCAGATGGTGATGCTCTGTGCCTCAGCTCCCCATACCTGTGCGTCAGTCAGCTGTGATGGCTTTTATTTCTTTAAACCAGGTGCTGTTCTTCAGCATCAGAGGGATGCAAAGAACATGACCCCCACAAAACCAAGAAAACCAGAAAGTAGATAAATACAAGCCCCAAACTCATGGCTTACAGTTAAGCCCCCTTATTTGGAAGGCCTGGATGATGATTTCTTTCTCAACCTCTCAGTGATTGCAAGGTTCATTAAGATGGGGACAAACCCATTTATTCCATCTTTAGTTAACAGCTGCTTCCAAGAGCTATGGGCTGCATAAGCAATCCTGCAAAGGACTTCCCACATCGGCACGTATGTGGGGAAAAGAGGAAATTTCTCACTGGAGTCACACCATCACAAAACTTAACCTCTAGCTCCTGTGTTGCACAGCAGAGCTATTCTATGCTGCTTTCCAGCCCACTGAGGTTTTCCAACACAGGTCCAGCCTGCTGACCTCCCTTGGCACTGTGCATGCAAGTCCACTCACTTTGCTCTTCCCTTACACACCAAAAGTGAAACACAAGTGCATTCCATACAAACTCATCTCTTTCTTTTTTCCCCTCCCGCCCTAGATATTCACCACTGCACCTTCTCTCTCTCCAGTGTCAGAAATGCAACTGGTTTTACATCTCTGCAAAGGAAAGCAATAACTATTCCAGTTTTCTGACTCGGCTTGGGCCCCGCACTAGTTAAACATTTTTTCCATTGAGGTGAGAACTGCTGCATCAAGCAAGCATTTTTTATTGTGCATTGGTGGTAAGTCATTACTGCAGCTCATATACCTATAAAGCAGACCATACACACACACGTTTATACGCACACAGAAACATATCAACAAACTCAGTTTGTAAGGCAGTGCAAGGGCATTGGTGTTAGGGGGATGAACCCAATGTCAATGAACTGCCTTTCCTGACCAGAAGGTGAAACATTTGTTTCATTTAATGAAATACCTCTTGACTCCAGCAAACTGAAATGAGCACAAGTGCAGATTTCTTATATCTACTAAATGTCCAATGCTAGTAAATAATGTCAAAAGAAACTATACTGAAAAAAGGGCAAAATATAGAGTGCAAAGAGGTTTGAAACTTAAAAAGGGGTAAGTTTGAAGTATTTTCAGTTGTTCAATTCAAATCTATTATCTGCAGAAGAGGCAGTTCAAGACCAGTTAAAGGATGGCTGCATAACCAGCAACTCACTTAAGTGATAAGGCAGTTAGAATGATTTAAACAAAGGAAAATACAACCTAATTTACTGTACTATATGGAGACAGCTTTCCTAAATCTGCTTTCAGCTCCTCACAGATCATTGAGCTCGTTTGTCAAAGTTTAGCTCTAACACACCCACTGTGTGGGAAGACTTACAAAAACAAAGCCAGTCCTTCAGCCCTGTAAAAAGCAGTTAACCTGGGCAGACAGCTGGTTTCTGTGCACTGTCCCAAGAAGGCTTGAATGGCAGAGTCCAAACCAGTGCCCTTTAACAACAGTGCACCTTTGCTGTGTGAGCAGTAAATCCATAAGCAAGAGCTTATACTTTCAGCATAGGGAATACAAACTGCCCCTCTTTTTTGGCTTTCCACTAACACCAAACAAAGTGACACCTCTCAACCCAGGCTAAGAGGCCACTTTTCACTAAGGATACACATTTCTCCCTGATCCAGCATTTGATGCTAGCAAAAATCAGTTTGTATCACAAGTCCCAGACCCACAGACGTGCCAGCCTTCATCGCCGGGGCTTCAGGTTTGTGCTCCTTTTCCAGCAAGACCCAGTGTAAGGGACTCTCCTCCAAGGCCAGTTAATATTCCCTCAACATGGGGCTCTCCCCAGTAAGTCAAGGACCTCCACCCTTTAGCCCAGAAGTGGTGTAAAGCAGGTACTTACCTGACACAATGGGGAGCAGCAGGAGCCAGGTACGTCCACAGCATTCGGCTCCTTCCCTGTGGCCATAGCAGGAGCACAACTTGCTACATCACATGGTCATCACAGGGGACTGTCAACAAAAAAACAGGCAGGATTGTAGGTTTTCACATCTCCCTCCACAGCCTCAAGCTGTCTGTGAAAGCCATAGACCCCACAGACAGGTGCTCTCTTAAAAACCCATCCAGCAGCTGGGGTACAGCAGATGCACACTCACTGTTAGCATCACCCCAAGAGAGACAGGAAACTGGGGACATATGGGCTATGGGCTACAAGTGTGACCCAGAAGAATGGTGAAAATGGGAAGCAAATGTGCAATAAAACACCTGAGTCCTGTTAACAGTTTGTTATTCTAATTAAAAGAACCCACAAAACCTTGAAAAAACCAAAATATTCACATTAAATATCAGTACAAGAAGACAGTCCCAGATGATGGACTTGCAGCTAAGCATCATTCAGGAGCAACCACAGACTTTGAGCTGCTTTGTGATAAACTTGTGATACTTTTTTTTTTGGCTAAAGTCCAAAGCTGTCTCAACAGAGGCTGGAGGTAGATGCAAACAGCACCTCTGAGCAAAATTTTGACTTCTTCAACTTTACAGGCTGCTGTCATGAAACATTTTAGAGTGGAATCAGAAACCCAGTGGGATCAGCCCCAGCCACATCCCTGGGCATCTGTGTGGCCTGTTTGGGGTTTTCCTCTCTCCCTACATCAAAATTTCTTCCCTCAAGCCGCTCTGGCTCTCTCAGGTTTTTTGGGGTGGCAGTGCAACTGAAGGCTCTGTGTGAGGAAAAGTGGGAACTGCCCCAAGCTGGACTCTCCTGCTGCTGGAGCTCCATGGGAAGACTGCAGTGGCACAGGTATCCATACTGGTGGATACTGGTGCACACGAATAACATTTCTGCACTGGGAAAGGTGTTGCATTAATTTTGTCTTTGTTTCTTGCCATCCAAACCCATTTTAATTAATATTTCCCAAGTGGAGTCATTTTTGCCCATGGTGAAAATTGGTGATCTTTCTCACACCCTTATATCCACTTCTTCCTCCTATTTTGTCCCCCATCTTGCTCAGGAAGAGCCTGCAGACAGACTGGGTGGGTGTCAGGCAGCCACATCCAGTCAACCTGCCACACCAGGTCAAATACAAATCCAGAAGAGATTCTGGACCCCTATCTTCATCTTCAGATTTTCAGACACAGAAAGAAAAATAGAGGTGGAATAAACGATTTTCAATAAACAAAAACTCATATGTGTCAGAAAGCAAGTTCTTGTTTTAATTGAATAAGTTTCTCCATCCCTCTGACCCATTCTTGGTAGGAAACCTGAAAGTATGGCTTCACAACAGAGCTACAAAAGATGGGTGATGGAGACTTTTTCTTTCTTTTTTTTCTTTTCTTTTTTTTTTTTTTTTTTTTTTTTTGGTAATATGAAAAATTAAGCTTTTCTTGTCATCTCAATGCTTTAAATGGGGAACCCACCTCTGTGGCCTTCCTGGTCAACAGCTCTGCCCCCAGATTTCAATTCTGGTCCCAGTACTTGCTACAGTAAGAAATAATCCCATCCTGCTTGTCTTTCCCTTCTTTTCTTGAAAAAGATACAATTTTTAGGATAGCAGAAGTTTCCTCACAAGAGTGCCTATACCTTAGGCCACTACAACTCATCTCTGCTGGCTCTTTTGACAGCTGCTGAGTTCACCAGTCCTGTCTGGGATCTGACCCAGCATTGCCAGACCCATGGGCATCCCTGTCTTCCAGCAGAATATTTCTTCTCTGACATTTGGCATCGATACAAACAAATGTTTTAATCACAAGTTTTATCTATAACCTTGTTTTGGACAGATAACAGCAACAACAGCCTGTGGCTATCAGTCAACATTCAGACCCAGAAGATACCCTCAGCTGTTTTATCACCTGCCCTCGGTATCAGATGCTGAGGATTCAGGTCACCAGCACAAACTGCCGGGATGCAGGTGTGGCACAGGTGAGGAGCTCTCATCCTTTACAGGATGGGCCTGGCCAGCCCCTTCCCTCCCCTCACAGCAGTGTCACTGCACGTGGTTCAACAGATGCTCCCCTGGCTGGTGGGATGAGCACCCTCCCTGCAGAGATTTGTCAGCACCCCAAGTACCCCAAGGGGATTTTTTCCTCACTCTGCAGCACTGCATATTCAGAACAGCAGGGTTTGACTTGGGCTCTTAAACTTTGACCAGAGCTGGGACAATAAATCCAAACGACTTCCAACTGCACAAGAGGAATTTGCTTTAAAAAAACCCCGAATTTTTCACATACCCTTGGCTTTATCTGGAGAGCAGTCTGGACAGTAAGACACAACCACCAGCACAAACAGGATCCCAAATATATTTGGAAAGCAAAAGAGCCTCTCTGCAGTCGAATGATGATGGTGCTTCATTTGGATCTGCTTTCCAAACACTTCCACAGCACCCCCTTCCAATCACAACATGCCACTTTGAAATGCCAGTACCACTTAGCTCCTGAGCCTATTAGACCATGAAGCAATAAACCCAGAGAAACAAAAATAACCCAGATACCTACTTTAGCAGCCAGTTGAGTAGACAGGTGTTATCCCGAGGGCTCCGTGGCAAAAGCATCCTCAGAAATGCCATACCTTGACCTTTGCACAACGGGTGGCACGAAGCTGGTCTCCAAAAGCCATAGTGTCTTCCCAAAAGGTGCTAATATTAACTATAGCCTTTTGTTTCTTTGCACTCAAGGTTTCTCCCCGTCAGCTTTCTGGCATTTGCCAGAGTGGTGCACGCTTTACTGGGCAGATATTGAGCTGCAAATTCCTTCATACTTCTCTATCCACAGCATTCTGCAGCTAAAGCTCTAGCCGGCCAGCAGATGAAAATGCCACTTACTGCTTATTCCTGCTGCAGTTTGTTGAATTAAAACCTCTTTGTTTGCAAGCTGTAAACAAATTCTTCTTAATCTTTCAATAAAAAATGTCAATTATGCTCTCTAACAATGTAACTTCATTGTGATGAAAGAAGGCATTGCTATTGCTCTAATCGCGATAACATATCAGCTGCTTTTAGAGTCAATTCCTTTTTGTGCAAAATTTAATGACCATGCAATTATTCAAATTTCAGACCAACAGACTGGGCTTTAGACCTACAGCTCTGAAAACCCTTTAGACCTTGCTCTGAAAACACACACTTGAAAGCAACAGAAAAGGTTCTAGAGCAGAATTTCTGAGTTCAGAACAAAAAACACCTTTACAATTCCTTCAGCACAGCCGGACTCGGGCCCACGTTAAACACAGCTACTTCATTGGAGAGCCAGGGAAAGAAAGCCAAATTCTCAGCACGCTATCACAGGCACTTCCCAGGCCCTTGGCTTTCATTTGGCTTCACTGGGAACTGTGTTTATGTCCCGTTTCCTCGACTCTCTCTGGCTTCAGTGCATTTCCTGCAGAATCGCTGGCCACAGCAGACGTGCCCTTCAGGCATTTCAATTTTTTTTTTTCTCATGCTAGTATTTATCCCATTTGTTTCCAGAATCAGCTGCTGCTCCCAAATCAGTGTCCGTAACTTTCTGCTTTGAAGTATTCAGGACGTGCCTGCTGGGAAAGCACCTTCCTTGTTTACCTGCTCAGACCCTCACAGACCCTCCATGCTTTTCCCCCATCCATTTTCTCCTCCTGCCGAGAGCTCCCCTCTATGACCAAGTTGTCCATCACCAGCTGGGTTGCTCCATTAACCACTTACATCCCAATCCTAGTCGTGCTTATGTTTCTGTGACCACGGCCAGAGGTGGCTGCTGCCCCAGGATCTCAGCTCACCCCACAGGTGAGCACTGAGGGAAGTGCCTGGGCTAAGCTCAGCCCCACGGGTCTCATCCCCTCCACATCTCCCTGCTCTCCAGCTCTTGTGGCAACACAGAACAGCCTTTTTTTAGCTCCCAACAGGGGACAAAGCCTGACACGATGAGGACAGTCCTCTACAATGGCCTGGCAGGCAGCAGTCCCAGTCCCAGAGCTGAACAGATGGCCCAGCATCCCTGGCCAAGCCAGCCCTATGAGAAGGGGGGGCTTCCCAGGTGCACAGAAACCTTTGGCAAGCTGAACGTCCAAGCAGAAAATTGAGAGCAACAGAAACGGCCCTCGGAAAAGTAATTTGAATCAATAACACTGGTGGGTTTGAGAACAGAACCCTGTTCTGAAATGCCTGAGGCTGGGAGCTACATCTCACCTCCAAGTCCAAATAAAATGGATGCCAGTAAGGTAACAACCCCACTGCCTCCTCCTTTTCTATCCTGCCCACAAAACAATAAACACATTAACCACTTAAACTCAGTTAACTCCCTTGAATAGTCCTTGTAATTAACAGCTCTTAACGTTTTGTACCTTGCATTGCTGCCATCCCTTTTCTCCACCATTAAGACTTACTTTAAAGTTGTTCTGATATGCAATAATGAATTTATGAGGAAGCTTTGACTGTTGATGTGCCATGCTCTTCACACATCTCTCCCCTCTTCTACAAACAGCCTTTCTTCTTTCCAGCAAAAGAAGAAAATAAAATATAGTGGCAGTTAAACGGACTCAGTCTCCCCTCATCTCTTTTGGGCATTTTTTTAATATAGCTTTGGTTTGATTTTTGTCTGGTTTTAACTTAGACTTTTCTAGATAAAAATAAGAATTTGGGTTGCTTTGGGAGGATTGGGTTGGTTTGGGATTTTTTTTAATAACCAGTCAGGAAAGATCAAGACTGAAAGGACCTTCTTCCACTCCTCCCAGCAAGCTCCTGCTTGCCAAGATTCCCCAACATCTGGTTCTTCTACTCCTGCACAGGAAACCTCCCACCTGGAGCCCTTTGTCCATTTTCCTGTAGCCAATTCCTTGTGCCAGTGGGAAGGGCTTTTCTGGAGGAACCTGTGTTTACCAGGTTTCTTACCAAATCTGTTCTCTCTTCACAGAACACAGCTTTTACTGACTCTAGAGGTGCCTGGGCTGTGCAAGGCCCCCAGATGCAGAGTGCAGATGAAGTGTAATTCTGAGTAGGGAAGGGGCTGGCATCTGGAGGGTGTTAAAAATGCACACAACAAGATCAAAATTATTTTGGCATTCCCCTCTCTGACAGACATGATCCATCACGTTTACAGCACCTTCAGTGTGCACCTGCAAGGTGATAGTATCAATGAGAAAAAGGAAAACATTAATTAAAATTTTGGCGGTTTTATATCTTGCTTTCCACATCAGCTTTACAGAGTGGATTCAGCGCTGGGACAAAGAAGATATCTACTTTATTTCCCTGTCTCCTCTCACCTCAACAGGCCACCTGTGTACAGGAATAAGTCCCTTATATTATTATTTTATATCTATGTATCACATTTTATTTTATTTATGACTTGACAAGCTACTGATTTGACAAGTCTGAGGAATGTTCTGGATAAGCCCCCGATGACAGCTCAAGGCAGTGGTGGTCCTTTCTAAAGAAACTGTAAGTTTACCTAGAACAGGACAACATTCACCAAGTCTCCTGCTCTCCCTGCCTCACTCCCCCTCCGCCTAATTCCTATGGGGACCTCAAACCAAAGCCATCTCATTTCACCAAACACAAAGAAACAAATCAAGAAAGATCAAAGAAACAATACTTTCATTTTGGTATTACCTACATTTCAGCCTCAAACTCCTTTACTCCAATCTGCTAATCCTATATAATATTGACTTCTCAAGAAGGGAGATCCTGCTAATCAGGATTTCTGAAGGATTTCCACATGATCCTATATTTACTTTTGAACGTTGTCAGAGTGACAAAGGGAATATATCACCACTGAGCTGCTACTGCATTTTCTCTGGGTTATGAGTCAAGGGCCAGCACTGTCCAAATCTACAGCCACTGAAATGTGTCTCTAGCAGGCAAAACAACATATTTAGGATTATTTTTCCTCCATGGATGAAAAGGTAACTGCAACCATCTACTGGGAATTTCTGAAAGGCACAAACCTTATTTCCTCCACCCAGTAATACTTCTATCACACCTGTGATTTAGAGATCTTTCAACTTTCCAAATCACATGTGTGACCTAGATGTGAAAAAAAATGTTTGTGTCTTCAAGATGCATCAAAACAAAATTGATAAATTCAAGCACTAAATGTATTAACTGCAGGGAAAGCAGGCAGAAATGAAGGATCACAAAGCTATCCAGGAGGCAGTAGGAAAGTAAAAGCAGGAAAATAAAAATCTAAGATGTGAAACCGGAACAATCCCATTTTATTTTATATTGCCTAACAATGTCATGTGATGGACTGCAGCACATACTGTTCAACATAGGATATGCTGTGTTACATTTAATAGAAGGCCTCGACTTTTATTGTGAGCTAGGCTTTAAACTGAATCACCACATAAGACAGTAGAGATGGCAGAGAAGTGTTTTTCTTCAGCAGTTTACTATCTGTACAAGGGAGATGGCAAGTTTGCACCAGTCATTGAGTTTCCACATGTCGACACAATCAGGAACTTGATGCTGCATCATTACCCAGGTGGAGAATATTCTGGTTTAGAGAAAGCTGAGGCATCTTGTGTTTATGGGATGCCTGCGAAACCACAAGTGAGGTTTGTATCCTGGTAAAATCCCACCGTGGCCAATCCTGCCCTTCTCCAGGGCTGCCCAGCAAACCTTTGCTCACTCCCTTTCAGACAGCAGCCGCCCTCCCAGCTCAGATGGCATCTCCCTGCCCAGCAGATGTGTGGGAGCTGCCTGGCTCCAGAGCAAACCAGCTGCCTGCAGGAAAAGCAGGAGCACACATGTCCTGGGCCTCAGGGACCTCGGCAAGAGCCACTGAGCACTTTGTGAGCAGGTTCAGGTCCATGTGATCGGATTCCACAACACCCACAGACTCAGTAGAAAAAAAAAACTGCACACGTGAAAAAATATTATTGTGTGGGCCTAATCTACTGCAGAAAAGGAATAACTACAGCTGAGGTATAAACTGACCTTGTGTGAGTATTTCTTTCCCAAAAAACTAAAAAGAAAAATCAAAGCAAGATAAGATTTCTTTCTAAATGTGAGGACTTCACCTTGTTTTCTTACTGATTTGCATTCCAATTGTGCAGAACAGGCTTTAGAATAAAAGTACAAAAGGTATTCTGCCCCATACTCACGTGGCCATCCTGGGGCATCTGCATCACCTCATTCCAGATGTACAGGGACATACTTCATTCACAGGTGCACTTTTGCAGATTAGCAGAACCCACTCCCCCAAAAAGGCCCAAAACCACACAGATAGTACAAGATTTCAGGTGCCAAAGGGAGAAACAGTCCCTCTTTCTCCCTCTGGTGCCTAGAAGAGCTGTTCCAGGCCCCATATAGCCTCAATTGATTGATTTTTTTCTTCTACACCCAGCCCCTCCAAATTAAACATGTTCATCACCACCAACAAACTTCCATTCCAGACAACTGCCCTTACTACATAGGAAGCTTTGGTTTCTGCAGCTCTGTGGATTCTGAAATATAAAGAAAAAGTAAAATACTAAGTTTCTTGACAAAAGGAGAAAAACATTAAACGTTATATGAGTTCACAACTTGTCTCTTCCCAACTGCTCAGTACAGTGAGCTCAGCACCATGAGGAATTCCTTCAGAAGTGAAAATTATTTGCAAGTATCTTTTACCCATCCAGTAACTCCAACACAGAGGTGTTGACACATTTTGGTTTTTTTCAAAACTACAAAACAGGAAAAGTCTGTAGCTTCCAATTTGGAATTTGTGATTGCTAAATTTAAACCCAGTGGTGGCCTTGTTACAGATTATTACATAAACCCAACTGCTTATCCCCCTGCACCATAGTCACTTTTGACCTAACTAGGCTTAAAGCACATTTCTTGGCCCCACTTTCTGCTGTCAGCCCACAAGGAAGCAAATACCCACAAAGAGAGGATTAAAGGAGACACAGGAGTACTTGAGAACAGAGAATAGGCAGGATACAGATTTGCTGCTTCTCTGTACCATATTATTGTTTTAGTTTGTTCTGGGTAAATCAGGTGAGGGACATTTGGTCACACAAGGCCATGAGCTCTATCCACAAACGGCCTTCACAATCACTGAAGTGCTGCTGAGTACTGTTACAGATTTAGATTTAAAGAAGGGTTTAGGTTTAAAGATTTATGTTTTAAGAAAGCTCCCACTTGCCTGCATGTTCTTCCCACAACTCCGAAGATGCATTAGACAGAGAAGCACAGCTCACAGCACCACAAATTTATTTACAAACAGACTGCAAGTAGGCAGAACAGCAGGCAACAGAAAATGAAAACCAAGGATAAGCTCCTTTGCACAAATGGAAACAATTCTCTCAGGAACAGGCAAGAAGATAACACAGGGAAAACAAAGAGGAGACTTTAAGATGTTCAGGTGATTTTTTTCTCTCTACACAGCTATTTTGGTGGCCTGTTTGATATCCTCTGTGTAGCCCTGACACAGACATACCAGACTCTGTAGCTCCTTCTACATTCTCTCTTTCCTTCAGTATCAAAAGAATCAGTCACAGTCAGAACCCATCCAGCATTGGTTTAGCTTTATGTGACTCAGATGCACTGACATATTTTGACACAAACTCATATTCTGTGGAATCACATTTTTTTCCTTTACATTCATCTATTAAACATGCCTCCTGTACTCAGGGAAGTATTACATTACGTTTGCAACCAGTGCAGCAGTGGGGGGAGCATTGGCCAAAGTCCATTAATTTATTTCTTTCACCTGCAAATTTATTGTAAAACCTGTGAAGCATTGAACACGTATGTCCACTAGATAAGCTGCAACATCAGAATCTCAATATTCCTTGAGCCAGGCCAAGAGAAAACTAAGCTCACAAATCCTAAGAAACATGATTAACTCAGTTGTGGTGTGATAGCTTAATTAGGATATTGTAAAAAGACACATTTGGGTTGACTTTTTTTGTTTTGTTTTCACTCTCCCATGTGCATTATAGATGCTTTGCAGGAAGTACAGAACTGAGTAGACTGTGGTATGCCAAGACATAATGCCATTGGGGAGCAGAAACAGCTAATCCAAGTTACCAAAGAAAAAAAATCCACAATCCTGGATGGTCAAAACCAGCTGCTCCCCAAAAACAGGTACCTGTGTATTGGTGTTTGGCAAAGCTATCTTGAATCACCACTCAGCAAATCCCTACTGCACGTGCCTGGCAGTGCTGAAATTACTTGACCACTCATTTCTACTTCTGTCCAACATTATGCAATCTTTTTGCAACTGCAGTAATGAGGGCAGCTCCCTTCCCACTTCCATCTTCAGAAAGCATGAAAGTCACATCACACTGAGGTGCCAGTTCCTTCACTGTTTCCCGCAGGACCCTAGAAAAACTGAAAGGGAAGGGAGAGAAGAACAGAACATTTTAGCAGCTGTTTTCTGATCTGAGATCTTTGTATTTACCTATAAGCAAGGAACCTCAGGAACCTCAAGGAACCTCAGCCAACATCTTCCACAGCATTGCTTTCTTTTGCTTTTCCTTCTATTCATGAAAGATACAAATTTCTGTACACAACCAGATTCTAATTTTTATTTCCCCACTTGAATTTTGTTCAGCATGATGCCACATGCTGCCCACATCTTTAGAGATCATGAAGGAGGTTCTCTTCTCCCAACTCAGAAGCTAATGCATCTATTTCTAGGCCTTGCTCACAAAATATTGACCCAACTCCAAAAACTCAAGACAGCTTTCCATCTGGGAGACTCAGATATTGCAGAAATCTGCCAAAACACCGGAAAATAAGTATTAGGCTCACTCAACATCCCAGAGAAAAGAACCTCCCAGTGGTAACTGGACTTGCCTTTGCAACTTTTGATCCTAGGTCTAGGCAAGGGAAATGACAAAATGCTGGGAAACATGTTAGATCCTTACCCCCTCTCAGGATTTTAATCACCTCAGCAGAAAGCTGGTACAGCTTGGTATGTTTTCACAGTGAAAAAGAGCAAACAGCAAAGGGAAGAGGTACCAAGGTACTCACTGTGGGTGGAGCTTGTACAGAGTCCCATCTACTCCAACAGTGATTTGCAAGCGCTCCACACCTCGGTTCTCCCTCTTCTTCTCCACAATAGCAGCCAGCCCTGCCCCACAGAGCTGGGCAGCTCTTCTTGAAACAACACCACACACCTCCTTCACGATGATGCTGTCGTCACATGTGCTGTCCAGGCCCAGCTGCTGCAGGATTCGCCGCACCTGCAGGAGCGCGAGCCGGTCACTGCGCACAGGGAAGCACACGGACAACCAAGGCGTTAGGAAAAGCTCCAGGGATGGATGTGATTCAAAGGAAACAGGACCACTTCTACTCTAACACTCTCCAGCTCTTCTAAGGCAGAGTTCTGTCTGAATTCAGATTGAAAACTTGCTCCTGCCCGAGCTGGTCACTGCGCACAGGGAGCACACGGAGCAGCCAGGCGTTAGGGAAAGTTCCAGTGATGGATGTGATTCAAAGGAAACAGGACCACTTCTACTCTAACACTCTCCAGCTCTTCTAAGGCAGATTTCTGTCTGAATTCAGATTGAAAACTTGCTCCTGCCCGAGCTGGTCACTGCGCACAGGGAAGCACACGGAGCAGCAAGGCGTTAGGGAAAGCTCCAGCCACAGATGTGAGGCAAAGGAAACGGGACCACTTCTACTCTAACACTCTCCAGCTCTTCTAAGGCAGATTTCTGTCTGAATTCAGATTGAAAACTTGCTCCTGCCATGCCCCTTTGCCATGTTAGGCTGTATCTCCAGAAGGCACAAACAGTAGTCGTTTGTCTAACTCCCAAAGTCATGAGGGAGCAGAGCCAGATCAGCCACCTGACTGTTACTTTAGGTCTCAAGGCTGACACACTCCTTTCAAGGCTTTCCGTGGCAGAAAGAGTTTCAAATAGCCTGGAGACCATTGCAATCATGCACAGATGCACATATTCATGTATCACTGACTTACTTTCTTAAATAAGTACTATTTTAACTCTCACAAGAAACATTTAGCTTGATGGCTAAGGCATCCAAGGTAACCCAGTTGTGTGGACAGAAAATGACAATTCATATAATTACAGAATAATTCTGTAACTTCCCCAGTTTCTCATTTTTAACTTTTATTCTGGAGGTCGGGGATGCACAAAGAAGAAAACTATAAGGACTTAATTGACTTCTTGAAGGAAAGGGCTCCACACACTTGCAGCAGACTGTTTTCTAGGTGTCCCAGAAGACTTTAAGGATTTAAACCACGTAAATCTAACAACTTTACCTCTCAATCTGAGACAGGAATTTTGTTTCAAATATGCCTCTTTTCCTGAGTGATTCTGAAATGTGTCCTCTGAACAGCAGCCCTTGTTTGGTTAAGTCGATCAAAATTTGCCTTACTATTTCACCTAGGTACATTCCACTGGTCATTTTTTCATACCTGTTGGGTAAAAAGAGGAATTAAAATGTTCATTTAAAGAGATAGCTCTGTTTAGCATGAGTGATATGTACATGCTCCGTGAACTCCAAAAAAGCAGACCAAGCTTGCAGAGCAATAGCCACTGAACTCCATCTTTCAATCATCAAAAATCTGTTGCAGTGACTTCAAGTGCAAACATTAATTACAATATATTTACCTGTGCCAAATGGTAACAGACATAGAAAAAAACCCTTGCAATATTAAGCAGAATATACTGTTAAAGCCAAAGCCCATACTGAAATGAAATTCTTCCCTGTCCCCCCATGCATTCACTGGTGAGCCACACCTAATCAATACTGTCTTTGCCCAACAAAGAACAGTCAAGTTCAGCTTACCCTCTTGCTTGAGTTGTATTTTACCTTTGAAAAATCACCCTAAGAGGAGGAACAAAGCATGGCCTAGACTTTGCAGGGAAATCTTAAAAGCTGCACTGTTTGGTAAGCGCTTTAAGATGAAAACAGTGCTGTGGTAACAATGCACATCGTTGTTTTTTTTCTTTGGGGTTTTTTTTTTGATATCTAGGTTACTTACCAAGCAACAAAAAAAAATGCAATATTAAAATTTCCTTTCTGATTATTCATTCATTAAGCACGTTTTAAAAAACAGCCAGTGTCTCTCAAAGACTGACTTTATCAGGCTCTTGGCATCAGGACCATCACATTTACCTCTGTTTCCCTGGGTTTAGTGAGCCTTCATCTACTTCTTTATCATATTTTGTCCTGATGTTGTCAATGCAACCGTTGTCACCAAATGCTCCCCATTCTGTATTAATGCACATTTTTCCTTCATTCCCTTCCACTATTTCTATGTTTTTCATGTCCTCCATGTAGCAAACATTGCTGCCTGTTCCTGGAAGGAAAGAAATGACAAGACTTCAGCTGGAAAAGAGAAGCAGCACCAAAATCTCATGGAAGATGATTGCAGTGTTCATCTAAAGTTCTTTGCCATATCTCAAATTTCAAGGTCCCTTCCAAAACAGGCCATTCTATGATTCTATGCTTAGATATATTTCTGAATCAAAACTTGGAGGAACCTATTGGGGGAATAATCTAAAAAGTCCAACAAGAATTCATTCAGATTTTTTAAAATATTTGTTTGTTCCATGGTCTATGACCTGGCTACACAGTAAATTTGAGTACACTTGTCAAAACAAGACTTCATGCTCTATCTGCTTATATCCTTTTACCCTGCCTACATTTGTTAGGCACCCAAAGAGATGATCAAAACTCCAACAGGTTCAGGAACTTGTCTGCTACAGGTGTTGTTAAGTTTCCTGCTGAATACCACACAAATCTGCCAAGAATCCCAAGCAACTAATAACACCATATATCAAACTCAAATACAAGATGCTGGTTTACAGATTCCAAAGCCCAGCAGTACATAGGTGGTTTTTTCTCACAGTGGTCACTTGACCATCACTGTACCTGCAATGAGGCCAATCTCACAGTTTGGATCCTCATATCCACAGGTCATCATGGTCCCAACAGTGTCATTCACCACTGCTACAATGTCCAAGTCAAACTCCTAAAACACAAGTCACGATCAGTAGTGGAATGCCAGAGGAAGAGTGAGGGTGCATTAAATACACCAAAATGAGCAGGAAAGAATAGCTCACATTTCTCCTCTTGATGGCCTCTCTCAGCATATCAACAACATCTTCCCCCTCACAGTCTGTTGCCTTGAATCCTTTTGTCCATCCCACAAGTGTTCCCTGAAACAGAATAGAAAGAAAGTCATAAGTGAAGACAAAGAGCGGACTGTACATTGCAAGCATCAGCTTTTTCTTGCCTCCCACCCCAACGCTTTTTGGGGTTTATTTGCTTGAATAGAAATTCAAATAATGTATTATATATATTTCCCTAGACAGGTTACTGTGAGTGTCTAGTGCAGGCTGTGCACGTGTATCTTTGTTACCCAACTGCTGGTGGTAGTGACTCCAAGTTTACTCAGCTATTTATCAAGGCACTGCACTCAGTGCCTTCCAAATCCCATTTGGAAAACCTCATCTCACCTCTTGTGCACATAGCCATTGTATTACCTGTGAGGGAAAGACTGCAAAAAATACTTTTGCTGCAAATCATTAAACACCCATCGAACATTAATGAACACCTACTGTTAATTTTTGGGTCATTTACTGAAGGACATTTCACAACTTCAGGCAACACTAATTTGTTTCTTTTCAGGCAACAACTTGGCCTGGCAGAAGCTGATTTCCAGGTTACATGAAGTAATTAGCCTTACACTTCCTAAGTGGCTCTGGACTGTCTGTCCAAATAAGAAAACAAGAAAAAAAAATAGGCAACTGGGATTAAAAGCTGCTATTGAGAAACATCCTCAAGTTCTAGCAAGAGTAAAAGACCAAACACACATATTATGACCCTGACACACGTCTCACTCAGTTTGCCACTAATACTGTGGAATTTGCTTCCTAATCATTTGTCAAGACCTAAATGCTATGCTGTAGATTGGGAAGGCATATGAATCCATGTCTCCACAAAAGGCTAAGTCCTATTGCTACACTCTCAACTGTGAGCTGAAAACTGAGACAAGAGCAGACTAGCTTCCAGGCTTAGAAGCTATTGTGAAACCCATCAGGACATAAAATCATGCAATAAAATAGCAGTCTCTCATTTCCCCAATATCCTACACATTTGACTAGAACTAAGCAGCACAACATCCCCTGCTCCTCTTGGAAATTCATAAAAATAATCTTTTCTTACATAAGAGCTGACAAGATAAAAGATATGATATGTGTCAAAAAGCCAACTCTTCCAAGCTGAACAAGAAAACCCAGGTCTGTCCACTGACACTCAACAAAAAGAAGCTAATGTAGTGCAGAAGTTACACAGTCAGAGCTGTGCAGCACAGCTTGGAAAACAACCTGGGACTGCAGCTGAGCAAGCAGAAGGAGCCATTTATTATCCCTTGACATTGAGGAGTTAAGGCAGCCAAAGATTCCTGGGTTATTAAAAATATGCAGTTCATTTTGCTGTCATGAGGGCTTAATCTTTATAGAACAAAAGCAAAAGTCATGTCCACCATTTACCACAGACAAGAAGTGAAAGTTCTGACTCCCATAGGCAGATGGATAACATAGGATGATAACTTTCTCATGAAACACACCTAATTTGCAAAGTAAAGTAATTACATTCTCCAAACCAACAAGTCACCCTTGCCCAAAATGATGTGATTCATCTAGCAGATGCAGAGCTGCCATTTGACCCATTCTGTGCTGCAGTTCTTACCTTGTCAATGCTAGCTTGCCTGCAGGGGAAAGAGAAGGTGAAGCCCAGAGGAAGCCGAGCACCTTTAATCCCCATGTACTCCAGAAAGTCTGCTATGCACTGGACAATATGGTCAAAGAGCTGGAAGGAAAGGAAAAGCATATAAATTTCACAAGTAATCCCATACAATGGGCCTTGGCTGGATCAGTTAAACAATCATTTAAGATTACCTCTTCTCCTGTCCCTTGCATGATCTCCAAAGGAATGGCAAAGATTTTGTTATACATTTGCACTGATCTTCTTCTCCCACTTTTGATTTTGACCAGCAGAACCCTGAAATTTGTACCACCAAGATCAAGGGCGAGGAACTTTCCTTTCTCTGAAGGAGAAGAAAGGTATTTCGTGTTGGTGTGTCTCATAGCACATTTGGCAGTCAGAATGACATACCAATGATAGCACACCGTTCCCTACGGCATTTATCCCATCCAGTCTGCTAGCATGGGGCTGAAGATAACAGATAACATAGCAGGAACCACCGGTTTGACAACATAAATCCCCCTTGCACTTGCCAGATTAATTAGCATATTCCCTCTCCCCAGAAAACAGACAAGCAACTTTCCTGAACCGCCTCCAGCTGATCAGGAACTAACTTCACCTGTTCCATCCGGTGTCCCACAGACATACGTGGGCAGCATCTTCACTGTGGCATCGGCTTGCGTCTCTCTCTTCAGCCCGTATTCCAGCTCGGCCCTCATTTTGTCCTTCACGTCCCTGAGGATGCCCAGGGGCAGCAGGAAGGGCGCGAGCGCGGCGTCGATGCGCTGGCGCTGGGCGGCCACTCTGCGAGCCACTGCCGTGACCATGGCGGCCCCGCGGCCGCTGCCGCTCACCGACAGCAGGAACCGCACGTCGCAGGTGGGCACCAGCCTCCTCACCACCTTGTGCAGGCGTTTGGCGTATCTAGCAGGGACAGAGAGTTTCCTGAGGCTCTCACGGGCCTCTCAGGTGTGGTTTACTTCATCTCTATCTGGAATCAGACCTCCAACCAGTTTGGGAGAATAGGTGAAGAAAGTTTTCGGTTTGGGAGAGCACAGGTTCAAAAACAGGGAGGTAGTGGAGGGAGAAAAGAGAGAAAGAGAGAGGAAGAGAGAGAGAAAGAAAGAGAGAAAAAGAGAGAAAAAGAGAGAAAAAGAGAGAAAAAGAGAGAAAAAGAGAGAAAAAGAGAGAAAAAGAGGGAAAAAGAAAGGAAGAAAGGAAGAACCCACAGCAAACTGCATGTGTCCTGGAGGCCCAGGAGTCACTTGAGAAATCAATTGCATTTCCCCAGACACCATTATCCCATGTTTTTCCCACCCCATCCCAAATTCTAAAGCTCCTGGGACAGCTTTGCAATAACTAAGCCAGTTAGATCTCACCCCAAGGCTGAAGCAAAACCGGCAGTTCTCTGAAAAGCCACACACACATGCAGACGGAGACTCTTGGCAACATCAGCATGCAGCCAGCAATTATCAAATCCTCTTTAGTTACTTACTGGGGGTGGGTTTTATAGAGTCCCCCATCAATCCCAACAGTGGTTCGCATCCTCAGCAGCTTTTTATTCTCCCTGAGCCGGGTCAGGATGGCTGCCAAGGCGGCGGCACAGAGGTTGGCCGAGCGGAAGGAAACGATGGTGCAGACATGCTGAACAGCAACACAGTCCTCCTCAGAGGGAAACAGGTTCAGCTCTGTGAGGATCTCTTTTGTGTTGCTCAGACCTTCCTTGTACCTAAAAGAATACATCAACAAATGCAAAGGCAACACATAAATCAATAGCTTGGCTCAAAAAGAAATGAGAGGAGACCAGGACACAACCTATGAGGCAGCATCATGACTGGTTCCCATAAACCAGTAATATCTTTCCCACAGTATTCCCAAAAGTACCCAGGGGAGAGAGACTGCTTCCTGGGATTCAGCATTTGGTGAGACCAATCAGCTAGTCAAGAAGAGAACGGGATAAAGTAGTCCACACAAGGAGAGCACAAGAACAGGTGTACAGCTTCACTCAATACAACAAAGGAAATAATTCCTGGAGTGACAGTGAGGACCAGGATTCCTCTTCAAAACACCAGAATCCAAGTTTTCCATGCAGTCATCCATTAGCTGATCTAGAATCTGTACTACATCTCCACAGCCCCAGTACTCCCACATTAGAGAGGGTGAAAACTGCAGCAATTATCCCACACACTCAGGTCTCCAGAGAGGTTATTTAAACAACCTGCATCTGTGATGTTTAGTATTTGCTACTGTGATACTTTGCTAAACCTATCTTACACCAATTCCTACTTATAGAAAGGTCAACTTTGCTCCTAGGCAAAAGCAAAATCAAGTTGAACAGTTCAGGATTGTTCCCAGCACTCACAGATTATAACTACACATTCATTATCACTGCTGTGCTTGTGACAGACTAATTTCGAGAGTAGCTACTCTCAAAGAGCATATCACAGGTCCTTACTGTTCCATTGCAGATACATGTTTCATTTCAATCTTGCCCTTAGTAAGCAGAGCTGTTGACACCTTCCCATTGAAGAGCAGACCTTCTTTTGTCATTTTTAGGAGAATGAGTCGAACAAGTTCCCCCAAATACAGGCTGCTGATCATCTTCTCAAACCTGGAATGGAGCACAGGAAGGATTACAGGTTGTTCACCAGCTCCTCTCTTTAGACCCCTACAGCATCATACCAGAGCGACCACCTATTTTTAGCAACACATGAGCAACTGTAGCAGCAATCCCCTGGCCTGAAGCAAGGAGGTCTGAAAGGTACCCACCCTTCCAAGAAGGGAAAGATCTGGATAAGACAGAATCAGGATCGTGTCATCTCAGGTTCACTTAAGCCAATTCCTGTTTTAAAGGGCCTCTTGGAATACACTGGAAAAGCACTCTGAGAACTCAGACTGCAAGTCAGTCAGGGAATCACTTACAACTGTTTTCCAGGATTGAGGGATCCCAGATCCAGCTCCCGATCAAACTCCGTGCGAAGGTCATCCAAAGCACCATCATCTCCAAAGGCCCCCCACTCCGTGTTAATGCACATCCTCCCTTCATCCCCTTCCACCAGGTCGATGTGCCTCATCTCCTCCATGTAGCATGCATTGGTGCCAGTCCCTGTGGGTATTGGATAAACTACTGTTTGTTCTAGGTGTGCTCTTTGTTTAAGTCCACATGTTTGGGAATAAGTCACTATAATGACTTTGGAAGAAAATACAAACACATAACCCTGTGGCATAGGATGCTAATATAGGTCACCTGCACCCGTGAAACCATCATTTCACAGTGAATGAAAAGAACTTGAAATTATTCTAAGGCTTGACTTGTTTAAAAATAGTTTTTCCTTTTTCAAATGTACTTCCATGTGCCAAATAAAAGCCATCATGGTGCATGAAACGGACAAACTGTGGAAAGCATAGCTGGTACTAACTACCAGACGTGAGGGGAATTCAGCCTTCTCTGGACAGACACAATAATTTTCTATACAGTCAGCAGAAAAGTTTAGTATGCTGGTCACAACTGAGTCCAGACAAAATGGGGACTGTGGTATTTGATGGCAATGTGATCAGCATAAAAACAGCTGCTTTAGAGAAGGCAGCCAGGCTTGAAAATCCAACCATTGGTTTTTCCAGTTTCTTTCTGCTCTTTCCTGTATTGTGAAACTCCCTCTTACTCCAGATTTGTAGTAATTCAACAAATGAGAGGGAAAAAAAACCTGGTGAACAGAAAAAATTACCAATTATGAGCCCAACTTCACAGCGCTGGTCATCATATCCACAAGTCATCATGGTTCCCACGGTGTCATTGACCAGTGCCAAAACATCAACATCTATATCCTAATAGCATAAAGATGAGTGATTAACAGGGAAAACAGCTTAGAAAGCCTCCTGTGTGATAAAGCACCAGCATGCAGACACACAGTCCCCGGGTTGCACTTTGAAGGCCTCATTCAGGAAAACTCCTTGGCTGAAAGACACAACTTCCTTTTACAATACTCTTCCCACAACCTTGTAAAGTTACAAGTGTCTCTGAATTATCAAGTGTTTCACCAGCCTCTTTGCTTGAAGGATTTGTTTTTCCCCAACACCACCTCATTTGCTAGAGAAGTGACATGATATTGATGTGAATGTTGTGATACTGTGCTTACAGACTGTGTGAGAGGATAACATCCTACCACCTGAGCAGATCCCACCAAATGGGACAGAAAACACACATAAATGCAGCTATGGCTGTGCAGCAATACCACACTCAAGTAGAAAGTCCTTCCATCAAGGCTGTGCAGTTTTCCTTTCACACTTATCAGATGCCAACGCCAGGAGGAGGCCACACTTCACCCAAGAAGCCTCAGATCCTTCATTACCAATAACTACAAGACTGATGCAGATAAAGAAGTGAACCAAAATCAAGGCTGGATTTTTACTACATGAGAAAACAGAAGAATTTCTTCTTTACTGTGAAGTCATCAAGATATGGAAAGATGTCTTGTATCTCTAAGCTGGTGTTACCAATAGCACCAAACATGGAAAGCAAGGCTTTCCAAAATATTAAAACACAGTGTTATTCAAAGGCTATATGCTAGTTCAAGGGCAGATTTAATAATATCTTACTGCTGACCTTAAAAATTACAATCAATCACTCCATCCCACAGACTGAAGTGGACAGGCAAGCCCTGGTAGAGTCAAGTGTGCCAATTTGAGATGACAGTTTCCCCTACCAAACTTCATCCCACAAGCCAGGCTGTGAAACACAGTATGCGAAACTACTGAGTGTTTTATGTCTCACTCAGTTTCACAAGAGATTCCCATGGGCTGGGACAGTGGGGCCATACTGGTGTGCTGTCACAGCCGGCCTGGGTTACCAGTGTGCAGCTGCCCTTGCTGTTACTGGGGCAGCCTGAGTTACAGCTGCGAGAGAGATTCAGATCCACCAGATGTACAGCCATGCTGGACACTTGCTACTGACCATCCCTGAGGATGCCTGACAACTCTCAAAAGAACCCACACACCAAGAGCTGATTTCCCAGGACATTCTGAGGCTGCTCAGGTTCAGCTGCCACAGGTACAAAACTTGCCTTATGCTTCTGGAGGGCCTTGCGCAGAGAGCTGACCACATCTGTGTCCTGAACTCCTCGGACCTTGAAGTGTTTTGTCCACGCAAGAAGAACCCCCTGAAAAGCAACAGTGCAGTGACCCAAAGGCACACAAACTTTAGCATGCAAACCACATAGCCACACCAAGTGTGTGGAGAAGTCCACTATGTCTCTCCACACGTTAAAACTGAGCCAAAATAAGTCAGAGCAGAACATCTTACCTTGGGGCACCTGTCAGTACCAACACAACCAAACAAGTACAGTCAAAGACACAATTCTGCAAATGCTTCTGTCGGTGCTTCCTTTAAAGCACATGTGGCTTTCCTGATGCTCATCACAATCTACTAGCATTAAGTAAAAAGCACTTGCAGGACTGGGACCCAAAGCACAAACCCCTAGAAATAAGAGAGGCTAGAATAAAAGAACACAAAATAATTGCAACCAGCCCTTCATTTCCCCAAGAGGTGTCTCAAACAGCTCAGCTAAAGGTATTTCCTATTCAGAATCAACTGTAAATAAAAGAAATTGAGAGCAATTAAAAAAACAAAGATGCTTCAAGACACAAAAATACATGTCTATTACTAACAGTGTTAATAACAAGGGCATGTGGTTCCTGTGGAATTGGGTACTAATTAAGCAATAGAATAGCTTTAGCTTAAAGATCATGGTGCCTTGAGATAAGAAATGAATGGTTAAATGGTAGTCAAATCTAGTTAAATGCTAATGGTCAGTTTTGCCTTCTTCAGAGACCTATGTAAACACGACCCCACATAAAAGGCACAGGGTAACATCCCCATTCAACAGCTTCTCCAGATTCTGCAAGGAGCTCAGCTTGACAAGAATATTTCTTTATGCATCTTACCTCTTCCAATTTGGTCTGTTTGCATGGAAAAGAAAATGTAAAGCCAAGAGGCAACTTCTTATGCTTCAGGTTTTTGGTCTCCATGAAGTCTAACAGACAGTCAGCAACGTAATCAAAGAGCTGCACAAAAAGAGAGGCCAGTTGGGCTGTGTCCTGCAGGCAGGCACTCCAGCACAGCAGCACCACAGCAGTGCCCTACCTCGGCTCCGTTCCCCTGTATGACCTCCTTGGGTGTGGGGTAAAACTTGCTCTCCAGCTGGCTGCTCTGCTTCCCGTCATCAAACACCTTCACCTGGTGGGCACGAAACTGGGAGCCACCCAGGTCAACAGCAAGGAAGTCACCCTTCTCTGCAACACAAGGGGGCAACCATCACTGGGGATGGCCGGGAAGCCTGGCTCAGATGCCGTGCTGAAGGCAAAGCCCAGGGCCCTCCCTTGCCACAGCCACAGCCTCTCCTGCCCCATCGTGGCAGATCCTTATCCTATGGGCCTGGGAGCATCAGAAAGACTGAGAGTTGGAAGCCCTAAGCAAGGCTATCAGGTCTCTCCTAGCTTGGTATGTAATAGCCAATTTAATTTTTATTTGGCAGTTTGGGTTTGTCCACCCTGCTCCTTCCACAGCAGCATATTTTCAAGCTGCAAAAGGATGAGCTTTTTCAGCAACAAAGGCCCAAAGCAACTGCAAAGCCAACCAGAGCACACAGGGGCTGCAAAACTGTCACCTGAAATGTGTGAGAATCAGAGTGTGAGATCATTACCTGCAGCCAGTAAAGGATGCAGGATTTGCAGGCATATGTTAAGACTCAGCTCTAGTGCAGAAGTCAAATGCCAAGTGGGGCAAAACTAATTTGCTACCTTAAAGTCAACCAACACAATCCTTTTCAAATGCCTTTTGGTGTTTCTGTAAAAGTACCATTTTGTTTCATAGGCTTGCTCAAACACATACTTCTCCAGCGGCAGACCTCAGATGGAAGGACAGTTTGGCCTCACTGTTACAATAAAACAATTGTTTATCCCACACACAGGAAAAGGCCCTTCCCAAAAGGAAAACACAGTGGTATGTGCCCAGCCTTGCATGATCTTTGTTCCACAGTCCAAACACCTGATTAAATTTTATCAAATCTGGTCCTGAAAGTGAAGGAAGCAGGAAATTCTACCTGTAATACGATGGTCAGCTACTAAAGGTGAGGAGGCAGACTGGGTTACTCGGTAAACTGTGACCTTAGTGAGACCATTAATCCCTAAACAATGAAAAACTGATGATGCTCCATATGAGTCATTTCAGGAAGCAACACTGAGGGTACCAAAACAATGATAAAGTTGAATGCTATTGCAAATGGGGAATAACCATCCAAGTTTGAGCTGTTTAAACCTGCTGGAAGTTTTGTCTGGAAGCAAAATAACCAACAAGGATTTTTCAAGAGAGCAAAAACAGAAAAAGCAATGTGATACTTAGAGTAGGCAGCGTGTCAATAAGATATAGCCCAGCTTGATGGTGCAGCATGTCCTTGACACATCAGAATGGCCAGGAGAGCACTGTCCAACCTTGGCCTTGAGGAACATGAACTCTTGCAACAGTGATGACACTACATGCAATTTTCCAAGTCTCCTGGCCTCAGGGGCTCCCTGCTGTTTCAGGACAGCATCAGAGACATGTGAGACCTCAGGACCAGTGACTGTCACTGAGATTGCAAGGGTTAAGAAAGTACTCCTTTCTCTTTGATGAAGATAGCAGCAAAAGGAAGAGTGCCCCCTTCCATCCAGGCAGCTTGAGTATAATTTCTCTCAGACATGCCTTATTTCAAGAGACTTGTCTTCAAACACCTTCTTTATGCCATTAAAGCTGTTATTCCCCATTTAACTGCAGGGAAAATATCTTCAGAAGGAATAAAGTCACATGGAAATAAGGTACAAAGCTAACATTTCAGTTTTCTGCACAGCTAGTTTACACTGAGTCCTGACCTAGGCCAGACACAGAATCCTGCACAAATTTACTTGGTTAAACCTGGGAAAAACGTAATCTTCTGTCAGCCTGCGCTGCCAGGAGCCAGCTGAGGAGTTCTTTTGTATGTGCATACTTCTCCAAACAAGATGGGCTTTTAGCTCCTATCTCACATCACGTCCTCCCAGAGGACACTACTGCATTTTCTCCCTCTGTTCAAGTCTCAGCTGAAGAAGGAGAGCAGTTTCCTGGTAGACCCCATCCAGAAACAGATTTTCCCAATGCAGAAGGCAGGGAAGGGCAGAAAGGATCGCTTTTTGGGGAATTAGAAAAAGCAGTGCAGAGTTTAGGGATCAGAGCTCTGAGGATGCCACGTTGCTGTCACTTGGCAATTTGAGGGGTTTCACTGCAGCATCCTGCCCTCCCTGATAGCTCTGAGAAGGCCAGGCCACAGTACACTGCACTGCAGGCTCTGAGCTGTAGAGGCTGCCCTTGCCATGTCCAGCCACAGCTCCTACAGCAAGGCCTGCACTAGGAACAGATGGGAGAGGCTGTTCCTGAGCACTTACTAGGTCCTTTCCTCAAACAAGCAGCACTAGGTCAAAATCCACCTGGTGCAAGGAAAAAACTCTCTGGCAGCATTTCCCCAGACTCAAAGTAAACACCTGCTTTCTCAATGAGATAGGCAGTAACCCAGAGCCCCTGGCTGCCCTGTGTCTCTGCTGTGCTATCCTGGAGTACTGGCAGCAACTCCTCTTGCTAAAGCAGCAGTGCTGTGCTGGAGCAGGGGACTCACCTGAGCCATCGGGCAGCGAGCGCACGAACGACGGCAGCATTTTCACTGTAGCCGTGGGGTTCGTGTCTCTGCCCAGGCCCTTCACCATCTCGGCCTGGAATCGAGCCATCACACCCAGCAAGGCATCGTCGGAGAGGCGCATGTGGTACAGGTACCTGTCAACCTGCAGAGGTGGAAGGTGTTACTCAGAGACATGCAGGCTCCTTGGTGCTCGGCAGCTGCTGATTGTTCATTTCATTTTTGACATCAGCACCTAAGTTTTCACGACTGTCGGTGCAAGCAAGCTCCAGGTCATCATCAGGACACTCTTCTAAAAACTTTGTTTTGAAAATGTTTAATGCCTTGGTGAATTACTGCCCAAAAGCTGGCCATCTTTTCTGATGGCTCAGTAACTTGACAATTTACATAAGCCCATGAGATTTGCTTGAGACCCTGACAAGCTGTTTTCACCCCATCCGCTCCTCCTATAGATGTAATGAACTAGAACTGCAAAGTATCTCGATCTGGTAAGAATTTGACCTCTCTGAGGCAGGTCCAGAAAATGCCATCAGTACCCAAGCGTGTCAGCCACAACCCGAAAACATCTATTCAGCTACTGCTTCACTCCACAGACAATTAACTTTGTTGGCATGCCATGCTGGAACTCAAAGCCTTTTTCTCACTCCAGCTCTGCTCTCCATTCTCTTGTGATTCTAGGATTACATCTAAAACACATTTTTGGGTACAATCAATACCCTTTGTTAAAGGTCTGTAACTCACAGAATACATCAAAATAGAAGCCAGTTGAATATAAAGGAATTCAAAAGTATCTATGAAGCAGCTCATTTGGATAAACTGGCAGAGAAGCTAATCAGTGTTTATGTAGAGTTTCATCAGGGCAAAGTGATAGGTTTTCTCCTTGAGGACCACACGCTGCTGGGACTGACAAGTACCTGCAGGGCTATAAGTAGTGTGGCCTAGAAACTACATAGCTGGGTACAACAAAGGATTAACACAGGATAATAAGAATCTGTCAACATCCAGAAGCTTTTCCACTGGGGAGCCAGACTTCGGTGCTGTATGAACATGATGCAGGCATAATAATAGTGTGCTCCAAATAACTGCATGTCCCCTAAAGAGTAATTCGTGTTCACATCCCACTCCCCACATGAGACTCAGGGCCAGAGGAGGTGGACAGGGGAGAGAGGTGGGACAGTTTCCAATGCTTTGCTACTACAGACACTCAGCTCTTGCACCATGGGCTATGTGGTTATAGTACTTTATCTGTTCAGAGCATTTCATCAGTCCCATTTACATAGGGATGTCTGGAGGGTTGGAAGGACACAAACCAATTCCCACCAGCAGTAAGGCAGAACTTAAAAGGTTGCATTGTTTAAACAGAGGGCAATGCAGGTTGTAGATAAATTGGTCTGTGGTGCAATTTGGACTGGCCACCTATTTTAATGAGGCACAAACTAGTTACCTATTCACAGTCCCATTTTAAACTGATGGTCAGCAATGACCCACCTAAAGAGCCAGGACCCTGAAAGTCACTACAGCACTTACTTAACACTGACAGAGGAGAAAGTGTTAAACTACAAGATACAATTGCCCTAGAGCAGCAGCTGCCTTCGGATACAGCTGTGCCTTGAAAAGGCCATTATTCAGATTTGTCTTTGTAGCCCTCATCTGCACAAGCACTTGACTTCCTCCAAGGGTTTTTTGAGGCCCCACCACTGCGTAGGATCCATCATCTCAGCCCACGCACGTGTACTGCTTTTTTGGAGAAAATACGACTGGAGACACACAGCACTCATGCACTCTGACACAGATCCAAACAGCCTTGTGACAGAAATCTCTGTGGGTAAAAAAACCCTCAAGAGTAATAAAAATTACCATGTCTGTTTGCACAGAACGTGCATTAGCTCCCTGCTGCCCACAGACATTGCATTCCCCACCCTGTTTACCTACAACCATAGGAGCAGACAATCCTCTCCAAGAAATTAGATAAGGCAGAGCCCAGGAAAGCCTGCTGGCTCTCCAGCCTGACTTAAAACCGGAGCAAGGCCCTGCTCACATAGCCATTTACTTGTAAACACAGGAATGGCCAGGCTGTGCTAAACCAAACTCATTGCCTCCCTCCCATGGCACAGGAACTGTGCCTTGCCTCATTTACAGAAATACCACTGTTTTCATGGCAGGTAGGCTCTTGGTTTTGCCACCACAGAGTAAATAAGCCTAGGGAGGGAGAAGTGGGAAGACATTCCTTCTTTCTAATTAGGGACAAATCAGTTCTGTTCTCTACAGCCTACCCTAGGCTCCTTAAAAAAGAAGTTTGAGGAGCATGTGGTTTCTTGCCTTCCAGAAGGGCTAGTTTGCACCTGGCAGAAAGACTTTGATATTTTTAATGGCTTTGTCAGAATTCCTCTGGCCCCTTGTCTCCACTGTCCTCACTCTACTACAAGCTGGATGTTTCTCTGAAAAGCCCAATAGACCCAAGCACTGCTCCACAAGGTCTGTCTCCTTCTTAGTAAAAAGAAAGAATAAATAGTACTGTCTAGATGTGAGATCAGCTCCTCACACAGGGGAGAAGGATCAAAGCCTTTTTCTGATCACATTAAATCCTAGGGGTAAAAGGGCTATGACTGAGTCAGAGACATCTGATTGTTGAGATATCAGTACCTCTCTTGGAATGCGTCTCTCTGAAACAGAATTAGTGAAAGAAGCCCTCCTTGGAACAAGCCATGCCATGTTTTGGGCACAGAGAGGAGAACCCAGAGCTGCTCACTTTGCTGATGAGCTCAGTGATGCAAGCAGATCTATGCACCAGGACCTTGGATCTCCCACCATGCATCCACAGACAGCCCCACCTCCCACTGGCTGGAAAACCAGAGGACAGAGCCTGGCAGCAATGGCCACCAGACTGCACTCAGTGAAGACACCTGGAATACAGAGAACCCGCAGGGGACATGTCCACAAACCAGAGGACCTCTGACCCATGAAGCTTACAGGTCTCATGTGGTCTTATGACGGACATATGCCCAAAAACCCATTTCAGCATGGCCATGAAAATAGGTTAGGGAAGAGCAACCATTAGTCAGTTCACTCCCAGAACTGATATCTTCCCATCTGAGCCATCCTGAGCTTTTCCAACTGTAATTAAAGGTCACACCTATAAAGAGTGATTAGCCAGTTTTGGATAACCAGAGAGGAGGCACAGGCACACCAACACGAGCTGGAAATCTCTCCTGAATCTCAGCAGAACCAGACCAAAGACCACAGGGGTTTTCCCTATCCCTGCTACGTGACTGACTCCTGATTCCTACTCAGATTGAGAAATCCCATCATTCATGCTACACTAGCAAAGCGACTCAGCAAGAGTCATCCTTTCTGTCCTCTGGGTTCTATCACACCATGCCAGATAACACTTAAGCACTTCCCCTTACTGAAGAGAATTTGCTCCATTACTGGGAAAGCACTTTTAACTGTGCAGGGAAAACCACAAAACAGACCTATTTTCAGACTCGTCAGGTGGTTTAGGGTCTAAATACCTCTTACCCCATTTGGCTGAATGGCTTTAGTGGATAATGCCATTATATGGTCTGCATTACGTACTGCAGACCCCTCCGTATCTGGGGAACACGGTTCTCAAAATAGCAATCAGCTAATGCTGCTTCTTACCTTTTTTATTTGATCCTCTTTTAGCTTTGTGAAATGGAAAGCTAGCAAGTGGACAGCAAACATTTTCTTGAAGCAGATGGATGAGCCAGTAGTGACAGAGCTGCTGTTAATAACTCCAAAGCGACAGGTCTTTATTCACGAAGCTGGAGCTAGAGAAACTTCAGCAGAGGCATTTTCCCCAGTGTAGAATAGTGGAGTTCCTGGGAAATTGAGTCCAGAAATAAATCCATCCAGTGTGATCGGGTCAGTGATTAAACTTCTGCCTCTTTGTATCACACCCCCCCCACATCAACCCAAAGTCCCTCCCTCCCCAGCTACACACTTCATTGTGCCAGAGCAGGCACCTGGAGAGCTGCCAAGCTGAAGGGGAGAAAAATCGATTTTGTTAGTGCCCCACTTGGGAATTGTTACCACTTCTCAATGCAGTTGCTACGCAGCCTGCCCCGCTTCATTCCGGGGGCTGACAGGCTCCCACCACTGCTGCGTGCAGCCGAGTGCTGCCGGGAATCTGGAAAGTTAGAGGGTTTTAGGAGGTTTCTTCCCTCTGCTCAGCGCTCCCACTTGAGAGACAAGCTCTTCTGCATGACTTAACTTCACTCTAGTTCTGCACATTGCACCCTTATCTGCAGCTTTGTACCAATTAAGCTTCAGCTGTGTAAAAGAGCAGAGACACACAGACCCCTGCCCCCAGCTGGAATACCTCTTGCACAATTCCCAGCAGAGGTTTTGGACAGATTCTTCTCCCTTCACCTAAGGTTTCAGACCAGTGAAGATCCTCAGTACTGCAAAACCTGAGGAGAGGACAGATTTACCTGGCAGGCAGCAGTGTGGGTATCAGACTGCCCCACTGGAAGGATGCCTTTAACTGGCAGCACAGAGCACCTACAGCAAGAGCAGCATCCTTACACCATCAGATTTTGACACAGCCTTTAACCATTACTCTCAAATTCATTCTGAATGCACAAGTGTTTCCAGGATTTTGTCACTGTATCAAATGATATGGACTATGGAAACATCATCTGAAGAAAACAGTGAAATGCTGACACAAAGGAGAAAAAAAAAAAGGCATTCTCATGGGTAATTAGAGGCTACACTACATGCCGTGTGTTTCCACCTAGTTACTGTTCAGCTGAACTGAGCACAGTTACTGCAGACAGTTGCCACCCTAAATTTTGCAAAACAAGATAACAATAAAAAATTATTTTTATAGATTAGTAAAACAGCAGGGGAAGAAGAGGAAAGGGGGAGGGGAGTGCCAAGTAATGTGAGGAAACACAAAGAACTACTGAGCAGTAGAAAATTGACTAGAGATCCAGAGAAGGGCAGAGGCAGCCTGTCAGTAGAAAGGATGTCTGGCTACATCAGTTCATAGCCTAGAGTGGACCCAACAATCTCCTGTTATTGTAAAAAGAAATAAGTACAACTGATCATGGTGGGCTGTATATGCAGGAGTATAATCCACAGACACACAAACCAACACTCAACTCCATACTCAGCACCAGTCTCAGAAAGAGGACTCTTCCCAGTCCTGTCAGCTATGGCATATCAAGAAGGCAAGGATCAGGAGTTAGCTCTGCTGAACATCAGAAGCAGTCACAGGTCACATTTTTTCAGCTTCTGATCACGAGGAAAGATTGAAAGAGCTGAGGGAGGGGAACTCCCTCTGCAGAAACAAATTATACAGAACCTTTGCTAGGAAAGGTCTTTTTCTTTTTTTCTCCTCCTGCCTTGCATCTGGGATGAGCTCTGGACACTGGGAGATCCTGCCAGCTCTATTTATTTTCCATTATTCTAGAACAAGAGTAAAGCAGACAGAGTGGCTGAGCAGTCCATAAATAGGGCTTGTTCTAAAATTAGGCCTTTGATCTTCGAGAGAAAGAGAGAAAAGAAAGAAGAAAATAAGCCACACTACCAGCCAGAAAGCACGGTTCACTTCTCCTCTATTCATCTTTTAATAACTGCTGGCTCGTTAAGTCAGACACTGACTTCCAAAGGGACTGTCTCTCTCCTCATTGTTTACCCATGCCATCCGAGTCACAACCCCTCTGGCCAGCAAAATTGAAAACATCACCTTTCAAGCTCCATCCCACTTTGATCCAGAGCTCATTGTGTCTGTAATACAGTAGATTTATTTTTCATTCTCTCTTTTCTTTCTTTCTCTGACGGACGCCACTGGAAAAGGGTCTCAAAGATCTAAATGTTCCTAAACTGGCAGCAGGCTCTGTGAAATACCTGACACGTCAGAATCACTGCGTAACTTGTTCTCTCATCCCTGGTGCATCCCAGCTTCCGGCAGGCTGTTGTGCAAGAAAAGACAAGACATTATCTCATTTCCACAGAGACAGCAGTTCAATGTACCAAGGGCCCAACACCCCTAAGTGTTACAGTCATTTTGTACATATCCTGGCCAGGGCAGGGGAACCAATCCAGGCCCAAGTGAACAGATCAGCTCCAACTGCATGCAGCTTGGAAGTTTGAGGTGATGTTGTTTTTCCCCTTTGTTAGAGATGCATCCAATAGAAGTTATTCATAAACATTCCCTCCCTCCTTTGCAAGGGCCAACAAGACTTCAAAATTGTAATAACCCTCTCTCTACTTTCTTCTCCTGCAGTTCTGCCTCCAAACCCCATCTCAAGGCACAATGGAGAATCCTGAAGAGTCTGGTGCTCATCTGCCTCCCACAGCCTTGCAGTCAAAGGCCTGCAGAGAAAAGGAGCTCATAGCTACAACAGGCAAACTCACAAAAATGTCTTGAGTACATCAGCTAAACGTGCCTTGGTTACCTCCAGAAAGAGGTACCACATCAATAAGCATTTTATTGCAAGATAAACTCATCTATCTTTGGTGAGGTGAGCTATCAAAGGCAGAGGCAGTACTGGCTGCTGAATTTGGTACCCATGTTAACAAAGAGACAGTGGACAAGGCTACTAGCAAGTCATCACGCGAAATCCTTCTTTGCTTGGGCTTATGATTCCAAGATCAACCCTTAGAACATATTCCCCTTTTCCTGCAGTAGCAGCTAGTTCATTCCCCATTATATTCCCAAAAGTTCATCAAAGCTCAGAGGAGAAAGGGATCCCTATATTCTTCCTGCATATGCCCCTCGTAGAGCAACACGAGGATATAAAGTAAGGCAGAACACCTAAGTAGAGTAACTGGAAAAATCAGAAGAGATGGAAACAACACAGACAGAATAGAGGACGCTGGCCTTAAAAGACAGAAGGATTTTACCAAGCAGTGGTAATGTTAAAATCAGCATTTTACATTTGAAGGACAGCAAATATAAATAATAAACAATTAATGAAAAAGACTTCCAAACATCTCTAATTTTAATGCCTGAAATTAATCTGGAAATCTGAACACCTGAAACAGTTTTGCAAAAGTGATTCCCAGATCAAGTGAACAGCGTTGTTGCTCAAAAATAAAGCTTCAGCACAGCCCCACAGGTTAAAAATGGGTAGTTGGGGTAACTCTGCACCACACCAGTCCAGATTGTACCACATGGGACCAATTTGGCAGCCATTCTAATGAGAGTCAATGACAGCCACACCATTAGCTCAGAAGAAAAGAAAACTTTCATAAAGTCAGCCTGGAAACGCCTGAATAAACTTCAGAGCTTCTAAAATAGTTACTATGGAGTCACTATGGAAACAAGCAATGAGTTAAGCAAAGTGCTAATCTCAGCAAAATACAAAAAAGAATGCTTATAGTCATTTAGTTTCTTTATTGCAAGGCTTGGTGCTGAAACACAAGGCTGGCTTACACCCTGGAGTCCCAGACACTCTTTCCTTGCTCAAAAATACACACTAGTACTCAGCTTACTGTATGATTAAAGGATAAATTCAACCTAACAGAGTAGAAACAAAGCACAATAGCAATGTGGGTCTCCCACAACCCAACCTCACACACACTGGGCAGAGAAAACAGGTTGTCCATGGTGGACAACCAAGGTGGTTTCAAACAGTGGTTTGCAGATCCACCCTGGATCTGGGGTAAGTGCAGTCCCAGGGGTAAGTGGGACAATGCATGTGGTCAAAATGTGCCTGCAGGCTTGAGCAACTACCACTTCCCTTCCAGTGAGTGCCAAGAACAAGGAGGCAATTGATACCACTCCATCACACAATCCCCATCACACAAGCTGTGTGAATAGCAGCAAATGCAACACATTTGTAAGGGTTAATGCAAGCTCGCACTCTGTGCAAGTCGTGCTGCTGTTCAGCAGGACTCTGGGAAAGCAAAGCTGAATTACTCGCCCACAAAGCAGAAAATCCACAACACTCACATGGCCATTGCCACACACAGAGAGCTGCTTGGTTTTTCTTGGGGGAGGAAAAAAAGATGTGGCTTTGCAGGGGAAGGGCCTAAAACTTTCTCTTCCCACCAGTACTGTACTGAAACTAGCAGGAGATCATGCGGACTAGAAACATTTATGCACTGCTTACCTTTTAGTAAACAATGAGGAAGGAGTACATGAACTACACTGAAAACAGCTGTAAAAACATTTTTCAAACTGCTGATTTGTTTCTGAACAGCAGCATAAAGGATTGATACCAAGAGAAAGAAAAGGGGATTCAGAGCAAACTTTCAGCCTGCAGATAAAAACAGTTGATTGCTTCAGAAAGTCAGGTATTTGATAGTGAACCTCAACCTGGATTTTAAAGATTTCCCTACATTAACACAAGCAGGATCTGTGCACTTGTACACAGCCAACCCTAAATATATGGTCAGTGTACCATTATTCTCATCAGGCAGCCCAGCAACATGCCCAAGTGCTGAAACCCATTTCTGTAAATACACAGCAGTTTCAGTATCTGATTCCTTCCACTCTCTGGTATCCATACTGGGAGCTCAAAAGCACCTTAAAGCTGCTTACACGAAAAGCAAATCACACAGCATCAGTAATTACCACTCAGATCACAGAACAGAAATTTACTCAAAAATTCTTGTAGCCAGAATTCCATCATTCCTGACATATTACCACAAATCCTTTTCACCTTCATCCACATTTTCACAGGACACAAAGGTTAGAGGCACATGATTCCTATCACCATTCTGAGCCAATTTTCTTCCAGGCTGTTCATTACTTGTTTGTGGTCTGTTAAACTCTGCCCTTTGGGAAGGGGTGGAATGAGTAGCTAATTCATTACTAGTAAATATCTGACATTTATTGATGATGAGAGGATATCTTGCAAGAAGTCACCAAGTGCAAATTTTCACATACCAGTAGATCATACACTTATGCTGAACACCATGATTGAAAGAGTGTACAGCTGAGTGGTAAAAGCAAATTTATGGCCTCTGAGCTTTTATGAGTCCATTTCTCTGAGTGCTACACATTACTGGTCACAGGAGAAGGAAAAATATCAAGGAGCTGCGGCAAGTGTAAACATGAAATGCCAAAGAAGTTATTAAAATAGTATTTTATTTTATGAATAAAAACTAAACAGAATTAGGACACGGTTCTATTTTCTCTTTTTCCCTGTTTCCTTTGAACGATGCTGATCATCTCTTTTTGAACCAAAGCCATATCTACCATTCCTGTGCTGATCCTGCCACTCACTCTCCAGCTGTCTCAGCATTTCCTGTGTCAGAAGTCCCTCCCGCAGCAATCTGTTGGCAAGAGATCCACGCCCATAGCTTTTCAGATCCTCCTGCCTGCTACCAAGCCGAGAGGATCTCAAGTTCTTCGCTCTTCTTAGTCCTGCAGCCTCCACTGCAATGGACAGCGCCTCTTTGGAGTCGGCACCGTGACGGTCTGAAACCACCCTGGCATCCTTGTCAGTCCTTGCGAGAGGAAAGTCTTCTGACACAATTTCAGCTGTGCCAGGAGCAGCTGCAGACTGGGATGCTCGGATCAGCTTTGTGATGTTGCAGACACCGATTTGTATAATGTTGTCAAGTTTTTTCTGAATATCCCTTACAAGGACAGCATCAGGGAACATATCCATGAAGCGGTAACTGAAGAGAGGCAAAAGAACACACAATTAAACCTCACTGGGACAAAAATGGGATACATACTAAGTAAGAAAAAAACATTTATTACATGTTGCATGGGAAGGTCACCGTATTTTAATCTGCATTTCAGCTGCTCCAGTCCAGGACCACCTTGTTTCTACCTTTCTCCTTCTGTCAGTCACAAACTGCTCTCTGCAGAACTCACTCCCTCAACATTGCTACACTTGCATTTGTCAAGATCCTCTGAAGGGCCGAAGGAGCCCATCCTGCACCACGCACAAACGGGCTTGAAGACACTGCACTTCTAGGACTGTAAGTCATAAATAGTAGGAAAGCATAAAAAAACAGCTTTCAAGCACAAAGACAATACCTTAACCACAGATAGAGGTCAAAAACATCATGCACAGCTTCAAGGTGTACAAGTTCTTTGATGTTTTTTGGAGCAGCTAAGGGCCACTTGGTGTGCCGGCAGAGCCAGTCAAACGTCAGAGGCTCATTTCTACTGAACTGTCGTGCAAACTGAAAAACAAGCAAATTCAGTCAAGTCCTCAGTTAGTCAGGAAAGAAGAAATCCCCAAAGAGTTAAATTCCCCTGAGTCTGCATACAAAGAATACTCCAGAAAACACCTGCTTTGTTTTACACAACCCAAATGCCACACATTCTTTTACTTAATTACTCAACACAGGAGTCACCTCTCCTTTCCAGGGCCTCATTAACACAATTTGTCCATGGGCCATGCACACAGTTAAGCAACAAAAGCACAGAGCTATCCAGAAAAGCGTAACACTGAAGGCATTTGATTTCATTTAGCAAAGCAGATGGACTTTGCGTCTTTTCTAATCCTCCCCTTCCTATTTGGTTAATTATCTTGTTTCAGAGTTGCCACGGTTTAGAATATTAAATGCATTCCCTGGTTTAGTTAACACACTACCCACAACCCAAACAGATTAATCTGCACTAGAAATCCGCCGTTCTGAAACCCAGACACCTCAGCTCCGTAACTAACAGAAAAACAAATCAAGCAAGATTTAAATCTAAAATTTTCAAGAGTACTGATGACTTGGAATAACTGCTTCCTAACTGGCTGATACTAAAGTGGGTTTTTTTGGCCAAGGAATGGGGCTTTAATTCATACAAGCTTTCACAACAGCCTACCTCCCTCTAACACCCCTCTGCACCTTCATTACTTGGAATCCAGCATTTTCCTAATGAGGTACTTTTCTCAACACTTTAATCAATCATTTATTTTTCAAAGATTATTAGCCATTTTTTAAAAGCAGGTTTCTAATATTTGTGACATGAGGGCACCATTTCAGTTTCATTTTTAAACTATTTCATTTAAAAAGTTTAATGCAGTCTTTAAAAAGGGAACAATGGCAATACTGTCTAACAAAGTAACAGTCCCAATGACATTATTATTAACCCTAAAAAACTGAAAAATCAGCTGAATACAAATTCCTCAAAATAATCATTCTGGGGCACAGGAAAAAACAATTCATCCAGGCCTGAAAAGTAAAGTGATATAATTCTAACAGCAACTTACAGCTCTGTGTTTTCTGAGTTTTAAATTCTATGTAACTGTATTATAGCATCAGCAATCACCCTAAATTCCCACATTATCTTCTTTTGTTGACAAGCTAACAGCTCGAAGGAGCAGTAACTTGGTTTCTAATGACTGCTTTCAGGAACGGTGTTGTGCAAAGCTTAGCAGTGCACAAGTCCCTAGAGAACACAACTCTCATCTCTCCCAGTACAGAGCTCATATAAAAGGACAAGCAGTAGGATTTCCTGAGGCAAACAGCAGAGAAGCTATCCAAACTTTAATTTACATCGTAAGAACTAGTTCTCAGAAGTTAAAAGCTTTGGTCAATAAAAACAGTGAAGAATTCCATTAGGAAAAAAATACATATCCAGCTATTTTATATATCTTATACTACCTGTGAGCACTTTAAGAATGTTTTCAAATGATCTGATGGCAAAACCCAACAAATACAGCAGCTAGATACAGTCCCAGTGCACCAAGACCCGCTTGGTCTAATATAAAAACCATGGTTTTTGAGGGAAAAAAAAATAGCTGACCTTCAACAAAGTGGTACACACAAAAGGCTCTTTTCTGTTCAAGGGTGCAGTGCAGAAGACATATCGTGATCGCAGATTTAGTGGAATGTGCTGAATCATATCTGCTAGAAATTTAAAGTCATCAATATTGCAGACAAAGTACATCCCATCGACTTGTGAGAGGCTCACAAAAATATCCTGTGAAAATAAAAACAAATGTAAGAATGTTATTACAGGAGAGGGTTGCTAAATTTTGTATTACCAAGCCAAAAAATTATTTAGAGTTTAAAAGGCTAGTTATCCTGAAAGAACAGTTTAAAACCATCAAATTTGACCATAGTCATAAAAAAGTGGGCAGGGGAGCTCCCCCTGCTCTTTTAGCAGAATTTGCATTAAACTCTCCAACACAGGATCAGAGGAGAAGACATAACACACTATATTTAATTAAATGGTTTCAGTTAGTCTCCCAAATAACAAAGTTCTGGAAGGGTACATTTTAGTTACAAAGAACACCATCACAACAACCAGTTACCACTATGTTTAGAAATTTCTCCAGGTTTGTCACTTAGCATGACCCAAAAAGCTAACTTTACATCATCGAATTCAATAATTGAGGTATTTTTAGCTCAATGTCAGGAGCAGATCTATTTTAGGAAGAAAGAAAACACAAGCTAAATACAGTATTCCAATAGAGGAGTTCAAAGAAAACATGAGACACACTCAAGGTTTGAAGAAACAGAAGTTGCAGTGCACCCTGCAGGGGGAATTTTATGGGGCCCCGAAATTATTTCTCTAGTGTACATCTTTGAAAGGTTTTTTAACAGCATCTTTAAAGAAATGCTAAGCTTTTTAATTAAATATGTGACTGAATATTTAAGAGATCAAAAACAACACAAGGTTTGTGTCTTTAAACTTGTATGCTAGCCCAGAAATTGCTAATTTTAAGATTTTAAACATGTGCTGTTACCCTACCTGCCTAAGTCTTCCAGGAGGTCTCCAGGTATAATCTTTTAGTTCAAGGTTAGAAATATACATTTTGCTACATAACAACACATTAGCGAAGAACAAAACTGCACATTTAAAACCATGAAAGCTGCCAAGAATTTCTCAGTATTACAAGCTGTGATACTATTCTTTAAATACAGTACTAGAAACTTAATTTCTATTTAAAATGTTTAGGTACATCCAAAAGAACTAGTATCTATCTAAAGAGGAGATCAAATTGATCCCACAAAATCTGTTTTCTAAAAGTTACAAACACACTGTTTTCCAGGGATTTTCAAATAATTTATCTAAATTTTGATCTCAAATATCTTCAGCCTCAGACCAAGATGTCTACATTTAAAATTCAGAAAAGCTGGAATGAAAAAGCTGCTGCACAGTCTTAAACAAGTGTAAAAATTACTGACACATTTCAACAGCTTTCAAGTTTATTGTAACACAGGAAAGTTAAACATCCTAAAGCTATCTGCAGCCACTGTGTAGTAGTGAGAAGAACCCAACTGATAAAAAAATACACACAAGGCTGTCTGTCAGGTCTCCCAAGGGCAAATTTTTACAAAAGCAGTGACTATTAGTAATACTTCATTTTTAAAGCAGAAGCTAATATTTTGATCATTCTTACAATTAAGTTGGATAGAGTGGCATCAGGAAGATGATAAGCAAACATTTCAATTTGCTCAGGAGTAGGATGTAGGCCAGCTGCCTAAATGGAAAATAAAGAAAAAACCTTCCATTAATTCTCAATATTGTTTTAAAGTTAATGCACCAGAAACAACAAATTAAAGACAAAATGCAAGAAACCGAAGCACCCTGCAGACTCCAGTTTATTTAGCACGCTTAGCTGAAACTTAAGAACTTTTGTGCTTGAGCTTTTAATTCTTAAAAGAGCAGATTCAATATAAAAGCAACACTGCCAAGTCTCAAAATGGGACATACACCCAAAGTCACTCTGGCACAACACAACCCACTTTTACCACTAAATTGTAAACAGACACAAGGAAAAATAATGTGGGTTCAGAATATCATAAGCCAGCTCCAGAGCACATCTGTACAAACTGGGTACTGCAGCTCTCACCTTCACAGGGGGCACAGCCTCACTCAGAATTTCCTTCAGCTGCACGAGGTCATCGCGATGCATTGTGGTGACTTCCCCCTGTTTGAAGGAGGAGCCAAAACGCCCAGCCCTGCCTGCGATCTGGAGAGCCTGGGAGGTGGTAATGGAGTCTATTTCCTTCTCTCCCTTCTCATTGACAGTCGGCTTTACTATGGAATTAAAAATTATTCTTCTTATACACCTGAAATATTTCAACAAAAACAAAGATTAACCCTTTCTAGCAAATTACTTCCAATATGAAGAGTTTTTGCTTTTTTATAGGCTTTTTTCTCCTCTATAAATTAGAGTATCATAGATACTACTTATGGACAGAGCATATTCTAAAGGGCAAGACAAAGCTATTGGCTAGATGCAAGAGAATAATTATCCCTGCACACATCAATCATGTCCTAAGAGGGTCCCAATCCATTCACCAACACCTGCCTCAGTAGTTTGTAGCAATGTGAGAGTGTCCTTCACAATTAAATACATCTGAAACTGGGCTGAACTTTCCCTGTATTTCAGAAATGCAAGAGAGTGATAACTCTGACAACCTAGCACATTTGCCTCCAGTTGATCCAGCAGGCTCTGTCATCCACTGCCAACTATCACACTGAATTAGGCCAGGGGAGCCATTTAGTTCTTGGAATTAGTTTTAAAATTAAAGCTTAGTTCTGCTTAACCAAATTGATTGCTACTTCAAAACTGAAATGTATGTACTGTGTTATCTAGACGCAGCAGATACTTAGATGAGTTAATCAGACTGGGGAGATACAAAGCAAAGAAATTAATGTGGCCATCACACCCAAAGGAAAATAAAAGTACCAGAAGAACCTGCTGCAAGTACTCACAGATTGAGTCCCATTCCAATTGCATCTGTAGCAACTAAAATTTTGCATGGATCATCAGGATCATTGAATTTCTTTGCCTGTTCAAGCTTTGTTCCTAAAACAGAATGACAGAACACTTTGCATAGCAAACTTCATACAAAATAAAGACAATGCACCACTATGTCCAATGTCATTGTAATAGGCTGAGGAAAAAAAATAAATAAATTGGTATTTGATTGGTATTTGGCTGCTGTTGGGGGGAGGGGGCAGGACAGATTGAAATCACTCCCGGAGCTGTGGATAGACCTCATTTAATTATATCTATCTGAAGATCAAAATTAAGTACATAATAAAGGTCTAATCCCAAGATTAAAACACCAGTCAACGAAAGCTGATTACTTTCTCTAGCTATATAAAAAGCAAAACTAGGAAACTTGCACTGTATTATTTTAAAATAAAGAAAGCAGTACAAGGGGTTTTCTTCATAAGGAAAGCAGCAAGAAACAGAACACTCTCTTAACAATAAAAGCAAGAGTGCTTTACCTGGTGGCAGACTGCCATATATGACAGCACATTCTAATCCTCTGGCTTCAATCTGTCGGCTGACAGAGTAAATGTCATTCTTACTGAAGCAGACAATGCAATCCCCAGGACGGAGGTTATCCAAGGACTCTAAGGCATAATCCAGTACAGTCAGAGGAGTCAGTCTCTTGTAGTTTCGGACCTAGAATCAAAGTTGTCAAAGACGGTATTTTTTTGAACTCAAATTCCATCATACAGAGAGTAACTACCAACACAATCTGTAAAGTCAGCAAACTTGAGAGAACCGTGCCTGCCTGGAAGATCAGAACTGTAAAGAAAGTCCCTAAACAGCTGCAGCAGCTGCAGCATCCTCTGAAGGGAACTCATCAAACCATTTATTTCCTTTCAGTAAAACAGTACCACTATTTAAAAAGAGAAAGAAAGAACTTTGCAACATCTTTGCTTTACAGAAATTGAGAAACATTTTAACAAGACCTCCTGCAGGATAACTTTGAGCAGTGATACCCCCAAAAGACCCTACACTTTTCCCCCTGTTTTACAGCAAAGAGAACCTGATGTTCTGTTCATAGTTTATCAGAATTACTTACTTCAACTTCCTCCCCTGTAGTGTACATGAGCTCTGTCACTAAGTCAATAGCAGCAGGTTCTCCACAAACGTGGATTTCTTCTGCACAGAGGCCTGAACAAGGTGAAACAACAGTGAAATAAAAAGCAAAATGTTACTTGCTTATATACAACAGTAGCTTTAGCTAGGTCTTGAAGTATCCAGAAATTGTATTTTGGTTGCTAAACACAATGAGGACTGTCTTTCACCTCCTTCAACGACCCAAACGAGCACCTAAAGCCTCTCCCAGAATTCACTATTTCCTTAGAGCTGCTCTTGTTCTCTTACCAGCAGGTGATAATTCATTAGTGTGATGATCAGAGCAGCCAATACCTCATTGCACCCTCTTGGCCAAAACAAGAGGTGCCCTCAGACACTGAACAAATGGAGCAAAGCTTTGAGTATGTTTCATTTACTACTCATGTTTTACTAACTCCCAAAACATAGCACAGCTGAGGAATTTTGTTTTCTGCATGAATTCACCTCTAATTCAGTCAGAACAGAAAAGGGAAAAATAAGAGGTAAAGGAAGTGTAACAAATCTGCTGAATTTAGAATCAAAAGCAACGAAAGAAAGGGCCGAGGGGGAATCGGATTCCAAACTTCTGTTCCAAACAGGAGGAAAAATGTTTCAAAAATTCCTCTTGAAAAATTCTAAAATTACCAAAATAAGCATTCTTCAACGAATGTAACAGATTAATGCAGCTCTATAAAGGAGCCATTTGCAATTAATACTATAAAATACTTAAAGTTGCCATTTTTTAGCAGTATCTCTACATAAGGCAGTCTCTTGAAAACTGGTGTTGTTTTAATTGAACAGAAAAGCATACTTCTTGGAAATAGTCAATGTAAAAGGACAGCACAACGTAGTAAAGACTCCCTATCATCCAAGGAAGGAAAAATAAAAGGCATCTGAATAAAATTTTAAAAACTCATTCATTAAGTAAAACATGACAGGTAACTTGCTGTCATGCAGACAAATCCTTTGAGGCAGAGTATGTCCCTAACTTGCTGTGAGAAGACATGAAGAAAAAATACTTTTATTTTGTATCACATATTATAACCACTTATGACTATGCTGACTGCTAAGCTGGAATTTCATGTGCCATTAAGCTAATTCGTTGCCAACACAAACAAGCTTACCTAGAAGGGCTCTTGTCCAAGCCCAGCCTCTGGCAGGATCTCTGATCATCTGAATTTCATCAATCACAGCAACTTCATCTTAAAACAAAACAATAAAAATGTGATGCACCAAGGAAGAGCATCTAGAACAGCACTACAAGACACAAAGGAACTCACAGGTTTCCTAAAAAAGGTTGCTCAAACAAAGCTAATCCTCTATCACCAAAGAGCTATTTTGAAATGATCCAGGTTTCTTCAACTGCTCTATCATAGTCCAGGAATTGTTCAAATAAGAGCAAAAAAAAGAGCTCAGCTGCTTTTGAGTCCAAGCAATAACACACATAACAATACCACAGATAGGACTGCTACAATTACGTGTACTTACAAGGTGTATTAGTGCTGCACATTTCAATAGTACAAGCAACATGAGGAGCCTGTCTGGCATCTTCATTGGCATACACACGCTCTTCTCCTGTCACCAGGTCACATGGCACATTCTAAAGACATTCAGAAATCTCAGGTTAAGTTTCTTTAATATAAAAGAATCCCCTTTCCAAAGGGGACAAAATCAGTTTCTTACAGTAGTTTCTAGGACAGTACAATAGAAGCTATCCAGGAAATAACTACTCAGCCTTGAGAGACTTGTGCCTTGTATTTAAGTCCTGTCAGAGTGGAGGTTTAATGAAGAGGTGGTATCTGTAATTAGATGCCTCCCTCCTGCAGGAGGTTACATACTCCCCTGAGCATTTCAGAGCTGCCACACCTGCCACAAAAGAACTGTTAGAAGAGTACAAGGGGCTCATAAAGCAAGGCCCAGCAGTGCAGGAGCCTTGCAAGCTCTGGCCTGCTCCAGCTCCTTTGGCAATTGCCCTGCTGCCAGCCTCACCTGCTGCCTTATACTCACACAGCAAGGGCTCATGAGGATCAGCTGTGAGAGACAGCTGAGGCCACCACCCTGCCAGCCCTACACTCCTTGGTGCTGATGGCTGCTCCATCCAAACCTACAGCCACCTGCAGAGCCCTGCTGGAAGCCCTGTTCAAGCCCCAAGGGACAAAGCATGATCCAGGAGCCACCACCTGAAGAGTTCTCACACACAGTAAACACGTGGGAGAAAAGTTCAGTAACCACTACCAAGAACATCACTGCATGGTACCCACAGTCACTATGTGAACACATACAGGTTATCTCGTAGGACAAGCCAGTCTTTCTCATGTGCTGCTTGGATAGACTGATAATAGGAGTTAGACTTTCTACATCAACAAAAGAGAAATCACAACATCACTACTGTACACACACACTGTGCTGTATTAACATGTGATATGTGGTTATAATGCTTCAGAACTGGTCTGGTTCTCTGCAGCTGGAAACATACTGGTGAGGAGCCTCCAAAAATATGCCAGAAGCAATATAAAACACTAACGAAAATTTCCTCTAGGGACCTGATCTACAACACTGCTGTTCAACTCAATACATCTCAATCTGCAGAATTTTTCAAGGACTGTGAAGTGAAATATATTTAAACATTGAAGCAGAAGATTGAGGGGAGTTAAGCAAGGGTAATTTTTTGTGTATAAGCTATAGTAAAGGTCATAGGCAAAAGAAGGCATGGTCCCTATGCTGAAAAACCTAATAGCAGAACCTGCCTAACCCAGGGAACAACAAATTACAGAAGAACAGTGGCAGGTTACAGGGATGACTGCACAGCATGTGCTTTGGGGACAGCACTGTTCCACTGGGGGAAATGATGTTCCATTCTGCTCCTAAAGCAGAAATGCATAACTGGTTATAATAAGCTAAAACCACTGCAAAGCAAAGGCACCTGTTCAAGCACAGGGCTCCAGGGACCACCTTCAGGCCTTTCAGGGCTTTACAAACATGCATTCATGAAACTGTTCCAGTACTAAGGATGTTGGTAAGTAATATGACATACTGACAGCATCATTACTCTTTTGGAAGATCTCATGAGCCAGAAGTTTTAGTGGACCACAGTATATTCCAGATTTAGCTGACAAAAATCTCTGGATAGCATGGTAAGTTTTTCCACTGTTTGTAGGACCGGCATGGAATATTATCTTTCTCTGAATAGCCCTGGCATCTGGATACCTAAAGCAAAGACAAAAAAACCCAGATCTGTTGAACATTTATCTGGATACTGATTCAGGAGAAACTAGAAATTACCTTAAGCACTTATTTATTAATAGATTTTAATGTGTGTTGAAAGCATAAATACCAAGTTCTTGGAGACAGTATAAAGAGGTTACTATGTCTTACACATTGATCTTCTAAGTCATACAATGCTTTCAAAGATTCCGAGTGAAATTCACACATTGCGTTCAAAATAATCCTCACTACTCATCCAATTCTCTCTCCTTGAGCTTATCAATATTTTAACGTTTTGATGTGCTACTTCCCAAACATATTGTCAGAAACTATCTTCCTGGAAAAGCCACACCAACTCAGTGACTTTCATAGCTGATATAATCTTATTTTCTTTTTAATTCATTGTGATGTATCTTTTAAAAAATGTAAGAGTTCCTGACACAAATTATTGTAAAAACAGAGAAATTGATCTGAAAATGTAGCATAATTACACTTAAGTCTACAGACTATGAAGTTCTAATGACACTAAGAAAAGAAAACAATGCAACCACTTCATCACACTGACCAGTTGGGAGGCAGCCTCAAATCGCTGATCTTGCGCAGATCATCCATGCAGTCCAGCATTGGAAAGATCTGCTTTGCATGCCTCAGGAAAAATGGAAACAGATCATCCACGTGACCTAGAAGAACAAATCCTTTTCAGAGTTTGTGTACTTTCATAACAAACTTTGAAAAAAAATTTCTACTACTTCCACCCCACAGTTATGTAATCCTTTCAACTTCTGGCTCTCTACAAAGTTCAATAATTATCTCAGGGGCAGAAAGGGAAACTAACATGACTGCATGGACTCATTTAGCAATGGAATACAAACACAATAATATGAAAAAATGCATCTCATTTCAGTATATTCACTCTGGTCAGCCTACTTGCCTAGAGAACTTGTAAGTAAAATGAAAAACTGGAGAAAAGTTGGATGAGAAATAGTTTTTCTGTCCTAAGAAGATTTTAGCCCCCTCTTCCTAAGTTCATGTGTTGCATTGGAATAAAATAAAAGAAAATAAAATAAAAGCTCTTAAAGTGCTTTTATGAACAAACAGAGAAAAACAGATTTGCAGCTTCTCTAAGCTACCAAGACTTAGGATGCTGGTTCCAAATTCTAAGTTTCCAATCCCTAGGAGAGAAAATAAAAATACTAAAATCAACTCAGAAGAGAAATCCAGGTTCATTCTTCTGAATGTTTGCAGAGTAGACATGTGGGCTTTAAAGGTCTCATTTCAGGCCACCCTCTCACTGTCCAGCTCTCACAGAATTTCAAAGAACTGTCTTGATCTAAAAAGCTGTTATTATCAAACATACACACACAAAAAGAAAAAGCAGTGGTTTGGGGCTTTTTGGAGGTTTTTTCTTTTGTTGGGGGGGGGAATGTTCTATTTTGGGGGGGTTAAATTGAGAATTATTATTTAATGAATAAAAATTATTGTGGAAATTTTTTTAATGTAATATATTTAATTACCATTATTCAGACAAGCAAAACTCAAATTTAAAAATTTCAGTATTTCCGTATATGAGTTTTAAGGCATAATGCTCATATATTTAGTTAAATAAGAAGTGGAAATAGGAAAATCCTGTGGAACATTTTATGCACAAGTAATATAATGAGACAATTTCCTAAGATATTTAAAATCTACACATTTACATTTTAAGACAAAACTAACGGCTATTGAAACCTTTAAATTTCCATCATTAAAACACACACACTATACAGCTCAAACCCTGGAGAAAGCTGATTCTGCTGTTCCCAGCTGGCATCACCTCTCAGTTAAGTGCTGTTAATTACAACACAGGGTGCACTAAGCAGGCAAACACACCTCTGTGAGTGCCACAGGGAAGCAGAGCACTACCACAAACCTACCTCCAAAGCCACCTGGCCGGGAGAAAGCTCTCCAAGTGCCCCCTAGTGACTACTGCACTTTTAAGAGAGGAATAAACAGAACAGCACTGTTTTCATTTCAGCCCTGAACAGATGCTGTACAACAGGGTGCTTCTTGCTAAAACCCTCCACATCTTTCATTTCCACTTCAGAAGGTTTAAGAACAGAACATTCCCTCCTAGAATGGGCACCAATGTTTCTGATAGGGAAGCAGGGATTTTTAATCTGACAAAACAGTAGGGGGTCCACATGTAAGTAGGTAAGGATACAAGGCAAAAACAAATAAAAATGCACATTTTCTTTTACAAGCACTCCAGATACTTGCCTGCACCACAGCATATATCATTGAGAATAATATGCAAATCAGCACTCACAGAACTGGATTCCATGATATACTTCCTAAAGCTTATAAATGCTTGGTGAAAGAGGCGAGCTGCAAAAAAAAACCAAAACTCTATTTGTAAATACCCAATAAAACACTAAAGCAGTTCATTAAAAACCTATTACCTTAATATAAGCTATTAGAAGTAAATACAAAGGTTATTTGAACCATGTGGCAGAGACAACATAAAGAAGCAGTGTTGTGATGAAAAGATCACATACAAAAAGATTTAATACCATATCTAAATTAAAACATATTTCACAATAAAATTATATATACTTAGAACATTTTCTTACCATCTAGTCCATTTTCTGCTCCTAGTCTTTGAATTTCTTTTCTTTTGTAGAACTTGTTTAAGTTTTTTAGAACTTCACCTGTAGAAAAGAGTAACATTTTTTTTAGCTTCCTCAAAATTAAATCACATTCTCCTGGCCCAAAGACCCTGGTTATAGTCTCCTTAGTCTGGAGAGAGGGAATCTTTCTACGCTGAACAGACTCAAATGAACTCTCCCTAAATCAAAGAGAATCAATGAGTGAGATCTGGACTATTGTGGAGAAGGACAACCTTCAACTGAAGCAGAGTAAGAACTGCCATGAAGATGATGCCAGTCATCTCCCACAGTACTTAATAGGAAAGCATAAAGATGGAAACATGCAGCTAAGAAGTCATGGAACAACCTAATTAGTGTTTTGGGGTGAGTTTTTGTTGGCTTTTTATCAGCACCTATCAGGAGGTTTTAATATGAAAAGCAAATCTGCTTGAACTACTTGGTGACAGCTTTTAATAAACATTCTGAGGTATATTCTTCCTTCCACTCCACTTCCAAGACAGACTCTTCAGAGAGATCAGGTAAAACAGACACAGTATTCTTTCTTTTCTCAGGTTAAATTAAAGGGGGAAAGGAGAAAAAACAGTTTCTTCATATATATCACAAGTTATTCATCTTTGTTTGAATAAAATCTCTTATAAACTTATTAATAAACTCTTTCCCTCCCCTAAAAGGCAAGTTCAGTGTTGCAACAAAATTGTATTTACTCAAGTACATACTGATTTTAGTTCATTAAATGTTAGTAAAATGACAGTGCAAAAAGGTGTGTCCCCTTTCCATCTACAGCAGATAAGATATTCACAAAAAAATCTAACAGATTTCATTAACACCTATTTGTGAGCTTATATTATTCTTAAAACTCAAGTCTATGAACCCTGCATTGTAAAATGCTAGGAGTGATAAATGTAGCACACCGCTGGTGCCAGCACAAGTCACTGGACACAACACTGTCAAGCTCTGCTCTCTGCAACTAACTCTGTAACTGTCTGACATGACATGAAAGCTTAAATTACTGAAAGATTGCCTCTCTAAAAAGCTATAACAGAGACAGTCTATTTGGCACAATGAAAATCACCAGCTGTCAAGAATATGGCAAATTTAAATGCACATCTCAAGCCCCATGCACAGCTACAGGAGTCCCTTAATGGATTAACACACAATCTGAAATGTTCCCAAAGGCAACAAAGCAAGGCCACCAGCAGGATTACATTTCCTAGGAAGGCATCCACACTCATGTTTAAGGGCCCCGAAATCAAAGACAGACTGGAAAACAGTGCAGTATAAGAAAGCACAGGGCTGAATACTCTTCAGAGCCTCCCTAAGAAGCTCTAGCAATTAACACATCATTAGCACGCAGCTAAATTCACAGCCCATTGGCCTTACTACAAGATTAAAAGGTCAATGCCAAAACACGTTGCTATCCAAGGCAACATGACATTGGGACCACGCAGCCCCACAACCAAGGTCACGATCCTTCCTAAGCACAAACACTTGTGTTAACAGTAAGGTAAATCAAAACAAAATAAAGCTGGCATTGCAGTCCGTGTGAGCTTAATCCAACTGCACATACAGAGAGCAATCGGGTACACACTCAGGACATCTGCGTCCTGTCTCAATCACCACCCTTTTTACCATTCACTTCTGTTTTGAGATTTCCCTTTGTTTACCATTTCCTCATTCTAGAACTGTGTTTCAGCTCTTACTCCTCAATTACTTTGACTTCCCAGCAGCATTTTTAAGGTTCTCTGTAAAAAAACAGCCCAACTGCAGTAAAGTTCAGGAATTATGCAGTTAGTCTCCAATGTATCAGATTCATTTAGATGTTTGAAGCCTGTTTCCGGGAAGGCTTTTGAGTCATTTCCCTGTATCTCTGATGACAACAATCCACTGCAGTCAGGCTGTATGCTACCACTGGGGCAGCTGAACTGCTTCATTTTAGAATTCCTCCCCAACTATTAGATTCCCATTGTCCAATCCAAGCAACCCTGTTCATCTAACTAACCCCCCTGATGAGGCATCTCCTGTTTCTGCCACATGAATTGCTGTCAATACTGGTCCTTCCCGACTTGCACTTCCCACAAGTAAGCACTGCCCCACGGCCTGACAACTGAAGCCACAGAACTGGCATTCAATGTCAACTGGTACAGAAGATACATACACCAAAATGAAAGCATTCATCAGCACTCACAGGGATAAAGTTTCTACGAAGTCGTGGAAAACAGAGCAGTGAATTCAGTCCAGGTTTCTTATGAAGTTTTTAAAAAACTGTCTTTACAAAAGTAAGCTTCTAAAAAGACCTTTAGTCTTCCTAACAGCGTCTGACTGGTGTGAAAACTATACTGACTCTCACTTGACCAAGTAACAAGCTAACAAGGTGATTCACACTGGAATTACACTCACTAACAAAGCTTCTTTACAAGCTGTAACCAGAAAACTCATAAATACACATCTTTCTTAATTGAATCTAGTTCAGTACTTGGAAGCAGAATCTGACAAAGCATCTTCATTTAAAATATTAAAAAAACAGATGCATAATATTGTGTGTGGTCAGAACCTGAAGGGGGGAAGCAGAGGAAGACTACTTATTTCACTTTTTAAAAATGGATACACGTTAAGGAAGGTCTTGTCCAGTTTTCTGTAACATTAGTGGGTTTCAAAATATCAGTACTTTTAAAATACACTCTTGTTTTTTCAATATATTGCTGACAGCAACAAAGAGAGTACTAGAGGTCAACAAGCCAGATGAGCACCACACAGGTCACCTGGCTGCTATTCCTTGCCAGTCTCACATGGAAGAACTTCAGGCTGTTTGAGGTAGTTAATTTTCACCTGTGGGAGCGCACATAATTTTAGCCAATCTGTTCTCTCTCTCACCAACTTAGCAAAGACCAAAGATAATCTATACTTATTTTCCCAGAGCATTTTAGTTGTACCTTTGAAGAAATCCAACATAACTGCTCCTCTAAGAAATGAGACAACAGGTAATGTACGAGTAAGAGGCCATCATTCATCTTTACTGGCAACTGAGGAATGCACTAGTCATATAAAAGACAAGTCTGACAACACAGATTTTTGCATTACAGCTAGTCAAGATTCCTCTTCCTAACTAGGTTTTTTTTTAGCTTTCAAGGCCAAATATTCTTTTCTGCACAGTTCTGAACAATTAAGATCATTTTTCCATGCTTCCTATACTCTAGAGTTAATATAAACAATATGCCATCAGAATTAGGAGAAAATACGAAAAATATTTCCATTTGCACCGTTAATGCTTTCAGATCAGCAAACATCAAAAGAATCAAGAACTTGTCACTTATTTACCAAATCTTTAAAGATCATGGAGTCATAAGATCACAGAACTGTTTGGGTTGTAAGGGACCTTAAAGACCATCTTGCTCCAATCCCCTGCCACGGGCAGGGACACCTTTCACTAGATCAGGCTGCTCCAAACCCCATCCAACCTGGCCTTGGACACTTCCAGGGATGGTGCAGCCACAGCTTCTCTGGGCAGCCCGTGCCATTACCTCACCACCCTCACAGGGAAGAATTTCTTCCTAATACCCAATCTAAACCTACCTTCTGTCCATTTTAAGCCATTCCCCCTTGTTCTATCACTTTGACCACTTTTGATGTAGGCACATTCATACACAGACGATCTCTCCTGTCTAACACCAATATTCGAGGAAACTGCCTTTCAAGTTCAGATACAGTTAAGATTCTGGAATGCAAGATTGCAGTTTGGCTGCGGGACCTGCCCCAAGCCAAGCACCTTTACCCTGACCCCGCCAAAACAAAGAATGAAGGAAGCAGGCCAGCAGAGTGTTTCCTCCACACAGGGCACGCCTACCGGCCCTAGTCAATCACAGAATATTCTGAGCTGGAAGGCACCCACACGGGTCATTAAAGTCCAACACCTGGCCCGGCAGGGCACAGCCCCACGACTCCACCACATGCCAGTGTCATCTCACCCAACAGCCTTTATGCCACTTCACCTTCACGGGCACGAGCAGCTACACCGGCCCGGACAACCTGCAGGGAAGGAGCCCCTGCTTTAAAGGGGGAGTCTTTCTGACCCCGGGAAAGGACCCGAGAGCAGCAGCGGCCAGTTCCCTCAGCCCTCAGGAGGGTCACTGAATCAATTAAGTCGGAAAAGACCTCTAAGATCATCGAGTCCAAGCTATGACCGAAATACCACCTTGTACACCAGAGGAGAGCACTGAGTGCCACATGCAGTCTGTCTTTAAACACCCCCAGAGACGGTAACTCCACCACCTCGCTGGGCAGCCCCTCCCAATGTTTAATCACTCTTCGTGTGAAGAAATTCCTCTCAATGTCCAACCTAAACCTCCTCTGGCACAGCTTGAGGCCGTTTCCTCCTGTCCCGTNATTAAGTCGGAAAAGACCTCTAAGATCATCGAGTCCAAGCTATGACCGAAATACCACCTTGTACACCAGAGGAGAGCACTGAGTGCCACATGCAGTCTGTCTTTAAACACCCCCAGAGACGGTAACTCCACCACCTCGCTGGGCAGCCCCTCCCAATGTTTAACCACTCTTCGTGTGAAGAAATTCCTCTCAATGTCCAACCTAAACCTCCTCTGGCACAGCTTGAGGCCGTTTCCTCCTGTCCCGTTGCTCCCTAGGAGCAGAGCCCGACCCCCATCTGGCTGCAGCCTCCTGTCAGGGAGTTGTAGAGAGCGAGAAGGCGTCCTTTGAGCCTCCTCTCCTCCTGGCCGAGTCCCCTCAGCTCCCTCAGCCGCTCCTCATCAGATTTTTGCTCCAGCCCCTTCCCCAGCTCCGCTGCCCTTCTCTGGACTCGCTCGAGCTCAACGTCCTTGCTGAATTGAGCGGCCCAGAGCCGGACCCAGCGCTCGAGGTGCGGCCTCACCTCCGGTGCTGGCGGGCGAGGCCTCACGGTCGGTGCCCGAGGACCCCCCGTCCCCTCACGGTCCCGCCCGCACTCACCCTTGTCGAGGGGCCGCGTGAGCTCGGCGCCCACATCTTCTTCGGCCGCGCCGCCGAGGCCGGGCTTCAGCGGCACGGGCACGAAGAGCGAGGTGTCGGGGGCGCGGGAGGCGCCGCCGTCCCCGGAGGAGGCCGACGATGAGGACGACGCTGAGGACGCGGCGGGGCGCGCGCGGGAAGCGCCG
>VZRO01002821.1:138197-175763 GCA_013397915.1 Daphoenositta chrysoptera | reverse complement strand
CCACCCCACCCGGCGCCCTCAGGGACGGCAGCGCCCATCAAACACAGACAACCCGGGTTTAGTGAGAATACAGCTGGTTTAATAATTCAAATAGCAGCTCAGGATGTTTTCCCCCCGCTCGTTATACATGGTTGCACAATCTGAGGCTGGTTAAGTACAATCAAGTTTTTCAAAATCATCGTCCCCAGGTTTACGACATGCAAGTGACCATGAAAATATTTGGCTTTCTTTTTTTTTTTTAACTTTATTCTTTTAAGTTTCTGAACAGGCACTTACATGAGGGAGTTGGATTTGCTCTCAGCCGAAGATATCCGCGTTAGGAGTATCCTAGCATAAAGTACACAGAGTCTTTGCTTTATCAAAGTGCCGCAGTAATAAAACAGTTCTTACAGAAATGTAATTTGATTATTTACTTACTCATAAAGTAAGGTTACCAATGACACTTGCACCGGAGTTGAGAAGCCTTGGGTTAAAGGCCAAGTGAACTACAAGTGCAAGTTGCCTTCCTCACAGCAGGCTTCGATTTGTGCCCAAGCCACAGGTCTGGTAACAGACTCCCCGCTCTGTGGTGAACTGATGAACACTAACTCCTTTAAGCTACTTCTTCAAACACTAAATGCCTACGAGATGATGATAAAGACAAACAATCTGCGATGCCAGACAAGCTTCTGAGTTTTAAGACTTGCCTGGCTCCAAATACCTTTGCGAAAGACCACAAAAAGCTTGTTTGCCCTCTAACAGGCCCAGAAGGATGTCCTTTGAGGACGTTTTACCTCTGCTCTCAGGATAGTTACAGAGACTGACTGTGAAGACAGCGGAATCATGAAGCCAGGAGGAAACACAGTTTCACATATTTGCAAAATAATCAATGTTACCAGCATTTACTTCATCAATAAGATAACTATGTTCAAATACTTTACCTGCTCACCACCTGAAGGTGAACTCATGACAACACCTCTACAGTCACTAATTACTGGGTAACAAGCCCCCAAAAGTTAGGAGTGACTCATGTGAAAGTCTTAGGGAAGTTTGACAGAGAACTGGGGGAGAGAGGGCAAAGATGCTTCCCAATATTCTTTGTTACTGACAGATGCAAAGCCTCCAAGAACTGTTGGTGAGGTGTCTGAAGGCTCCACAGTTACCAATCGTAGTGCACGTACATGCAGCTTCAGTTAAACCCTGTCTAACGTAGTAATTAGGAGATTTAGGACAAATGCACCATAAACCTTGATTTTTAGTGTGATTTAGTCAATTGTGTCTTAATGCAGTTTCAAAACAAAACAAAGCAAATAAGCAACATTGGAAACAAACATGCAATAAACAACATGAGAGAAGGGAAATGCTTTAGTCTACACTGTAGAGATGAGCAGCAAAAATCAAATACACCAGCCTACCATGCATGGAAATAACTAGATTTAAGCTTTTGCATACCCAAGTGCATATAACATTATCAAAGAAAATTAAATGTGCAGTATAAAATAGTAGCTTAAGAAAGTTCCAGTGTTTGAGAAAGCACTTTATTTTAAATGTATATACATACTTGAATGTTTAACTGAAGAATGCTTTAGTAGTATGGTAAACGCAGCACTGCAAGATGAAGGAAGACAGTTGTAATGGGAATTCTGGCCTTCTTTTCCCACAGGCTGCTGCCATCTTTAACCTGCTGAAGCATTGCAAAGTTTTTCACCTTAGACCAGTTCACATTTCAGGTTGCTCAGCAGATGCTTGTGACTCTGGAGATTCAAATCGCTGGTGGAAGTTTGTCCGTTGTTTCCTCAGCTTCTCAGGAGCTTTTCTCCACAAAATTATTTCCTGATTGAGGAAGAAAACACTCTTGAAAACAACATTTACCGTTAAGGCAACAGCATCAAGTATCTTAAGTTCCTGATAAACTAAAACTTTTGGGAAAATAAAAAAGATAACTAAACACAAGAGCCCACAAAAAAATGCGTCCCCCCGCTAACCAGTGCAGTTTATATGAAAGTAACAAAGACAGCACCATTAAGTTTACGTATTTAGTTACTGGTTGAATACTTGCAATCTTGAGCAGTCACCTCTTCCTTAACTATCCGATCCTCAATTTTAATAGTATTGAAGAATTCAAGAAATTTTTCTTCCTCCTTTTCTCAAAATCCAAAGCCTACCATAGCCACTGTATGCTCCAGGTATGTCTTGTTTTCCATGTTTAATTATACATGGATGATTAATTTTACTTATGTTTAATTATAATGTCTAATGTTTAATTATACTGCTCATGTTTAATTATAATGTTTAATTATACTGTCTTGTCTACTTTGTAGTAGGAAGATTCTGATCTAAACCACATGGCTTCTTCCAGTGACCCTTCTGGCTATACCCTTCCTCAGCATCACCTCATCTTTTCTAACATTTTCAGTCAAATGTCTTAGTCTTTATTAAGACTTTGCAGTTTTGAACCCGGGCTAAGGCAGGAGGGGAGAGTTCTCTGCAGGAGTGTAAGAAAGCAAACAAATACACAAGTAGCTCATTTTACCCACCCAGTGTTTTGTCTGGGTATTCCCAATGCAAGTTCTATGGTACCGAGCATCCTATCCTTGCTGGAATAGCACCCAACATCCCCCTTGGCCCTTTTCTGCAAGCTAACATTATTTACAGAGCTGTCAACACACGTGCCAGCAGAAATGCTTATGCCACACATGAAGCACAGGTGGCTTCCAACCTGCTGAAGGTTCAAAGCAGCACGTACAACAGCCCAGGTAATTCTGCAACAGGACTGCTATAGACCATACCTGCTGTTTGAAGTATCGTCTGTCTTCTTCATCCACAAGCACCAGATTTAAGAAGTACCTCACTGAAAATTTTTTGTTCACATCCCTCATTGTTGGAGTTGGGTCATAGCCTGCTAAAAATAGTCTTATAGGAATTGATTCACCTTAAAAAAAAAAAAAAAAGCAAGCTTAAATTAGTTCCTTAAAACTGGAATGATTAATACAGTTTCAAAAGACATGCAAAATAAAAGCAGTTTCCCAAGCACTCTCTGTGCCTGTTCCTTGGTTAAAAAAAAAAACAAAAACACACAAGACAAAAAAATCAGAACCATAACACTGAGCACAGAGGCAAGCATGAAATGAAAAGTGAGAACCCTTTCTCAGTGCAATCATGGTAGCCAGAAAAGCCAGAAGATCAGTACTTTGAACCCTCTAGGGCTGGTCTACACCATGGAGTCAGGTTTGATGAAAGAATCAGTCATAGAATTTCCAACAGTAAATAAGGGTAAAAGTTACTAGGATCCTAAGAGAAATGCCCTAAGTCCATAAAAATGTCTTCTCTGAACAAAAAATGCACCACCATTTCAGCAACCTAAGGAGAAGTGTGGTTTCTCCAGTAAAAAAAATTGTGTAAGTCATCTCTTCTGCCCCAGATATTTTAAGTAGTTTTTTACCACTAAATGCTCACCCTTTAAAACAATCACAGTTATTTACCTTTAACTGGTGCACCATCCATTATTTCGTACTTTGCAATGGTTTCGGTCTCTGTTGTGGTACTGGGTCCTGGTGAAACAAGTTTTCACTGTGAGAACACACACTCCAGTTTTAAACATTTACAAAGTTTTATCACAACAATTTCCATTCTGCAGCATTTAAATTAACACAGCACTGCACTTTTGCCTTCATCTTGCATGTAAGTCAGACATGGCTAAAGCAAGCAAAACCCTCTCCCAGGCAGGACATCTCTTTCTTATTCTCCCACAGCCACACTGACACTGAAGAGGCAGCAGCCAGAGCTTCAAAGGAGCCCTGGATATGCAAGCTTTAATTAAAGGACAAGCAAGAGGGTCTGGAATCTTGAAACTGCTCTGTTTGGCGAGCAGTGCTAGCAACTGATACTGCTAGGCCACACTCAGACTAGAAACCTGAAGGGTTATCAGCCAGCTCAAGAGCCAGAAATAAAGCACTGCTTTCTGCCCTTCCTCTATCAGAAGCTTTCTCATTCTTCGTACAAGAAGCTCCCAAGAACCCCAGCCACTGGGGAATGAAGTCATGAGCCACAGCCTCTCACAGCCTTCCTTGTTCCAGCGTGTACAAGCCTGATCTGCAAGAACAAGCTGTTTCTGCTTCAAAGCCACTTCGTATTTCAATTTTTTCAGAATGACAGAAAATGACACATTTCTAGTCCATGACTGATTCATGCTAATGTTTACCAAGCCCCCTTAACCAGGTAATCCCTGTAGAGGCAAGGGGGTCTTCAGGATGCATTTTACACCTCTTCCCTTGTTCATTATTTATTAAGGTTGATTAAGCTACTGTATATTCATGCCCAAGTTCCATTTACAAGGGTTCACATTTGTGAAGAGTTACAACCCCAGAAAAATTAAACAGACTGACAGTGTTGACTACAAAGTATTACTGCCAAAGCACAAAATGCAAATGGTAGTCAAACACTAGTGAGAAAGAAGCTGGTGGAGCACTAGTTTAGCCAGAGCTGAAACTACTGACTTCACTCTCCAGGTCTGCGTAAGGCTCAACTGGCACACAAGTTGCCATTTCCTTTGGACTCTGTTTCTCTTACCAATTCCAGTAATCTCCTTTTTGATCAGCTGCAACTCCATGTGCTGAATTTTTATTCTCACTAAGAGGAAATAAATTTTTCCAACAATCACATCCTTTAAGTGATACCTTTAAAAGAACAAAATGGGAGGTTTTGTTAAATAACAAACACAAGTTTTACACCTTCTTGAATACAAGTCACACAGGCAGTTATCTTATCTGCCTGGTAACTACTTGGAGCTTACTTCCCCACTGAACTAAGCACCTCAGCCAGACTGGAACAACTACAATATTTCCATCATTCCATCAGTACCAGTAAAGGAAGTGCTATTAGTTATACTGAAAAGGCATAAATGCAAAAATTAAATCTTAAATATTTGCTAGTGACCTTCCTGTTAGTCCTGAAGACAGAACAGCCAATTATTTCTCAAAAAGGCCATTGTGTGATTAGTATTTTACATTTTAAGTCTGCAGAAGAGCTGAAGTTGGTCACCATATATTGCATATCGTACCTTTTTATACCAAGTTATTTACTTGAATGCATTCTGCTCTGACACTTACTTTGACTTATTGTATTCAAACTCTATATGGAGACAGTCTTCAATGCCTACTTCCATTTTGATGGAGTTGTTTACATCTGGGTACGTGGCGAGCTGGTGAACAATCAGATCATATTCTTTCACCAAGTCTGACAGTCGTCTCACAATTGTCACTTTTAGAAAATACCTAGGAAGAAAGACACTGAATTACCCAGAAGTATTCAGAATTACTAAGTAAGAGCCCTTGTGTTGTGAAGTACAGATATTCTTTAAAAGACCAGTATACAATCTCCTAAGACTCAGTAGAAAGGAGTAAGACACCAAAGCACATGACAAAACACTCACATGTGGAAGTGTTTTCTTCAGTTGTGGGTATCTTGGGTTTTTTTAAAGGACAGACATGGACTGTCTTCACTTGATTGAACTGAAGAATTTTATTTATACAAACAACATTGAGCAATTCCAAATTAAGTAGAAAAGACCACACTGTGTTACAGTCTCAACAACTCCAGTCATGGCACACTAGCTACTGGCTATTACATGTTCTATATAATAACCAAAAGGAGGTAGAAGGAGCAGCATAATTGCTAAATTATGATTTTATTTTCTGCAGGGGAGGAGAGGAAAAATAAAAGGTTTAATGGTTACGAACCTCAGTCTGACGTTGGCACCAATGTAGGATTCATATGGCTTTTCAACCTGCATGAATTCAAAGTCATAGTTTCTGCTTTGGGTCAGTTCTCCAGGTAAGGCCAGTTCTTTCACTAAGTTTACAAATTCATGGGTATTACTTTTGTCATTGAAGAGTTCTAAAGTTAGGAAGTTAAAGGAAAATATGTTTCAGTGTTTATTTTTAGCAAACAAAATTGTCTCTAATTTGGCAGGAGCAGGTGGGAGAGTGTAACAGAAGCAATTAACTTAAAATACAGATATTTGACCAAATGTTTTATTCAGGTTTTTGAATTACCTTCAGTTCTAGCAACCTACAGTTAGCATCCCTAAAGAACTAACTGGAATGAAGAGAACACATTTAAAGCTTCACTAGCATGGCATTGTTTTTTAATGACAGTTTAGCTAGCCTTAATAAGTACTTCTTGCTTTGCATGCTCTGTAATTAGCATTGCCTGGTTTTGGCTTCCAGCATTTATTGCTCCAGGGACAAAACTTAAGCAATGTCAAGACTGGCTTATTTAGGACAGGTCAATGATCCTAACTGGTCTCCTGCAGATCAACATCATCTATCAAATAATTCATTATTACTAGTAGTCTACAATCAAATGGCTTATTATGACCCCTGGTCTAAGTCAGTCATTTGGAAACAAAAGCAGTTTCACAGCAACAGCATCTCCTGTCCCCAGAGCAGCATCAGTTATTCATTCCTAGATCTGTGTCCTGCAATTCTCACCTAAAATTACCCAAAAAATCAAAACCCAAACAATTCAGTATCTAAAAATATGCTTCTCGACCATTCAGAACTGAACATCAGCATTGGTAGTTGGTTTTACACAGACCGACGTTTTTCAGAAAAGAATAAATGAACTGAACACACCAACTCCACAGTTTATCACTGCCAATTTGGTAGAAACTGACACTAACTAGCAACTCCTATTTTCTAATATGACCACAAATTACCTAAAAATGTACTTAGTTTGCTATGACTGGCATTTACCTAACACATAATTTATTTACTGCTGCATATTAAATACTTTTTGTGCCAGTCAGTCAGAAAAGCTGTACTCTGAAGAGCTGGTTTAAAATACGGCTTTGATAATAAGTTAGTCTCCAAATAGTGCAGAGAGATCACACTACTGGAATGCTTTCTGCATTTCTATACTAAAACTTGGAAGGATGCAAGAAAACATGGACAAGTACAAAGAGCAGTAGTTTAAAACACTTCTGCATAACTCTGTGGACTTCTAAATGTAGCATAACAGAAAGTCTCAGAAATGCATCCATTTCAAGAAACATTACATCAAATTAAATTCATCTAGAGAATAAAATCTATAATTCAAGAGTAGATGAAAAAGAATCTGTACAGCTATTAGAAGACAACGGACTAAATGAAACTGACATCCATGAGCTCTTTTTTTCCCTGTTGCCTATATGCCTCACTCCCATCACAGTGCTGCTTTATTCTGAAAGTTTAATTTTACAGCCTTACTGATCAAAACCTCAAAGCATAAAGCAGCAAGTACCAGGTCTCAGTCATATCTGCTACACAACAGTTCAGACACAGACCACTGGAGCCTACTGACTGATCAGAAATAGGGAATTTGTGAAATTCCATTTAAACTCAATTGTATGAGGCTGAAACTTGAGTAATTACTTCCAAGAGGGACAATAATGCAAACAGCTCTCTGAGAGGGAAGGAATTCTAGCAACAGCCTAAGAGTGCAGAGAGATTACCTGGACTGGTAAGAAGTTAGATATAATAAAGATTCCTCATAGTTCAACTCTAAGCAGACTTAGGTATTAATAAGAAATTTACATTTCTAATAGGTTTTATAAAACCAACTGCCATAGAACTTTTAAACATATTTTGCTATAGGCTGCCTCCTAATTTCTTTTGTATGCCTCTCCTCTTTCAGAGAAGGCCACAAGTTTGTTTTTCCTAAATCTCTAATGGTTATTAACCAAACTTTTAGCTAGTCTTAGACAGACTGAATACTCACCAACCTGGTTCTCCCTCATATGTACATATCTTTCTCCCAGTGACTTTCTGAGTAGCACAAATTAGTACATCACTTGCTATAAAATAAGGAAGATGTAACTTTCCTCTGGCACTTATCATCCAATGATCAGAACAGGTTGCATTGTTTGAGCTGAACTGTTGACAGTTACAAGTGCCAAGTTCCATAAACCACAAGCACCTAAAAGCCCCTTTATAACTTAAACTCACCAATTTGTCCTACAAATTCAATTCTAATTCCTTGGTGCTCTAGTCTCTTCCCATGCTTAAGGGAGACGTTCACCTACCAAGGTAAAAAAAAAAACCAAACACAAGTTAAATTTTTCACCATTTTCATTCTAAGACAATCTTGAAAGGAAAACATATTAGTACGTGCCTATGAAAACCAAGATCTCTTCTCAACAGCCCTACCTGAGCTTGAAGGCAGCCAAATCAAACAGCTGATTATGAAATTAAGCATTTGCAAGGCACCACTAAAACATTCAAGAAAAATCTAATCATCCACGAGACTGAATTTTGTAACTAAAATTGAAACTTTCAAGTCCCAAAATTAAGTATCCAAGCCAGAGCTCAAGCAGAGCCAGTTGTGATGCTTCAAAGCATCTTCTGACAGTCACATTTGGAAGCTCAAAAATGAACTGCCATGAGATTGATTCCTTTCAAGTCAAGTGAGCTTCAGTCCTTTCCCTGGCAGACAGCTAAATATTGGTGTTGGCAAAGTCAATGAAAATTAACAGATAATGAAACCTGCTATGAAGACTTTCATTGCGAGTCTGATTCTCAGAAAGAGACAAGGACGGATTCCACAAGGTTACTTTGTATTGAAATATTTAAATATGAGGCATATAGAATGTTTTCTCATAAAGCAGTGATGACCAGAGAAATTCCTGTACTTTAAAATCCAGTACATTGTCAATATCTGAGTAGGAAGTAAACCACTCAAACAATCCATCTTTGTGGTAAAAAAAGGACGGGGTAGAGGGAAGCTCTCCAAAAATTACTGATCTCCCAGACCTTCTCATGCCACTGTGCTTGTGTTAGCCAGAACTCCTCAGGCACCTCTCAGACATTGCTGATACGAGCAAGCAGTGCTCCAGCCTATGATCATAAGCTTCTCCCTCAGCTTCCTGAGGCCCATCTTGTGGCCCTCCACATCCCTGGAAGGATCTTTCTAAGAGAAGCAGGATCCTTGTACAGAAAGGTATCAGCAGAGCAGGAAGATGCCCATTGAAATAGGTCAGTCAAGATCAAAGTAGGCGTTTAGAAGTCAATCTCAGAACCCAACAATACCCAACTCAAGTCTTTTGAAGGAAAAGTGAATCATAACAGAAACGTTCACAGAATGGCTCCAGTAAAAGAGTGATAGCAAGGAGTTCCTAGGTGCAGTACTGAATGTAGAGAAATCCCTCTGGCAATCTCAACTTCACTGTCTTTTTTCCGAGTAAGAGAAACTCTTGTGGACTCAGCAGTCAGCTGAACTTCATATGTTGCTCCTCTGATGCAATCCAGTGACCACTTCAGGGCATGGAACGCAAGGCTTATCTTCAGGGTTTGCAAAATTTTGACTGCACCAGCCAAAAATTACTGTTACGTGTGTTGGATTGCAGATTTTGGAGTTTAAAGGGAAGAGGAAGCAGGGGAATGCAGTTTGGAACAGTCTTCTCATCAGAAGCAATGGTAGGATTGCACATCATTGCACAAAAACCTTATTCATAAATATGAGATGACCGGAAATAAATAAACAGCTGCTCTTCAAAAATGTTGAGTTTTATCAGATGCCTGAATGACTGTGGTTAAAAAGACCCTACATAGCAAAAGTTTCCTCTTTGAACAACAACACAAGCTGAAAATGCAGCTCTTATAATAGTTTTTCATCTACCTATATACATTTGCATGCCAGAATCAGTACAGTAATTAATAGCCACTTTTTAAATAATAATTTACCTTTCCTGAAACAGATTCTCCATCATAGAAGAGAAAATGCTTTTCTACTTTACCATCTTCTGTTTTGATTTCTGCCGGTTTTCGTGTTTCAGCATCATTAAGTACAACATCAATCTCGCAAACAGGAACAAAAAGGTTTCCAAGAAAACTCTGGAATAACAAGAATTGGATAAGTTACTACACAGCGGACACTCCGTTTTAAATGTGGTGTTTACTTGCAGCTGTACACTACATACTGGGGAAAAAAACATTTGTGCTTCCACAGTTACAAAGGCATTATGTATGAGAGACTCAAGAAGCAGTGATGACAAAGGACAGCTGTTCATCTAGGAAATAACTGAAATCAGGTCAGTAACAAGCTCTTACGAAATATAAGTTTATAAAAAATACACAGTGTAATTACCATTACTACTACTACTAAAAAAAAACCCAAAACACCAAAAAAACACTAGAGCAAAGTAGAATGGAAAGAAACAACAACAGGGGATATAATGCAAAGCCCAAAGCATCCCCCCCGGCTGGGGAAGGGGAATAGGGATTTTATTTGCTGCCTCTGCCTACCCACCACAGCTGTCTTTGCAAACAGCACCAGCAGCTTTGAGAGGCAGCAGTTCTTCACACAGCCCACCTCAGCTGCACAACGCTGCCGTCAGAGAGACTGGGTGTTACAAGTTTACCTGAAACACTGCTTTGGGCACAATGTTTATCCCCAGCATTCTCTATGCTCGAACTTTTGACCAGCACCAAACACGAAAACCTGAGAGATCATCCTTTGATCTTACACAAACACTTCTCACAAGAAGCTGCAAAACACGTTAGTGGCTCCATGGGAAACTCAACAAGATTAGTACAAAAGCCAGCATTTTCCTCCAAAGATTTAGGCACTAATCTGCTTTGATGTACTAAAGCAGATGACACTTCACTAATTCAGTGTGATTTTTGTGGTCTTTTGAGAAATAACACTATGTTCTCCATGAGAACATCCACTTCGACCAGATGAATTTGGTACAAATGAAACAGTCTGTCCTGGTTTCAGCTGGAGTTAACTTCTTCTAGAAATAATTTCTTCTAGAGTTGATTTCTTCTCAGTAGCTGATACAATGTTGTTTTTTTGATTCAGACTGAGTAACACTGATAACACACTGATCTTTTAGTTGTTGCTAAGTCGGGTTCATCCTAAATCAAGGACTTTTTTGTGCTTCATGTTCTGCCAGTGAGGAGGTACACAAAAGAGCTGGGAGCACGGCCTGGACGGGTGAACCAAACCAGCCAAAGGGATATTCCACACCTTAGAACTGCCTGCCCAGTGTATAAACTCAGGGAGTTACCTAGAAGGGGTTAACAGGCTTCTGACATCAGCCAGCAGGTGGTGAGCAATTGTATTGTGCATTACTTGTTTATTTTTCTTTTTATTATTATTGTTATTATTTACCATTATTATTATATTTTACTTTGCTTCAGCTATTAAATTGTTATCTCAACCTGCAAGTTTTACTTTTGCTTCTCCTCCCCATCCCACCAGGGTGGAGAGGTGAGCGAGTGGCTGTGGTGGTGTTTTGTTGCCAGCTGGGATTAAACCATAATCATTCTCACTTCACCAATTTAACATAAAGAAAAGGAGAAAGAACACTTTCTAAGACATTCTGGGCACCTGAAATCTGAAATGCAGCATAAAAAACAAAGAGCCTAGGGGAAGATTTGATCTGAATGCTACTGCTTAGCAGTAGGAACACTGAGTGACTTGGTGCTCACACTTCCTAGTGAAAACATAGACCAGGCTGGAGCTATAGAACAGTGATTCACACAAGACTAAACTGATTTTGAATGCTTTCAGCAATCAGCCCTAGTTCAACCCACAAAGATGTATGTGACTGTAACTGAAACCCTGTTATATCTGCTACACATTCTGAGGGGAAAACAGCAGCAATGACCAACAAGGCCATCAGATAAAAGAGCAAAATGTCTGCCACATCTCTGCCAAGCACAGATTTGTATTGACTGCTGAAAAAAATTTTTTTTTTAACAGTGCACACTAGAACCATTACTGATTCTTAGCTTCTGGGGAAGGGCAAGAGAAAAAGAAGAAAGTTTCAACAAGAATTCCAAATTGTAGACTATTTTAAATACAAGATACTTTTGAGCATGGCCACATTTTTTCCTTGAAACTGTATTTGTTTTCCAGATTAGTCTTATACTCCCCTCTAACTAAACAAGGAAGCACATTACCTTTAGGCAAACTATACAGGATGCTCTCAAAGTACCTTCTGAATTATGAAGCTGACCATTTAAATGGTCAACCAGACCAAACATTGGTAACACATCACTTCTCAGGAGACTGCATGTAAATATTTCAACTGCACCCCTTCGAGATTAGCTATGATCTCTCCAGAGAGAACAAGAATACATGAAATAAAGAAGTCAACAGCTGGCATCTCCTCCAGTTGCTATCGAAGATACTGCGGTGGGGAAACTATGCAAAACAAGAAGTATTTTAAGAAGCTATCACAGGGCTTATTATGTTACAGTGTAAGAAAATGCAGACAGAGAACTGGGGTTTCCACAAACTGGCCAAATGCCAGGCTACGCTCTTGGTTTTGTGCAAAAGACAGACGCTGGAGATTCTGATACATCAGGACCAAAAACAACCTGCGTTCAGCCCTGAAGTGTAATAGCTGCACTGAAGGACTTGTGGGACTGCCAGCGGCTGACAGAGGGTGCAGAAATCCCAGCTTCAGCTTCTCACCGAGCCCTGAGCAGCTTCTGCACGCGCAACAGAGAGACACACGTGTTAAGGAACCCGAACACCCCAGAACCACAAAGCCATCGACCCAGCTGACTCTCTACGACATGTCATTTTTTAACCTCTTCATCAGAGCGCACCGAGCACCTCTCCGAGCCTGCCAGGCACAAGGCGGCCGCCGTTTCCTGGCGGGTGTGATCCTCAGGGATCGCAGCCCACAGCTGCCAGCGCTGCCGCTCGGCACCGCCGGAAGATCCACCGATAACCCAGCTCCGTCCCCGAGCCTTCCCCGACGGCAGCTGTGCGGGGCGCACGGAACCCGAGCTTCACGACCGAACCCCGCCCTACCGAGGTCATGCGGGCACTTTTAATCCGCAAATAAAATTAATAACCCCCCCAAACCCTTGTTTTTCGAAAGAAGGAGCGGGAGAGGCGGCACCGCCCTGCCCAGGCCGCCGCCGCCTCAGGCGATGGCGGATCGGCGCTGCCCCCCTCCGCCCCGCACTGGCCGTNGCGGCCCGACGCTGCCCCGCGCGCACCCGCACCAGCACCAGCCGCCCCCGGCCGCGCGCCCCTGGTCATGTGACCTTACGGCCCCCAGGCCACGCCCACCCCGCCGGGACCACGCCCCGCCGCACGTGACCGCCCCTCCGGCTCCCTGCCCGCGCCGGGAGGGCGCCGCCTGGCGGCCGGGAGGCGGCAGCGCTGAGGAGGGCCCCTCAGGAAATCACCGCGGTCATAAACCTTTTATTTTCGCAGGATTTCGCGCTTTTTTTCGGCATACGCGGTTGGCTGACTGCTGTAAAAGTGCAGGCGGCTCCCAGCGCACAAAGGTTTGGAATTTATCCCCTCAGAGTACGATGACTTCCCCACAGAGCTGTCTGCCCACCCATCACTGTTGTTCCCCCCATTGGGTTGGCTGCCACACATAAAAAGGCAGTTCAGACTGAACAACAACGTTTTTAGTAAGTGAAAGCAGTAAAGAACTTAAGGCAAAGTTTTTATTGATGCTGGTTTAAAACTGCTTCATGGCTGTCGGGTCAGGCTCTGGGGGAGAGGCGAGGGACTGGCACATGAGGACAACGTCTCCAGACCTACAGGAGCAAATCCTCCTCCGACAGCTTTTCCTTCAGCTCAGTGCCTCGCAGGCTATCCAGGAAGACAGGCAGCTTTGCCTCAGAGAAGCTGTCACTGTCACCAAGCCCCGACCCAGAGGCTGGCTCTGCTTCCACCACGGTATTGGACCCAGAGCCAGAATCCTCATCTGAGAGAGGGAATTTGTCGCCGAGCTCCTGGTATCTCTTCATCCTGAAATGCAAAATGGCGTTTTTCAATCTTAGATGAACACATCAAAGCCTCACGTTACCGTGGGTGAGCCACACTGTGACAGGACTGTCAAAGCAGGAATAATAGATGTTTTGGGGTGCTAGCATTAATGACAACCATGTGGCAAATGAACTTACAAGGATGGGTCTGCCATGGGAGGAAGGATCCTGTTGGCTCCACCACTGGGCATGTAAAACCAGGGCCCCTTTTCTACGATGCAGTTAGCAGACCAGGGGTCAGGCCGGCACCTCACTCTCTTGTACCTTGCCCTCTGCATCGGAGCACCTGATGGAATCAGCCACACATTATCCACAGGACCAGGACATCATTCACCAAGTCTTATTAACTTTATGAGCACCTAATAAGGCTTAAAGGAGCAGATGAAAGTAATTTGTGTGGCCCTGATTGCTCAACTTCCGGATAACTAAAGTAACCCTGAAAACTTTTTTTAAAATGGCTACTGACAGCCTAAGTGACGTTTTTGCCATCAGAGACATCAGACACATCTCACACACGGCTCCAGGAAGCCCATGAGAAGTCCCTGGGAATCCCCTCACACACAGCACTGGGAAGTCCATGGGAAACCACTGCTGTCACAGCAAAGCTCATTCCCAGCTCACGGTACGGCACAGCCATGGGGGACCTGAGGGCACAGCCTCCTGCAGCTCTCCTTGAAGGTGGAGGTATGCAAAAATAATATTAAAATCTCTGGGGACAAGGCACCCAGCAGACAGCTGGCTCCTGTGCTTTCCTTCCTCTGTTGGCTCCAGCTCTGCCCCTTTGAGTTCAATGGGATGAGTTTTGGTGGGGAGGTGAGAAACTCAACGTGTGCCATTGGAGCAGGTTTGGGGTTTACATAGGCTCCTAGAGCACTCGCCAGAGGAGAGACAGCTCAGGTGTCTCCTAGGCACAGCAAGGTTTTGTAAAGCCACGTTTTCAGTTCTGGTGCTCCCCAGATGCCTGACTGGGGCTGTCACTGAAAATGTGGGTCTTCAAAAAATACCAAAACAACAAAATAACGATCACATTGTAAAGATAAAAGCAGTGGCATTTCATCCTTCCTCTTGGTCTCATGTAATTAATTTGTTCAGAAACCTCCTGGTGCATTCTCAACCTGTTGGCACTTTATCTATTTTTTTCTCAGTTTCTTGGGAGTATCTTTCTGTAATTACACTTCTCTATTGCCCTATATATTTCCATAATGTACTGGATGACTTTCAGCTACCTCCTACACTCTTCTGTAAAAGAAAAAAGATCTCACGGGTATAATTTCCTGCTGCTTCTACAGTATATTCCTTTTTCATACTTATTTTCTTCTCCTCACCTATTATTAAGAAGGTTTTTAATAAAAGCAGTGGCAACAAAATAAACAGCTGCAGCTGAAAAATTTGCAAATAAGCAACATAGAACAAGCAGGCCGTCATCCCTCAAAGATCAGCCTCAGAGTGGGAATGCATAATGAGAGCCTTTCACTATCACAGCTTTGGTTTGTGGATAACTTATACTCTACATGCTTTAAGAGTTTTTCTCTCACAAGAAACAAATCCACGGGGCACGGCTTCATGAATCAATATTTCCTTTTCGTTGTTTTAGTGCTGTATGTTGCAATATTTTACCGAATAAACCGTTTAGTTTCCTCATACTTACAACTAGTTTCCTTTCCTGCTCCCCCCAGAAAGCAGACCATAGGAGTTATGACATGGGAACTGTTACATACTATGTCTGTAACTCCGTAACTGAGTAACAGCAGTAACCAGAATACTATGAAAGGGACGTTTAGAAAAATAGATATTGAAATACGTAGACTGAAAACATACACACATACAACAATTTGTTTTATGAAGTCTTTTCTCAAAAATTGAAATGCTCCAATTGCAAAAAGCACATTTTCTTGCCATTCCCCCTTCAGAAAAGGAAACTTTAGCAAAACAGACTTTCTGAGTAGATCTCATTACCCGCAGATGAAGGCTAGTTTGTAAAATTCAGAGGCTGCCTACTTGGCCTACACTCCATAGCCCAGAAAGAGGATTACTGAGAGAACAACCGCCCCGTTTTACCTTGTGCTGTGTATCCCACAAAGAGGATTAAACAAATAGCCAGGAAAATCCTCCCGTTACATCTGATAAGGAGCTGCATTTTGGCTGGCATCCCTCTGCTCGCAACCAGCCTTCACCACAGCTTCACACTTCAGAAATAAGACGGAGCAAGGAAATCGACTTTTAGAAAAGGTTCCAAAACCTCAAACCCAACCCATAACCTGCGTCACCACTTCCTGACTGACGGGAGTGAGACATGAACAGAAAAGCCCAGCACTGTGGCCTTCCTGCCTTCATCAGTCCAAATTAAAAGTTCCTCTGCCTTCATGTCCTGTTTTGCCCAAGGAGAAAAGCAAATCTAGGACCCACCAGCTGAACTGAAGTTGGTGCTGCCGGCAGCTTGTGGTCAAGGTGTGAATCCCACCCAGCCTCTGCCCAATGCTGAGAGGTCTCCAGAGTGAAAAAGCAGTGCTTCCTGTTCCCTGATTTTTGGTCAACTGCATTTTTGCATTAGCACTGGCACTGCCTTTCCCTGCCTCAAGTCCACACCAGTCCACCAGAAGGGTTAGAAGCCAGCTACTCACAGTTGGTACATGTTTCACTGACTGGGGAATCATCTTTTTCCACAGAAGTAAATTATCTCTGGGATCTCATGCCAGGCTTGGGTTTTTGGGTTATTTTGAAAGCAGAATCATAGATATTTACAGTAGAAGTGAAAAAAAAAATTTATTAAGTTAGAGAATATGTTCTGGTAGAAACACATCAGCTCCTTTCTGGAAGCACAAAGTCAATTTGCTTGGCCAGATCATAATTGTGCGGTGCAAATGCCCCAGGAAATGTGTGGCAAAGGGTTTGGATCACGTGTGGCTCCACAAGGAACACGTCTGAAAAGCCATGAAAGCTCTTATACAGACAGATAAATAGAAGCTGCCTTTCAACTGGCTCATACCTTTTACTTGGCTTTTGACTGTGATTAAACTCAGGCTTGAATTCACTTAAGAATAAATTACAAACAACAAGGTTATCAGAGCAGTGGAGGTTTTTCTCAGTCATACCAAAAGCTGCTGGATTAACTGGGGCACCAATGTGTGGGCCTGACGTGCTGCAGCACCTTGTCAGTGCTGGGGCTAATAGTGCAAGTTGTCTGTGGTAAATCTATTTTTATGTGGTGGAAAGTCCACGAGGCCCCCAGTGGGGATCTGGGCTGAGCGGTGACTGTCCCCAGGGCATGGTGTTCCACCAAATCCCCATGAAGCAGCAGAAAAGACTCCAGAAGCTCCCTTCTCTCTCCAGGCTGGGATTTACCACTGGGCTGAGGGATCAAGTTGCATGTTCAGCCTGGATGTGGCTTATTATGAGCCTCTGCACACGGGGAAAAACAGGAGACTCAAACCAAGCAGGTGTGGAAGGACTCGTGTGCAGTGGTTATTCTTACCACCCTCATTTCTACTTTGTATTTTTAGCATCAACTCTTTTTTCTTTTGTTTAAGGCAGTGCTCAGCATCAATAGGAAGCTGGGCAAACACGTGAGGGAGATGATCAGCCTCCACTCGCTGAAGGCTGCGGAAACCGTGCCTGCAATAACACCTCTCACTTTCCGCTGATCACGGGTACACGCTGACCCGTTCCTCGCCCCTCCACCGTGCACAAACAACCCCCGTGTGAGAAAGCAAAAACTCCCCTGGCTAGTTTTGCCCATCCCACCAGCCCAGGGCATTTTCCACTATGGCACTGGAAGCCCCTTGAAATGCACCCAGAGCAATGCCCACCAGTGGGCATGGTCATGGGGAAGTGGGGATTCTGCAGGAGCTGGGGGAGCTGCTGTGAGTAGGGGAGCTGCAAATTCCCTGTCTCTGGAGGGGGATCTCGCAGAGCCAAGTTATCTATCTTGTACCATCAACTGTTGGGGAACTTGTAGCACTGGCAGTTTTGCCACGCAGCTTTGTTGTTTTTTTCTGTGTCCGCAGCACGCCTCAGGAAATGAGATCACTTTACAATTGGTAGCTGTGGGAAGTCCAAAGCAAATGTTTCACCCCTATCTCACGTACACCCTTGTAACAGGGCCCTGAAACCTGCAGGGAGGGCCAGCCTGTGCCCATCTCCTGTCCTGCTGCACTCTGCTGGTGCCCACACCCCGCTGCACTTGGCAAGTAAAGCATTTTCCACCTTCCTACAACCATGGAAGTGAGTGGAGATCTGGATCTGAAACAGTCTGGGATGTGCAGGTCTTAAAAGTAAAGCATGCCCTTTGTGCAGTGTCATGGGATGGCCTAGAAACACCATCTGTAAACCACTTAAGACATACAGTGAAAATAATCAGCTCTAATTAAAAAAAAATCTCATCTTGGGCTAGAGGCCACAAACTGCTGAAAGTTAACAAACTTATTTTTTTTAAACAGAGAACAGCACATGTGCTAGCCTATATTGGAACACTAACCTTGAAACATGCTATGGCATGACTATCAGAGTTTAAGAGAAATGGGATTTTAAGTTAAATGTTTTAAACCTACAGAGGAGAGCACAGTCACCATACCAATGTCAGCTACCTCAAATTTACCTTCCATAAACTGTGAGGAAGATTCATGGGATAGTATTCTTCCTGCATAGATCCTGTGTATGTAAACTGAAAGATTAAATATCCCAACAGAATAGGCAAGCAAATAAATAAGGAGCAGGTATTTGAGAACACAGCTTGCTCCTAGAGCCTTGCTTACAGCTACTGCACTGAAGTGCTGCCATTATTTTCAAATCACATACAAAGCAGATTTCTTAATCTGCAAAGCTCTTGCTTTGCATTTTTGTAAGGCATTAATTTGGGGAGCGGGGAGCAGGTGGAGGGAGAAGGCTGCCTCGGCACTGTGCACCCAGACCCCTGAACAGACACCCAGAACTTTCCATTATGTGCCTGAAAAATCTGGAAGTAGTCTTAAGCTATAATAAACACTTTAACATCTAAAGTGTTGAACTGCTCCTTAGTCTTAACTTTCAGGGCTGTTGTATCTCCCAACTGGCCTCAGGAGTAATCACTAATTTAGTAACATCACTAAATGTGGACTTCACTGCAGGAGTGGCTGGCACGAGGACATCCACACTGCTGATGAATTTTGCTGAATATAGGGCAAGAGTAAATCCCAACAGTAACCCAGAAGGCATCACAGGAGTGTTTCAGCCAATTCTTTGGACATCAACCCCTTCTCTGCTCTAGCCCAGGTAAATGCTGATGGAGCAGATTGGTCCAGAGGAGTGTCCTGGCATAGCAGTGCCAGGCTACTCCCTCTGCTGCATTTCCTCAGCAGACAGCACAGGTTTACTTTGCAGCCTGTATTCCAGATGGACAGATGGACTCCCATGGGTGCAGGGGCACCCACAGTCCCAGTGCTTATCAGTGAGGCTCGCAGGCAAGGCACTATCTGTCCAGGCAGGGTCCTGATAAAGAAGTTTCTCATTGACAACTGCTCAGAAATCAGATAAACCCTAATGGCTGCGGGGTCACTCTGCTCTCAGGGTAAGGTTTTCCCCTACCCTAGCTGACGGGAGCTCAACCCTGGCTTCCATGGGAACCCAAGCTGACCCCTGCACCCCTCAAACACTCATCCCCATGGAGCAGCAAAGCCAGCAGACACTTGGAGCAGCTGGGGGGTCCTGAAGTGCTGGGCCCTACCTGTGATTCTCAGCTCTTGAGCACATTGGTCCATCTCAGGGAGTGCCCATGAGCTGCCTTGTTAAATGCCCAAAATCACCCTGATGCCCCTCAGAAGTGAGCTCCCCTCCAGGCAGGCATTCCAGCTAAATTTAAGGATGCCTTTTGCCAACAGCTCATGTTCAACCTACCAGCCTTTGGTGACTGAAAGCAAAAATCTCTCCTGCTTCAAAATAGCAAAGAGCTGGCAAGCCAGAGAGAGAGGTTTGGGTCCAGCTGGGGGGATTTCTAAATCCAGCCCAGAGTAAAGATCAATTCTTAACCTGGGTCACATCTGAACTCAGCACTTGTCCCGTGCTCATCCCCGCACCCAGAGCATCACGGCCCAGGCAGCACATGGCATCCCTCAGCCCCTTGTGCCACTGCCTCCCTCCTCTGAGGGCAGTATCAGGGCCTGGTCCATGCAGATAAGATTCAGATCTTGTAAGAAAGCACTGACATTTATCATGTAGAAATACACTTGGTACCATATAGATCTCACAGAAGAGCAACTCCATCTTTCTTCCCATGGTGAAGATCAACAAGTGCAGGGGGAGATCTTTGCTGCAAAGCCACAGCTGCATCAAGATCAAGCACAGCTGCTGACAGACAGGAAGCTGCCAACGACCTTTCCCCATCAGCAATCTCCCCTCTCTCCCAGAAATGTTAAACAAGCAACAGGCCTCTCCTTCAGGTGGGAAAAACAACTTCCCTTGCTGCTGGGAGTGCTGATGCTTTCTGCTTGCACCTGCTGAAGCACGGTGCAGCAGGAGGTTTTGGCTGGCAAATTCAGGACTACAGTTTAAAAGCAACAACTTTTTAAGACATGACAAAGCAGCCAAACTCTGGTTACTGCTTAGGGAAGCAATTTCAGCAGCTGACTGTCCTTTAAAATTCCATTCCAGAGCAGCACCAGCTCCACAGTGCAAGCAGGACCTGCACAGTGGAGCAAGGGATCATGCAGCATTTGTTGGGAAAATGCCCCTAAATCCATAAGGAATTAACAAGGGACTGAAGGATGGTGGGACAAAGATGTTTTCAAAGCAAAGTCTGGTGCCCTGTTCCTCCACTGCTTCTTGGGGAATGAACCAGCTGGCATTGCTGCATACATTACTGGTTCAAGCTCAGCCACCCAGGAATTAGACACAGCTATTTTTCCATCAGATGGTTTCTCCAACACAGGACAACCCCACATGAGTGAGCTACTCAGAAGCTTTTAGATGCTTTTTGTCAGCCCTGGGTGCTCTTGCCCATAGATCCACCCCAAGCAGCTCACCTTGCCTCCACTGCCTGCACGAGTACAAACTTATTTCTATGTACAAGCACCAGACAAACTGGTGACACAGACAAACTTCACACCATGTGTGGGGAGAAAGGACATCAGTAAATTTGGGAAGATGAAGAGGAACAGTAAGCAGGGATGCTCCTGCGGAGGTCTCCCCATGAAACAGACCTGCTTCTCCCATCCTGTGTGTAAAGTAGAGCAGAGCTGGTGTTTGGAGTTAACCAGCCTGGAGTTGTAGTTTTGTGATCTTCACCAAGTTGTTGGGGAAAGAGGTGAATTTGTTTACATTGAAAGAGAACAGGTGGGGTTTCTTTATTTCCTATCAACCAAAGGAGCTGGGCATTTCTTAGCTAGTTTTAAGCACATTTGATTTAGTAGAAGGATCCTTTTGTTTTGAAATGTGACAGAATTGAAAAATGAGGAAAAGCATGAAAATCAGACCTGCCACAGGAGCCTCTCCCCAGTGGGACTGGCAGTCCCCAGACCTCCAAGTCCCTTTTGAAGGATCTGCTCTGTGCTCTCTGGGTGGATGATGCTGCAGCATGAAGCAACAGGCTCCAAATTGCTGTTCCTCAGGCTCAGAAACTGCAGTGCTGATAAAGCTGCTCTGCCCCCTTTCAAGATGAGCACATCCCTTTTGAAAACATAATTTGCATTAGCTAGGAAAAAGATTTTTTGTCTTTTCTTACTTCGAGAACTCAGGGGTCAGTCAGCAGGGTAAGCTGAAGCCTGGGACAAGATTCACATCATCCAATATTTCCAGCAAAGAGCACAGCAGGGAGGCCAGGACAGGCTGACCAGGGAGGTGGGAATCACAAGAGCCTTGCACTTGCAATACCTTGTGCCTTTACAGTGAGAAGCAAAACATGAACCCTACGTAACATGGCAGTTCAGTACCATAAGAGAACATCAGGGACAAAGCACATGGAGACATTAAAAAGTATTTGACACCTATTTGCCAAAAGTTCCAGATGTGGAGAGGCAAGATGGATGGCAGTGTCTGACACTTATCAGGTGTCATGCACAGGCCATTGGCAAATACTTGATTTCAAAATAAACTTTGCTAGCAGGGGATTATGCTGTTATTTATTGTCCCCTACTTGTCTGCAGACCACATCCTGGCAATCAGATGCAGTATCACAATTTCTGTCTCCTTGTCTGCACTAGAAATCACTTCTAGGGCATCACTACCTCTGTTATTTAAAAAGTCCTGGCATTCCAGTGGAAGGAGGCTCATGGGCTGCTGTGAAAATTCTCTGGTGTTAGCTGAACCCACTGGTTATCCAGAGATGACCTCCAGCAGACCAACAGGAACTTCACAGCCAACACTCAGAGTGGTTTGAGACCCTGCCTGGGAACTTCTTGCTCTTGCTCCATTCCAAGACACTTAAGTATGCAGAAAATCATCTTGTTCATTTCTTTTTTTTTTTTTTTTTTTTGTTTACCCCATGCATTTCACCCACGGATCTCAGGGTAACTCTCTGACACAAGCACTTTGTACTCCTCTTACAGTATTCAGTGACTAACACCAGCTCACTCATCACATGCCTATTCCAGTGAAAGCACTGACCACTCATCCAATTCCTCTTTGTTTCTGCAGAAAATTGCATTAAAAAGCTCAGATAGAGAAATCCTTGCATCTTGGTCCAATGCCAACTAGCAAGTCTCTTTCACAACAACAACGAGCATGTAAAAATACTTTGCTGTATTTTGTGCACACCAGATGCCAAAAATTCAAGCATTAGATATTTAAAACATTTCTATAAACACCCAAATTAATAAAACCTTTGGTGTTAAGACACCACATTATCCTTCACTTCTCCATAAACAAACAGTCAGTATCACAGACGTTTTCTATTCCGAATGGAAGCAACACGTTTTCCAAAGGTGCTGTGTTTAGTATCCCAACAATCTGCCTGGCTCTTCAGCTGTGAAGACACAACAAACAATGGTTTTGGAAAAAAAGCAGCCAGGCAAATAGTCCTCATCAGGAAATGGCTGTTTTTACGCCTACCCATGACAAGGAAGAGCTAGAAACCACCAAACTGCAAAATGAAAAAGCACTAGGAGGCACTTTGGACAGAGTTCCTGGGAAGTATGTAAAAGCACTTTTCAAACCAAAAATTAATCATTTGTAGCAAGCTCTAAAATAGCCATAGATGTTGCAATACAAGAGGAAAGAAAGTTGACAAATGCTTCTCACCACAACTTTATGCACTTGGTTTTAATGTAACAATCTTTAGTTCTGTAATTTCAAGACTACAGAAGGGTTTGCCTCGTGAGCTGCCAGACTCGCTATGTCCTCCTTCGCAGGACTACACCTAGGCATCTTATAATGAAAAGTTCCACAGAAAACATCTAGGTAACACCAACTATCTCGGTCTTTTAATAGAAACACACAAGTAAAGGTCATCTTTGCTCTCCCAGTGCTGAGCAAAAAGAAAACACCAAACAAAAGTGAGATGGGTGAAGCCACGTGTCAACAAGATTGCTCGTGTTGCTCATTGTCTGGTGTCAAGGCTGATCAGGCTCCCACAGTATTTCTGGACGTGGAAGCACAGCAGTAATTGCACCCAGTGCAAGCACTGCACCATTACACTGACACATCTTCATGTGCACACAGAGAAGGAAACCATCCCCACCGAGCCTGTGCCAGGGCGGGACCAAAACATCCCACCCTGGAGCTCTCAGGAGCACAAACGAAGCGAACGAGCCCGGGGAGCTTTTGGCACACGGAGGCAGCGACCAGCACCGGCAGCTCCCCTTGCAACACAGGGGACCTGCTTTCCTGCTGCAAAGGGGAAGTGAGGGCTCGCTTCTCCCCACTGCCCCTGGTGCTTCAGCTGTCTCAACAGCAGCAGAGGACACAGCAGTCACCTCCTGCCACTCTCCTCCAGTCCAGGCCCCTCGAGAAGAAAAAAAAGAGCCTGCTCTGACAACCTTGTAGGGAGAGAGAACAAGGCCCTGGTTTCTTTCTCTCACAAAATACTGAAGCACAGCACAACCATCCCCATCACTCCGTTTTAGAACACCTACCATATCTCTAGTCAGCATGAGAATTGAGAGCACTTCAATTAAACCAAAACAGGTTTTAGTCAAACCAAATCACTTCTCCTGAGTGTTGCACACTACTTGAAGAAGTTCACTGAGGTTATAGCTCGGAGGTCAGATCTCACACGTGACAGGAATTCTGCACAAACATGGACTTCTTGTAAATCTCTCTGCTTTATGCTAGCTAAGGAGAAAGAACTAGTAGAACATCCAAAAGAAGGTTTCAGTTGTAAGACTTTTTTTGCTGTACAGAAAGGAACAGAAATGCAGGTTAAACAGAGTTCACAGGAACCTAATCTTCAATTAATCTTTGAAATAAATGCCTGACCTCACACATACTTTACAGTTAAAACTCAACATTCCTGAAGGGAGCTTTGCTGCCTAATCCAACAAGCTCCCCACCTCCTTTTTTTTGTAACTAAATACACAATCTTACATAAGTTCATTCTCTCAAATCATTGAACAAACAGGAATTATTCAAAGGGTTTGCTTAAAAAGACATGTCTTAAAAGAAGCACAGCATAGTGCGTTGTGCTGAGCATCTGGCACAACGTAGTCTCCAGTAATAAAATATAATTAGCTGGCAGTAGCCTTGGACATTCACTCTAGAAGATGAACTGGCATAATTGGTTTCTGTAACTCCATATACATTTATATGAAAAGCTGGAAAGACAAAGTGTTCTGCGTATCTTCAGAAGAGAGAGCTCTCCAAACCACAGTGCTAATCACACTGATTCCTCTTATATTAGGCCTTCTTCACTATGGACCTACTCCTGCCTGTCTGCTGAGCTCTCACTGTGGTTTTGATGGATTAAGGGTGTTTCTCTGCACACCTGATGATGGTTGAAAGGGATATATCTAATGATTAAAATGGATACATCTGATGGTTAAAAGGGATACGTCACCCTGAACTTCATTCATTTTGCAGTTACCTGCAGGTAACTTTTCACACTTACTTCAGACCAGTATTTGAAAGGGAAAAAAGATGATTTTTTATGCTAGGATAGCCCACAAACTATCCTACTCCAAATTACAAGAAAACTAAGTTTGATGAGGCAGGCAATCCATGCTCTACAAAATTTGCTCAAAGGCAAAAGTACAGAAAGGAAAAAAAACCCAAACAACTACCCAAAACATGTATTGCCACCTTCTACTGGAATATGAAACTAAAAGTTAGTAGAAAAAATGCTAACCTTTGAGATTGTGGTAAAAGTGCACACTAGCTTTAACTGAAATCAGACAAAAATAATGTGCAATAGAGCCTGCTGAGAAATGTTTCAGTGAGAAACTAGGGCTGTCCTACCTTCAGGCCACAGGAAAATCTGAACTAAAGATCTGACTGCAGAAATGAAACTCCTAGAGGCTGACTAGACAATTATTTAGTAAAACAGAAAGAACACACACAGGCACGTGCATTCACTCTCTCCCTGATTCTACAGGCACACAAGTAGCTGGTCTAGTTTTGAGTTTTGCTGCTGCTCACTTCCAGCACCCATTTGTTGGCCTATTTCTTTGTGGTTAGCAATCTAGCTTGCAGGATTCTCTGCAGAAGAGATTGTTGCTACACATTTCAGATGTACACGCCTTCTTGCTTTGCACGTGCTTTCCCCTCACACCCTTTAAGCAAATGGAATGTTCCCCCTGCCCCCCATTTTCAAGAAGAATCCAGTTGTTTTGACTATTCTTTTTCAATATCTTCTAGTGTTGTAAACATCTTCCCACCCTATCACCATGTCAGTGATAAGTCTGCTGGTCCACTACTGCAAAAAGTCACATTGTCCCTTCACTTGCCCCATGTCTCCTTCCACCTCTAGATATCATTTCTTACTATAAAGCTGGACAATTTGCTCTGCCTGTATTTCATCTAAAACCACTTCAAGAGGTCCCAACTGCAGCTCCTGCTAAAACAGCACTTGGGGTCCCTGAGCAACACAGAGTAAGAAGCCATCCATGGTATCCCAGGGCTTTAAGCTGTATTAGGCAAATGTTTGGAGCACTAGAGCATGGGACCTGTAACCTGTGAATTCTCTACAGTATATTAAGAGCAGGGTATCTCCTCTCACCACAAAGAAAGTTTGCTGCTTTCTTGGTCTGGCTTCTGGCACTACAATTGCTCATGTATTTTTACTGAAGACACTCATATGGAAACACTTTCACAACTATTTATTTTGGCCAAAGTTGAAACATATATTGTATCTTAGTAAGACATAGGAAACAGAATTCCAAGGACTCTGAAGAAACATTTAGCCAAGCTAGTCCATTTATTGAGCCTCTATCAACTATGTTTTGATCAATAAGGGAAAAGAACAACAAGCAACATACAAAATAAATACTAAAAACAAGTTCCCTTCACATTCATAAAGTTTTCTGGGGACAAACGTTAGAGGAGATAAAATGCATTCTAGCTGGAAGAACGTGCCTCAGGTTTATTAGAAAAAAAATTCTTAGAGAAGAAGATTCTCTTAAAAGAAACTATTTTCATACAGCACTACACTTAAGAACTGAATCATACACCAAAGAAAAAGCCGTGAGGGAGAAAAGGTTTATATTTACATATAGGACACACAGTACAAAGCATTAGCTGGACTTATACTTTACATTTAGAGTTTATACCATTAGTGTGGGTGAGCTACGGACCAGGAGAGCTCTGAGTTTTTCACGAGGTTACACTAGTGCAGGCTCTAGGTGGATGTCCCTGCAGACACCTTAGTTCTATCAATCAGTACAGAAGCTGTGTGACAGCACTGGCTTGGACAGGTAACTGTCCTGATAGTGCCCCTTGCCTCCAAGGCAAGTATTTATACAAATGAAGACAGCTTTGTTCTTAGCCTCTCCATGCTTGCTGGAAGAAGATTCACCATCTCCTTACTGAGTTCTAGTTCAGTTTCAACGGCAGGGACAGCATCTGGATACTTCTCACAATAGTCTACCAGAAATGTGTAATATTCCAATGATGTCTGCATATTTTCCAGTTGCTTTTTGCTATCTGAAGTAATAAGCTTACCATACAGTCGTGCAATATGAAATTTAGCCACCATTGCAGGGCGAAGAACATCTTCCTCGAGCTTTTCAGGAAACACCTTATCAGGGTTCCTCAAAGAATCCAAGAAGAGTTCATAATATTTGATTGCAAACTGAGCCAGAGAATTAATTTTTTTAACTGTGTGGGAGTCTAGTTTCTCTAACCTGTTACCAATAGCTACCTTTAAATCCATCATCTCATAATAGGTGTCAGCCAGTTCACACTGAAGCTGCCTACAAATCAACAGGTAGTACTGGGGGTTCAGGTCTGCATAGATTGGCTCCAGCATGTCTATTCTACGCTTGTGCATTTTGCAGCGCCTCTCATAGTCTTCTTCAAAGAAAGCAAGTACCTTAAACAAAGCACTGTGATCCTGAACAATTTCAATATGGTCAGTAACATAACCATCAACCTGAAAGAACTCTTTTGCTTCCTGAACATAGTTCTGACCAACCAGGAAGATTTCTCTGGCTTCTTGAAAATCTAAAGGATATACGCTGCTCACTTTCTCCTCCATGGCTAAGACAGAGTCACATATCTCACTTGTCCCAAAAAGAACTGCTTTTTTCCTGCCCTTCTCTTTTTCATCCTCTTCTTTTTTCCTTTGGGCTTTAAGTTCCAATTGCCTGTCTGGATCCAGCTCTCCTATGTTATCCTGAAATGAGAAAGCATGCTAATTAAAAACAAATCTGGCTTATAAAGAGAGACTTACACTCAATCATTTTGAGTCACCTTTGAAATACAAACTAGTGAGCAACAAGACAAAAGAGAAATCATTGATATATTAGGCCTTATATTAACAAAAGAATCATGTAAATTACAGTATCAAATCTGAAAAGACAACATTAAGGTGGTTCAGTCTCCCTACCCTATGTGTCAAAATAGCCAAAGGAATAAATGTTAAGCCCAAAGACTCTGCTCCACAAAGCATTTCAGCAAATGCTGTTGTAAACATCTGTAGAAATACTTAAATGAATTAAATGAACTGAATCAAATCTGAATTAATCAAATGCTTAAATTAATGCTTCTTATTTAACTGCAAGTAAGAACATTGTCTTAATATGCAACAGTTTTGTGTGCTGATGTTCTCAATCTGTCATATCAAGCTGCAAGAAAGTGCAGCAGAGAGGAGGAAAATTTGTGAGGTTGCTGTAAAAGCAATGCACTGATCACTCTACAGAGCTGATCTATCTGTGCTTACTCTTAAGTGCTGCATTTAAGTCAAAGCATACCAAGAAACACTCGCCACACTGCAAGCATTTGTTGTTTTGTTCACAGGGCAATTGCTTATTCCTTGTTACCAACTGCAAATTGATTCCTCTTGCAAACATCAAAGCAGACTTAGTTTGCTGTTAGACAATGACAGCTACAGAACAGATTTTCTGTTACCTCAAGCAATTTTCGAGCGCTTTGCAGAAGATTCAGGCAATACTTAATCCAACACCTTGCAATTTCAGCTTTCCTCTCTGGAAGGTCCTGTTGGTCTGGCTCTGCTTCATCTACTGAATCGACATAAACACATAAAAACTTTAAGAGATGTCCAGCATTCCAGCAAGACCCTCAAATGCTACATGCAAAGAATATGATACTTGTATTTAATTTTTCCTCATGGTTAGACAGAAACATGTTCTCCATGTTAGTTTATGTAATAGTTCTGTAAACTGTCATTTCTGATAGAAACCTGTGTAGATTAACATGGATTTATCATATATGAATTCTGAAAATAAACAGATCATAATGTATCTTTAAAAAGACCTTTCATCTTCAAGGTGTTTTACTAGAAAAAGTTTCCATGTCTCTTTGTAGTAAGAGAAAGAAATCAGGATAATTCATTTTCTGAGATTCAGCTGCCTGCCCAGTAATTGTTTCTGAAGATGATAAGGGCATTTGTATTGCAATGGGCCCCAGACTTGCTACCAAAAAAGGGAACAAAGTAGGGGAAACTGCCTTTAGTTAAGCTACCTGGTACAAACATAAGATTCATTAGCTCTACAACTTCTGTATTTTTCTCCCCGAAGTCTCCCCACTGTCATAAATAGCAGCACTGCTGATGTCTCAAGGTAACATTTTCATAAACCAAACATTTCAACAAAAACTCACTTCCCAGTCTCTGTGCAGAAGGCAGTGAGTTAGCTGAACAATGAGAGGACATTCCTACAGGACAGCAGCACTTCTGTTCCCCAAATAAAAAGCCAACTTCAGACTCAGACTCTGAAAGTTTCTTTTACTGGTATTCACACTGGACTGCCAAGTTGTTCCTTTGCATCAATGCCCAAACAATAAGGAGGGCAGCTACAACTCCAAAAACAGCCATTGATGAGGCTGCAGCATCCCCCAACAAAAGACAAGTACCTTCTGGATTTAGGGTTTTAAAAGCTGCAGTTTTGCTCCCTCTTTTCAAGCTATTCCCTGGAAGCATCTGGTTTGGCTCACTGAATCCCTGCTCTCTGATCACTGAGGCAATCTGCATTTTTAGCACATGTATAAAGCCAAATGGATGAACAGAGACATTGCCACTGTTGAAGTGGATATTGGTTTAAATTTCCCTTTTATTCTGGTATGCTTTCTGAAACACCAGCCTGGTATGCTTTCTGAAACACCAGCAACAAGCACTTGAGTTTTTCTCACAGGGTCTACTCATAGCCCATCTTGAGCTGTAGTAGCAGTTGCTTTTCAGAAACATTTGACTGTATTGAAAAATATTTTAGAAAATTAACACTGGGTTAAGTTTTGTACATTTGTTAATGTTTAAGCTTCAGTTTTAAACATTAACACATAATAATGTTCAATTCACAATAATTTTATTCAAAACTTCTTTATAAACTTACCATCTTCAGCAGATGGCACCTGTCCAGCTTGGCTAAAGATGACACTGGCTGCTGCTAGGCAGTGTCGAGCCTCCATGAAGCATTCCTGAGAGAAACAGAAACAGAGCAGCATTTAGCACTGGTGTGAGCAGCCCAAGCACTGCTTTCACTTGGCCAAACCCCTCACCTCAGAGAGTGAACATACATGACCACAAGGGAAATGACACAACTGAGAGACTCTGGAGCATATTCCCAGGGCACTGGAAGAAAATACATGATTTTTCCACACCTATTACTGAACACAGTATTTTCTAACCAACTGTTTATTCTGTACCACAGCCACAACACCAAGCCTTGCCTTTAATATTAAACTATGCATACTGAACATTCTGACTCTTCTGCTCTCTGCTACTCTGGCTGCCTGGAGGTGAAGTGTCACTGTGGGTATGGGGATGGAGAGAAAAGCACGAGACAAAGTCCAAGTCTGGGGAGAAAAAAGCCATCTTTATTAATTAATCTATCCTTTTATAAGGTGATTTGCAAAGATGGCAGAAGGCCATTGGTCCTCTGACCAATGGGTCCACCCCCCAGCATGATTGTCTGGGAGTCTACAACACCTATTTCAAAATATTTTCCAAAGGAACTATAACAAACTTAGAAAACAAATGGCAGGTGTTAGAGAACTTGTTTACAAAAACCATCTCACTGTTTCTCATGGCTTGTGTAAGAAAGACAGAGCTCTCACAGAATACTGCAGAAAGCTGGAACATTTCTCTGCTAAGGCTTTTCAGCATCCACAGTGAAGGAAGTGATGCCTTGTGGCAAATACTATCATGGGGTGTTAGTGGGAACGAGCCGGACACACAAATCAACATAGTGAGTCAGATCTAGATTCCTTTACCCATATCTGGCAGTGCACTGTTAGATAATTAGTGCTACCAATGCATCAAAAAGATATGGAAATTAGGATTACTACTGAAATTAGCATTAACTGGCTTAGGTAAGGCAGGAATCTTTTTAAGCATCAGAAAAGATCATCTAAATAGCCTGGAATATAGAAATTCCTAAATAAAGCTGAAGCACTTCCTAACAGTAGATTGTTTAGAGTCAACATGTAGCAAACAGCTACCAACTCACATATTCACTTTAATGTTCACACAGGTTCAAACAACTCTTGAGCACATGCTAAGGTACAAAGGACAATAATTTATAGAAAACAATAAGCCATACCTCAGCTCTCAGATGCTTTTTGTTTTCAAACTTTATTGTAAGAGAACAATATAATAAAAAATTTTAAATTCAATTACTATAACGTTAAAGTTTACTTATGAACATGACATCACATTATTGCTAATATTTCATTAACTATAGAGCTTTTCTCATGTTTACACTGTTCATCTTCCCCATTGCCATCGCAACACCACAGGAAAGCCACCATGTCCTCTTCAGAAAAAACAGAGATGCTTCGTGTCAGAAGACAACTTGTGGTTTTATAGGTACCCATTTTAAGTTCAGCTTGGAGCCCTGTCTCAAAGAGCTGTTTGAACAACTGTTTTAGTTGACAGTAAAGTTAATGGTATACTTACAGCAGAAAAACATTGGCTGTATTACCTTGGAGAGATAGTACTGTGACAAAGTGGCAGCATTGCGTGCCCATTCTACTGGGTAGTAGCCGCAGTACTCAAGCTGTCGTTTCAGAGTAGTATGGCAGTACTGAGCAGCCTTCTCAATCATGTCCAGGTGCTGGTAGACTTGTGCCAGGTAATACAGAGTATGTGTGTAGGCTTTTTCAAATCTGGAAAAAAAAAACAACAGTCTCTTTGGATTTCTTTCTTTTTTCCTCCCTAAATACACCCTCATAATTTTTTTTAAAAAGGAATAATAATGCAAGTACGCTGCTTAACACCCACCTTTTGGATCTTTCTTGGTCTGTTAGTTTTTCTTCTTCTGCCATGAAATGTTCACTGGGATCCAGGGGAGGATTTCCATCCTGCAAGGGTGCATGATACATTCAGCAAACTACATTTCTTACTCTGTGGCACAGTGCTCCCTCTCCTGGCTGCACATCATTTACCATTTGCCAATCCCAAATTTAACAAAGCTTTGCGTAACCCATCTCAGTGACACATCTCCGGAGCAATTCCACAACATTCAGGAGATTTAGAGGATCAAAGTCACAATTCCACACGGAATGACAAGGTTCACAGCTTGTAGGAGACTTCTGCTTATGCACTTTAAAGCAATGCATGCTGCCTGCACCAGAGAGAGTCAGCCTGGATTCTACAGGACTCTACTGGGCACCTTTATTTCGTACCATAACATACTGGGTTTTGAAGTATCAATTTAATACCAAGCACGCCTTCAAGTGTGAAATATTCGTTTGCCCAGCTGCACTGATCAGTAGCAAGAACACATCCTGCAGGAAGTACTGCAGAGAACATGAAGTGCAGAGTGCTCAGCAGACCTGCTGTGAAGACTAACCACTGTGAAGGAACTCCTGGTATCTACGAGCTGGCAAGATCCTGTACTCAGACAGACAAATGAGACAACATGCAACACCTTTGGAGGATGAAGCTGCTAAACCTTCCTATCAGGCATAACCTACATGCAAGTTATTAAATGTGGTAGTTCACGCCATTAGAAGCACTTTTCTGGTTTTTAAACCATGAATTCTGTCAGAATCCTTACACAGACAATTATACACCTTTTGGCATTGCTGTATCCAAATCTCCCTTAAGATAACTGTCAATGTTACCAGACAGCTCAAAGGCAACCCCAACAGATTAACATTGCTTATGGCAGGCCTTTATTAGCCTGTGCTTATCCCATTTCCCTTGCAATTGTGAATAACTTCAGATGCCAATTCTAAAACACTTCAGATGAAACCATCTTTTAAAGACAGCTTTTCTCCCATTACACAGTGCATGCTGGATGGTGTCCAACATGTCTGCCAGCAACAAAGCCCAGGTTACTATACAGCTTGTCTAGCCCTTTCCTAACCCCATTTACTTCTTAGCCCAAGAGAAGGTAAGGCAACAAATAAAAATCAGTTTCAATAAATACTTTTCGTAAGTTCATACAGACTTAGGCAGGAACAGGAAAAAGGACAGAGAATACACTCACTTTACAGGGAAGAAAACATACTATGTTTGTACTGCTTCTTATTAAAAATCCCTGAATAGACTTGTTTACTTGCTTTTAATAGAAGTGTTTTACTCATCTTAAAAAATGAACAAATGTACCTGAAATAGATAGTGACAAATAAATTCAAGCATGTTTAACCTACCAGAGGCATGTAGATTTTTGTATATGATCTTTTAAATTTGTAGGGTTTTGTTTACACCCCATTCGTTTTTAAGATGTGAATTTATAACCCTTCCTCTTGTTTTCTTTAGATACAAACCTTCTAACAAGATTTGGAGTATATTCTGGCAAGACTAGAGCTATTCCTGCAAAGAAAGCAACTGAAATGACACAGTAAGCAAAACTCTCGCCTCCTTCCTGTATCTACAGATCTATCTCTCATATCAAGTCTTGTCTTTGCTTATCCTCAGAAAGAGCTCTCCAGCTCTCCTTTCTAAGTGGACTTCATTAGCCCAATCTCCTTGCCTTGGTTTTGCTTTAGGCAGGGGAAACCACCCTATGCAATTTGTAAGTTAATTAGACCCAGTCAGTAAACAACTAAATCCACCTGCTCATGAAAATGTCTCCATCATCAGCAGTTTACCAAAGACTCCCTGATAAGAAGGCTTCCTGATAGCCTAAAAATGGGGAATGTTAAGTATATTCACATATTTATAATTTGTGAAAGACAAATGTTGACATCATTGTATAAATCTGTAGTTTCTTCTACAAGAAAGACTTAAAGCATTGTTATCTTTGACTACATAATGCCTTGAACTGTAAGTGGCAAATAATGTCGGGGGAAAAAGTGTGGCAAGCAATCTGACATGGGCTTGTCACGTATGTATAACCCTAGTCAGGCAGCAAAGCCCCAGAAGAAATACTCAGTAACCACTACTAACAAAAATTAAGAGTTTCAGAAAAGTCTACAGTGAAAACATGAAGTACTTGGCAGTACTTTAATCCACTATACCATAGTACCAGTTTAATTTCATAATCACTGGAGCAAGTGCCAGAAGCTCTTGGAGCTCATGTGATAGCTGGGGCTGGGTGTAAATATCAGAGCTGAACATCAGGAATTAATTAAGAGAGAGAATCTGTAGAAGATGTAGTATCTCTAGTTAGTCCAACTGATCCAGAGGGCAGGAAATAAGCTGACAAGCTTTTCAGCACAAGTGGGGCTTTCTACTGGATCCATTACCTCTTCTATCACTGTAGGCCAGCATGGCTGTGAAGGTGGAAAGATTGCAGTAATCAACCAATAAATACTGGCCCATTCTAAAAATATCCCCAAGAATAATTGGCACTCTAAACTAATTTCACGTAAAACCTGAACCGAACCTGTAATTTCACGAAACTAAGGTCTGTCAAACCTATTCAGCAGTCCTGAGACACAGCTACTGCTTCTTGAAGGCCACAAATGTTTTTAGCTCACTCCAGAACTGTCCCTGAGGCAAGTCAGTGTAGAAACAGCTTTGCAAAGAGCTTAAAAATAGCACAAGGGAGTCTTTGTAGGATACACAGCAGAATTCACAGCTCAAAAAGTTGTTTAATATGCATGAGAGGGTTAGCTGTCTGTGAGATTGTCCTCTTGGATGTGGAACTGAACTACTTGCCCCTGCAAAACACTGCACAGTCAGAGCAAACCACACAAATATTAGTTTTGTTTCCTTTTCCCACTGAAAGCAATGGACTTTTTTTCTGCATTTCCAAGATAAGATTTAATAACAGTCACCATTAAAATCCAAATTCTACCTGGCGTCAACTTTGGATTATTAAAGGGCTTTCAAAAGGGACCATTATTTTTAAGCAAAATAATTTTCTATTTTGAAATTAGCAAGCAATAATCCAGTTTGCCTTGTCCTATACACAGTGCAACTCTTATCACTTGTCAAAAGTATCACAGCAGCCAGCATAAAGCACAGAAACTCAAATTCCATTGCATGTTTATTTCAAAGATTACTTAACCTGCAAGTGGCACGTGAAAGTAAGATCAGCTATGATATTAACAAAGTACCTCTTTCATGTATTGATTATACAAGGCTTCTGCAGATTCCAAGTAGGTTTGTGCAGTTTCAATTTCATCCCTTTGAGACCACAGGATACCCAGATTGTTCTAAAGGTAAAAAAAAAAGTCATGTTCCATTTACATCACACATTTTTTTCCAAACAACAGATCGGTCTTCATCCTTTTATATATATATATATGTATGTATGTATGTATTCTAATACAAAGGATTTCAAAAACCAGAAATTGTGCCCACAAAGTTCATTGTGAGTTGCTCAAAAGGGAGGGGGTTCTCACACAGCAAATTTCACATAAAAAATTTACCTCACTGTCTAACTTTCTCTGTTTACTCTGCTAGATAAGGACTGGTGTGCTGAAATAATGAGCTTTTTCCACAGAGTATGTTCTGCATCCAATTCATGCAGATTTTACATCACATACAAATATCATAAAAAGAGACAAGAAATCAGAAATTTGTTAACATGACTCCACAGAAAAAAATTAACAGGAAAAAAAAATGCTAGGAATGAATGCTTGTATATTTTCCACAATGGAAAGAGATGAAAAGCATCTGAGATGGAAAGTTATAGATTATTGCCTTCAAATTTGAAGTTAAAGCAATGTACATAGTAACTTACTGCATCTGTGAATCCAACTTTTAAAAAAATGCCACTAATTTTATTAATAAGATGAAGGTGTTAATAATAATCTATGTCTGATGTGCTAATTTAAATCCTAGGCAGTGCTGTTACAAAATTCAAGAGGGCTAAAAAAACCCCCAAAAACCTTCAAAATAATTAGAATGTGTAGCTGTATGCCAGCTCTGTGTCCCTTTCAATTCCATTCTGCTGTTTTTCTAAGAAAGCACATCACATGTTGTTTATGAACTGAACACTTTGCCCAAGGCCAAGCAGTGGAACAGACCAGATTCCATTAGACAGAGACTGGGATACACAATCTTATGCAAAAGCTCAGAAATCAGAAGTGGGGCTAAAGAAAGAGGCCCAGCAGGAAAAAGGAATGCCTTTTCCTTCAAAATAGCAGTTCGAGCCGTGGCAACACACTCCAGACATCCCAGAAGGTGGATAAGTATGGCCACTGATGACAACCATTGCTTTTAAATCAGAAATGGTTTAAATTACTCAGGCCTGTTACAGCCCTCGGGACCGAGAGCTGAGGGCTCGTTTCCCAGCACTGGGTGCAGCTCCACACCTTAGGGCAGTGCCAGGCAACTGCAGGCCCATCACTGCTGGACCACAGCACTTCATATGCATAACAAACTTTATCCTGCTGCTTCCTGAGGGCCCCAAAACACTGAAGACCATCCAAACTTTGGTCTAATAGAGAGAAGAGCTGCTTTGCAGCACACCAGTCCAGAAGCACAGTGGAATCTCTGGTTCTGAGCCACATCTAGCCAGGAACATGTGGAAAGATGTTCTCTTATTTCGGCTGGAGCAATCTCCTTCTCTTACAAAGGGTAACAGATTTGTAGCAGTGTACCCAAACCCTCAAACTGAAGGACAAGGAGCAGATGTAACCTCACTGTTCCAGACAACTCAGCTAATTTAACCAGTGTAAGACAAGTCATCGTTTCACTTGCACCTTTCCACACCAGCCCACAATTCCTTGACAGTTTGACAAGGAAGCACGATGGAGCCTTTTCTAATTAGAGCAACCATTTTTGACAGAGACATCTAAATAACTGCTCCATTTCATTTACAGTCTAGAGTCAGATACCTAAAATACCTAGCTATACACCAGCTACCATGACAGAGTGATCAAGTAAAGGCCCTTCTGTGAATCTTCATGTAGCAAAAACCAATCTTGGTAACAGTATTCCCTTCTTCAGAATAAAGAGAAAATACTATTACTTCAAGCACCAACAAAACTGTATTTACCCATCTGCGACAAAATGTAATAGCTTAAAATATACCAGACAATGCTGAAAAGCAAACAATTTATCATTTCAGGATAACGAATCGATAGAAGCACCTCTCAACTTCACTTTGACAACCACTAAGTTAAGGAATCACAAATAAATTTTGGACGTAGTGAGATCTTTTACTAATTTATTCTTGCACGGTTCTTACAAGTTCTGTCTCAGTCTGTCCAGAAGAGCACGCTGTTTTGTCAATACCCAGTTGCAATTAGAACACATTTTAGATGCTCTGCATGCCCAGAGGCATCAGCAGGAAGTTTAAAACAGAAGAGCACCCCTCCTACAGCCATCACCTCTGAATGATTCCTTCCAACAAGAACTGACCGCCAGGGCTGCTGTGTTTATTTTGGTTAAAGGAGCAGCACCTGTCAGGACAGGGGATTGCCCTGGATCTCCTCGCAGCCCATAGCAGAGACCACCCGGCACAGCCCGCAGACACAAGGCCCCGCTCCGCCTGAGCCCCCGCGGCCTCCCCTGCCCACCTGCGCCTGGATGTAGAGGGACACGCAGTCCGGGGAGAGGCGGTGCGGCTCCAGGAGCTGCGTGCAGCGCTGCAGGTGCTCCTCGCCGGCCGACAGCTCCTCGGTGTCCGTGTGGTTGACGCCCAGCTCGTACTCCAGCACGGCCCGCCGCACGGCCAGCACCGCCTCGCCGCCCTCCTCGGCAGCGCTCAGCAGCTGCTTCACCTCCTGCAGCAGCGCCCGGGCGCTGTACTTGGAGCGGTACGGCTCCGTCTCGGGGTCCTTGAGGGACTCCACGGCCGAGAGCGTGCGGGCGGCGCGGAACTTCCCGCACACCGCGGGCCACCCTCCGCCCGCCGCCGCCGCCATCTTCCCGCGCGGCCGCCCCGCC
>VZRO01002821.1:126750-138011 GCA_013397915.1 Daphoenositta chrysoptera | reverse complement strand
CACCGTGAGGGAGCCGGCAAACAGCAGCGCCCCGGAAGATACCGCAGCGCCGGCACCCGCGGGAAGCGGCCGAGGAAGGGTGCTGAGGGGTTGACGTCCAGTTTTTCTGAAAAAAATTTATTTTAGAACCCGATTTTTTAACGGTGCTGAAGAGGCGAGGCGTGGTTACTGTCCGTGTTCGGATGAATTTTGTTCCCTCGAAGTGCTGAGTTTCCAGCACACTCGCTGGGTCACAGGCAGCAGCTACTTTGCTGGGCAGAAAGAAAAATCTCCCAAAACACCCAGTCATTTCAGCAAACACGATTTTTAGCCATCCTCAAAGACAGGCTGCTTTATCAAGGAATAAAGACAAACAGGAGTGTCTAACAGGCTTTTACTGTCTGGTAAAATTCAGCTCAGTCCGTTATCTGTAGCAGAGGTTAATCGAGCGTTCTGTTAAAGTCCCCGATTTCCACTCTTGAACCAGCTGTTTCTCTTGAAGTCTCCTTGCCTGCTGTTTCCAAACCTGGAGAACCCTCGTCCCGCCTCCTGGGGATATTCTTCCAGCTCAGGCAACTCACTTGCCACCGACAGCTGCCAGCGCCGCGTGTCCTTCCACTGCTCCTGAAACAACACCAATGTAACCAGACTTTAGGTCCCTGCAGAGGTGTCTAAGGTACCTGGAGCATCAGAAGCAACACTGAATGCAAAGGCATTTCCAGACAAATCCCACCCCTGCCAAAACAGGCCATTTTATCCCCCATGGGAATCACAGTCCTGTGACAATGGATAAACAATCACAAGGGACAAGAGGGAAGAAAGTCAACAGAAAACTGGTGAACTCTCAAATACACTGGAGAGGCCAAAACACAGACTAGTCAAAGACCACAGAATTTTCTTTGATGAAATAGGGTAATATCACGGGAATGAAAATGAGAAGAGGCATGGCAGGGTATTTTCTAATGACTATGCTGTGTTCTTTCCAGTCACTCTGTTGCCTATGCAACACCCTTATTAAAACCACAAACCTTAACCTCCCAAACCACCCTATACTCAATCCTCTATGGCAGTTACCAATTTTTAAACCACCACGTTTTAAAGCCAGCTCTGGCTACACAAACATACCTGTATGTTACTCAGTTCATCAACAGGAATATCAAAGCACACGCCCTAAACAAAACAAAACAAAAGAGGCACAAATTTACAATAAAAGAATAAAGGCCTCAACAACTAATCCCACTACATACATATTTCTGATGCTTTTTTTTTAGAAGGCAATTCCTGCATTATCATTTAGGAATAATGTCTCTAATAAGGCTTTTAAAGCACTCAACTAACATCAATGCCTTTTTTTTTTCAATCACGTATGCATAAGCAGCATACTCGTGATAGGTTACCATTTCCTGAGAAATGAGATTGAGTAGGAATAGTGTGGTACCAACATTTTGTACCAGTACTTCAGAACTCCAGCCTCAATCACTGCACAAACTGGCTATATGTGAACACACACAAAGCCCCAAATCCCTTCATTCCCAAGGCTGGCCATCTTACCATCTTCCCCTTGAGGAAACGCATTGCAGACACTTTGTTATCAACTTCCTCCCCAAGCTGTTCCTTCAGCCCCCGCCAGGCATAGCCCATGCTATGCATCTCTATTGAACACTTCAACACCATGGTCACAAAACCCTGCAGGAAACAGAGAAAAATGTTTAACAAGGCTAAACGTGGTCAAACCTACTACTAGAAAACAGATAAAAAAATCCCAAACTGATACAAGAACCACAGTCCAATCACATGGTATGTCCACACAATGAGCTGGGCCACATTCTCCCTAAATGCACCAGAAAAAGGAAGTGCTGTACTTTTCTTCAGTCAAGATCTCTTTGAGACCAGGTAATCACATGCTATACTTGCAATAAGCCAGAAATGTAAAAGATTCCTGATAGGGGGGAAACTACAATAGCACAAATCAATCTATTTGCTTGTAAAATGTCATTAATTAAACTCTCTTAGAGAATCAAACTCTTCTGTTGCTTCAGTCTCTGGAGAAATCTTTTAACTCTCATCACAAGAAAATTTACCGATTTCAAGTTTCTCCTGGGAAGAGCTGATTTCAGCTAAGGAACAAGCAACACAGCAGGAGCCTGGGGGTAACAGCTATTCAGAAACCCAGCTGAAAAAGGCTGGGAAGGAGATGCCACACATGGCCTGGACACAAGCAATTCATGCATCCATCCCTGTAATCACGGGTGCATCATTACTTACAGCTGTAGAGTTGAGCAGGGAGCGCTGCTGGATGTGAGCTGCCCCGGAAATGTGCGCCAGGGCTGCAGCCAGGGCAGCCACTGCCCCCTTTTCATCTATCAGCTCTTCAGCTGATTTTCTGAAGTAGTCTACTGCAGAGGGAGGAACAGCCTCCAGCAACCTACACAGTTACAACACAGGTTGAAAGAGGTAAGAAAAGGCCACTGTGAAGTGCAGCCATGTTTAAGACATGCCCTAAGTTGGTTATTTCTGAAAAAGGCAGGGGGGGAAAAAAAAGATAGGAAACTAAGAACAGCTACTTCTTTAATGGTACTTCTGGTACAACACCTCCCCCCATCATTTTTCAGTACACAGTGAACCCAACACCATGCCCATCATCTGCTTTACACTGGTCAAATCCTTGCTAATTATAATAATCTGCTTCAAGGCAATTTCCACCACTGGGGCAGCAAATGTCAACAGAGCTGCATGGAATAAAAGCCACAACCCTTGGAAATAATACGAAGAAACACAAGCCAGGGCTAAAACACCCTCAATACTTCAGAGTAACTCCTCATTCTACCAAGTATCACTTTTTGCACACTGCTTCCACCATGTCATCTGAGCAGACAAAATCAGTTTCCCCTCATCTGTCACTGACTTCCGATTTTATAAACAAAGGTTTATTTCTGCAAAAAATTAGAGAACATTATGTTCTATGAAAAGGTCTGTGTTCAGCAAACAGAGGTTTACTGATATCATCTTATGCTGTCTATACACAGAGCAGCTGACTTCTACAACATAGGCAAAGCCATGCTCACATACAGGTCTGATCCCTTGAAGCTTTGCATTAAGCTCTGAGCACCTAGAGCAACAACATCTCTAAACCTTTTTTAAGAACAGGCAAATAAACTTACTTTTTGGCATCACTACTTGAAGCTTTAATTACATCTGTAGCAGAGGGAACGCCTACACGCTTAAAGGTAATACCCTGAAATCAAGAAAACACATTAAAGTTATTTTCAGCACTATACAATTCAGTGCTACCTACATCACATTGCTAAGACCTCTACTTACTGTTTACAAGATCAACACACTCTTTACTAAGTTATTTCTAAAGCTGAAATAAAGCTTTTAAGTTCCCAGCTTTGTTAAACTGGAGCTACGTTACTCCAATGTTCACACAGACTGTGATGCAAGGCATGGTCTGCCTCATGCAATCCTGTCCCAGCCTGCCTGCTGGCATCCACAGGGGAGTGCCAGCATGGGAAAACTCAGGCAGTGCAAGAACAGGCCAATACAAAAGCATTTAAAAACAAAAAGTGTCAGCCCTTTAGGCCTACTAGTCTATGGGACAGGAGAGTCCTATTCTGGACTCATAAGCAGCCCACGATTACCAAGTCTAAGAGTAGCAGGGCCCTTTTAGAGCTGAATAATTTCCTTAAGCAGAGATCTGAGGTACCACTCACAGCTTTGTGCTCGACTTGTTTCAGAAGATCTTCTTCTCTTCTCTGAAACAAACAAATGCAGATGCCAGTCCGGCCAGCTCGACCCGTGCGTCCAGAACGATGGATGTAGGAATCAACATCCTTCACAAATTCAGATCAACATGAGAAAATTTTATGTCACTTAAACTGTTGACATTTCGGATTAAACGCAAGCTAAATTCAAATTCAGAAGCCTAAGGAGTAATACATTATGTGTTTATACCCAAACTTGTAACTACACATAAGCCACTCAGGTTTGCCTGTGCTCCCCCACCCAAAAGGATGCTAGTCAGCTTTAACAAACACTGCTGACAGACCTTTTTAGTTTTTTTAAATAAAAAGCTCCACTAGAGTTTCAAAAAATGAAAAAGGCAGCAGAAATATTTTGGAACTTTTATGAAACTCAGCAACATTCAGAAGGAATTCAGGAAAGCTGCAGAATATCAAAATCCATCTTAGGAGTTTCCAGAGTAAACAAAACCCAAGACTTTTATCAAAGCTCACACTGTAAAACTTTCAACTATGGAATTTTAGACCTGGCATTTACAAAAAATTCACCTAATTTGTGAATTGGAACAGAACATACTTTTGATGAAACAGAAATAACCCACCACTGGCACCAAAAAAAAAAAGTAAATACAATTTTAGTTTCCCCTAATGACTTACTTTTGGTGGTGAGCACTGTATAACAAGGTCAACCTCAGGAATATCCAAACCACGGGCAGCTACATTTGTTGCAATCAGAACTTCAAACACACCGTTTCTGAAGCCTTTCAATGTAATTTCTCTCTGTTTCTGTGGAATGTCACCATGCAAGGACTGGGCATCCTGTCAGTGCAACAAACCATCAACAGGACATTCAATTGGAGTCTAGGCTGCAGCATCAAAAGATATTTAACTGCAAACCCCAAAATACTGTGCAGAGCAACAGAAAATAATTACATAGCTGATACCAAAGGAATATAAAACATCCTACTTTGTTTGATCCTTCTCTGGGATTTACTGTGAAAGCAGCATGGCCAACAGGCAGAAATTGCTGCAAGTTTTTAATGTGGATGGTATATGAGATTTCTCTAATGCTAGGCAAAGCATGTATTCCCACCACTGCTCTTTCCCCATAAATCACCATTTAGTATCAAACAGGATTTTCTCTGAAAAATATGCAGCACTTTTCCTCATAGTCAGAAAATGCAAGCAAGCTCAAGCAAGCACAGAAGACCTGCTCAACAGATCACCTGAGTTCCAAACAAACTCTTGGCAAATCTTCCAAGGGCAAGAACATTTTGTTCTACCATATTTGGATTTTCCTGAATGACTGTTCAAAGATCAAATGCCATTAAGAGATGGGAATCTAAAAAGCACACTAATGTAAGATGGTTATGTCCACCACACTAGCTCCTGTTTGTTACAATTATTACTATCTCCTGGTTATTCAGCATAAGCTGTGTATTTCCTATTGATCCGTGTCCTGCACAATTTTAAAGCCAAAGGATTAAATTCATAATCTCAGTCAAGAGGATATTTTAACTTCAAATTTAAATTTTTAGAAACAGCTTTCAGAACTCTTAAAACCACCCAGAGAAACAATTTTCTTCACACAGTTACAACCTCCTATATATTTCAGGACATTCCACCCCTGACTGTCAGAACCACTGCTCTCCGCTCAGCCCCTGGTACCTGTTTGAGTGAAGCATTCATTGCCAACTCATTTGCTTCCTTTTTGGTCTCACAAAAGACAATGGTCCGCCCACGGCTGCCACTGTAGACCTGAATGATGTCCCCAAGAACTCCTGCTCTCTGAGATGAACGACACTGTATAGCCAAGTGCTGTTTGGGAAAGAAATATATGTTAAATCTAAGCCACACAGAGGACAGACAAAATGAACAAAAAAAAAACATTTTAATTTTTTAAAGCTTGCAAACAAAATCTGTGTGTCAACCATGGGAAAAGTCATTCCATACCCCCACTTGTGAAGTCAATGCACAACCCATTTTATCAAGGCCACTTGCTTTCAGGACCTGCACTGTTCTGCAGCACAATCACTCACTTCCACAGTTGTGGCTGTCCTTTGAGTCTTCTTTCCAATCAGGTCAATCTGTTCATACTCATCTCTCATGTATTTTTTTGCTACATCATAAACCCATCGTGGACAAGTTGCAGAAAACAGCAGTGTCTGGGGGTTGTTCTCAGAGCCTGGAAGGAAAGGCCATCGACTTCAGACATCACAACAGACCATGACACTTGAGAACTTATAAAAAAGCAGGAGTTGCTCTCGAATGGACAGGTTTCTATGTGCACTAAGTTACTACAAGATGTGAAGAAACACTGCCAGCAATCAGATTTTTGTGGATTTTAGAGCCAAAGTGATAAATCTCGCTTTTAGCAATTGTTGAGATTTCTAATTCCAATAATTGAAGCCTTTTCAAAAATTCTGGTATTAGTGAAATGTGGCAAGGAGTTTCACACATTAAAATAACTTCCTTCTGCTCTGTACCTGAAAGCTTTGCTGAACACCCACTACATCAGAAAAGAGCAAATACTCCCTAGCTGTCAGCTTTGTGTTATGACAAGTGGACAGACAGACCATAATCCTAACCCTTTGCTCAAGTCACCTCTCAGGATGAGGAACACTAGGGCTTAAGGAGTTGGGTTTGCTGCTTTTTTCCTTAGCTTTTTTTTAGTGCACTCCTTCCAGAGATGCCACTCCAACCCTTCCAGCCATCTGTCACCTCTCTTTGAACCTTTTCCAATTCTACCTTACCCTTTTCTAGCATCACACTAAGAATTTAAGTTAGGGGTGCACCAGAAGTTTTAAAAGTAGTGTAACTGTGTTTTCTGCAGTGTCCCCTATTTCTCTCCTGGTGTCTGAGTTCACCTTTCTTATAGGACGATCCCAAGATTTCTTCCACTTGTTCAGCAAAGCCCATGTCTAACATGTGATCCACTTCATCCAAAACAACATGCTTCACATTGGCAAGTTCCAGCTTGCTATTCTGAATGTGGTCTTTGATCCGCCCAGGAGTTCCCACTAGAATATCGATGCCACTTTTAAGGAGATCAACTGGAAGACAGAGAAACAAGGACAGTGTCAGACTAAGAGACAACATGATAAAAAGTTAGCAGTATACAGCAACACTTCTCATTTTAGAGGCAAAAAGCTGCTGCCTTTTAACCTCAGAATAAAGCACTACATCCAAAGGTAACAGAAGTTAACTGCAGTCCTAGCTGCTCTGTCAGGAGTACCAGTCAAACTTCATGCAAAGTTACAGGGAAATACACCAACTTCCAAGCAACAATCAGGGCACCTCAGAAACCTTCAGAGCTTTACTACATGGTAACACTTTAGTTTTCCAGCTACTCTTTGTCATAGCTACCTCTGGAGACACACAGAGCCACAGGTACATACATAGTTCTCCCCTTTCTGTAAACTGTCAGTTCCAGTCTATGTCCACACAAAAACACAATAAACAAGAAACTAAAAGGATTAGACACGTCACAAACCTACAACCATTCTTTTCCATAAAGATTTCCTGGAACTAAAATAATTCAACCCAGGCTGTGTGCTTCTTTTGAAAGCCAGGTCATTTGAGTTCCTGACTGAACTCAGAGTCTGAGGGAGCAAAAAGCCCCTTTTTACTTATGGAATGCATCTGGAGAAAGTCAGCTCAATCTATTAGTAATTCCTTAGCAGTTACTTACGCTGTTCTTTATATGGAGTTCCTCCATAAAAACAAGCAATTGACAGTTTCCTTGTGAGATTCTTGAAGTCTTTGGCCACCTGAGTGGCCAGTTCCCTGGTTGGAACAAGAACCAGCACCTGGAGGGAGAGAAAACCAGACAAAAATGCAGCTGTGCTTGGGAGAAGGTGTAGGAGAAAAGAGTTTACTTCCCATCAAACAGCCTGCACTCCCATCTTTATTCTACACTCGTTGCAGAGGTGCCCACAGCTTCCCACCACCCCAGCAGTATTAATATTCCCTGACACCTGGAGCCTGCAACACGAGCTTCAGAGCCAGCAAGAGGAAACAAGGCAAAGTGTTACAAGATAACCAAGACTAGAACAACAGTCATTTTCTTTCTTATGTAAAAGCCACATAAAAGACACTTCAGTAATATTACCAAGGGCAAGGAAGGTGTAGCTTAGCATTAAAGGGTAGGAACAGTCACTAAATCTGGTGTAGTAAGATTTTAAAAGATACATAGTGTGATGCACTCTAGCCACACATCCTTCCTTTTCTCTACCAGCCTGCCTTCCTCCGGTATCTACCTTCCCCCCAACATTTTATTTAAGAATGAACTAATAAAACAAAGAGCTGAATTCATCTCTTAAAGCTTTCTGACAATAGGATTTTAAAATTTACATTGCCTTTACAGTTAATAAAACAGAAGGATAAAGCAGGCAACAAATCTGCAGACTATATATAGTTCTGCAGTCTAATGATAAATATATACACTGCAATGCATGGGAATAGGTATCTGATTACCAATTCCATCTCTGGTAAACACCACTTGCATCTCATGAGTGTCCAGACATGAGGGGGGGAAAAAAACCCCAAAAGCCTTCAGTTATCACCATGGAATTTATAGTAAAAAACAACCTCAGTGAACAGAGCCAAGTCCAGGTGACTCAAACACCACCTCAGAAGAGGCAGGGGACTGAACCCCAAAGCTGCAGGCTAAGTGCCCAAGGACAGCAGCCTGAAGCTCCCTAGACACTGCTGCAGTCCCCTGACTGTTCTCCCAAACACAGTCACAAGGGACCCCAAACACCAAATGTATCATCATTGTGATACTGCAAAACTCTGTCACACTCTTATCTCCTGATCTGAGCAAAGTACTCAGTATTACAAAAAACAGTATAGCACAAAGAAGTCCCAAACAAAAAACCCAAAGCAACAGTAGAATCTTTTTCAAAACCTGCCATGATCTAAGGTTTTGGTGTAACCCGTAAGTGTAAATTACTTTTGGTGCACGGCCTCTTCTCCCATCCTGCGAGACACTCTGAAGTTTTTCAATCAGTGGAAGAGCAAAGGAAAGGGTTTTCCCAGTTCCTGTTCGAGCTTGAGCAATTACATCTTTGCCATCATATATGGGCTGGAAAGTCTTCACTTGCACAGGGAACAGGTATTTTACACCTCGAGCTGTAAGATAATTGAAAGAGATTTCACTAAAAGGTGAAGTAACAATTAGAAGCCCTCATATATAAATAGCCCAAATATGTAGGGCACACCACATCAAATCCTGTACACAACAGAAATTGCAACTTAGAAGAAAACCATGTATCTTTATGTTTTATTCCTACTCTAGATCAAAAGATATTCCACCCCCGTGGTGAGTGTCGAATATCCACAATGAAATCAAGTCTTCTTTGTGATGTACACTTTAAGACAACAGGAGAAGAAGGAAAAAATCCAACATGTTTTTTCTGATACAGCTCAAGGTTTTGTGATAGTTTGGTTTTGAAGGTGAGAAGGTGATGGTGTTTGTTTCAAAACACTCTAAAACTTCAAAGAAATTTTGCACAGTGGAAGTGAAACAACCCATGCAACAGAAACTTCAGAGCAAGGAAAACATAAAGCAACAAGAATTCTTCCGAGGAACAAGACTTGCACATCTTCCCAGCACGGGGGACAAGAACCCTACAGCAATTACTTCCTCAACAAAACAAATCACAGAGATAGGAAAATGCCCCAAACTATGAGAATAACCCTACACATCTGTTCACACAAGGCAAATAGTCTTCATATAGAAAACTCCATTAAGCCTGTCTAAGAAGCAATATTGTAGACAGCAGACATAGGAACAGAAGTAAAGATATACAGAATGATGCTGACAAGAAGAGAAATGTGTCTCTAGAATGTGTATCTAGGAATAACCACTCCATGGAAGAATAATCTCATCCTAAGGCACCTGAAATTGAACAAACCAGAACACTTTTTTCTAACAGCAGATTCTCTGAATCCACATGCTCATGTCATTCTTGCCATACAATAAATATTACATAATTTAGGACTATTTAACTTTGGCTTATGCAGGTAACAGAGTGCAATTCTGAACAAACATTTACAGAAATGTCTTTTACCACATGAACTAACCTGTGAGAAGGTTGATAGTGTTTTGTGAGAGAGGAAAATTAGAGAAGGCTCCTTCTTTTGCTTCTTCTGTCAACTCCTAATAGGATATAAAAAAGAAAAAGGACTTAGTAGTCCTCCAAGATGAGCATAAAACATACTCTACACAGGCACCCAAGAAAAGCTGTGCATTTGCTGTACCACAATTTAATAAGATATCTCTCTGCTCAAAGGAAAAAAAAACTCTTTGGATGCAGGTACTTGTATATGCATGCTTGGCAAATCAGTAAACAGAAACTATTTGTTAAAAATCTTAACTAAAGTCCACAGAAACCATGAGAAAACCGTTTTTCACAACAAAATATATTTGGTGTAACAATTCACTGTGCGAAGCATGAATTTCCCTCTAGAAGACACCTGTGTGGTACAGAGCTTTGAACTTTACACACAAGTAAACACTTAAAACACAAAATTTAGCTTTCACTTCAAAGATCCAAGGAGTCACAACGTTACACCCTGTGTACAAAAAGCACTCTCTTGATTCATATTCCCACCCTAGACACAAAACTACTCACAGAAGGTCCTACACAGGGCCCCCTCCCACATATGTACGAGAAGTGGGAGAACTCCAGAAGTAGAAATTAATGAGGACAACTGCGGCTTTCTATTACAGAACACTTTGCCAATACTTCTTCAAAAGTTCTGCCATCAGAGAGAATGCCATCACAGCAAAAAGCAAGGCATGTTTCTGGGACGGTGGCTGCCTGTGCAGCAGGGAGAAACCTTTGTGCTGTGGGACACCAACAACCCGTAACACAAAAACCAGTAACACGTGGAAACTGCTCCCCTAGCCAGCCGCCTTCCCTGCAGGACACGCTGCTCCCAACGCTTGGCATTCAGGCGAGGGGGAAGCACGTGGAGAGAAGCTCCCACGGGTTGGTGCATGTGCTGCCGAGCCTCACCCACCGCCCGCAGCCCGGGCGGGAACGAGCAGAATGCCGGGCACGGTGCCCGGGCGCTCCCGATGCTCCGGAGCAAGTGCCGCACATCCAAGGCAGACAGCGGCAAAATGTGCCTACGACAGATGCCCGGTGCTCCCACTGCCTCGCAGCTCAAGTCTCCACACAGCGCGCAGTACGTGTCATTAAGTCCACTAATTACCGGCAGAACGTTAATTAATCGAGACGTGGGCTGTGCTGGCAGAGGATCCCTACCTCGGCATCGCTGTCCTGCTCTCCGGCAGACACGCTCACAACGGAGGAAGCTTTCACCGCGTGCTGGGACGCGTCGCTCTCTCCTACCAAACCGTTGCTCTTCTCCTTGATTTTTTTCGTCTTCTTGGGCACGGGGGGCTCCAAGTCGCCGTCCCCCAGCTCGCTCTCCTCGGGCTGCGCCTGCTCGGCCTCGGCCTTACCGCGCCGCTTCGCCTTCACCTGCCGCTTCACCTTCTTCTCCGGCGTCTCCTCCTGCTGCGGGAAA
>VZRO01002821.1:114537-126424 GCA_013397915.1 Daphoenositta chrysoptera | reverse complement strand
CACGCGGCCCCCATGCAGCCGCCGCGCCGCCGGCCCGCCCTTTCCGCCGCGCCGCCCCCTGGCCCTTCCGCCAGCTCCTGCGCCACCACGAGTCCCTCACCTCGTGGTCCGCCCGACAGACCTCTCTTCACGGACCTCCCCAAATGCGGCTCCCCTTGTTGCCCACAAAACCGGGCTCGTTCCCCGGTGTGCAACAAGCCAATAATGACACACTCGAGAGAGACTTTAATTGATTTCAGAGCTGTGCAAGCCGCGGTGCTCGGGGGTGTTGCACGAGTGTAGCACCACCATCGAGCTTCTCGCGCCATTATTCATACACAGAAATTCCGGGGAGTGCCCAGCGCAGCCCCTCTGTTGGGATTGGTTAGTATTTTCCATACAAATTCAGTAATCCCAGCTAACTTCTCCACATGCTTAGGAGAAGGGTCTTGATCCTCTTGGCAGGCGTCTTTCTGACCTGTAGCCGTGATTTTTAGTTGTAATACTAAAACATAGTTCACCTATAGGATACATGGTCCGTGAGCATTTTGCCAACTCAGCCTTGTATAGATACACATACACCAACATACTGATTTACTTCATCCTTAAAGATTGTTAGTTCCAGGATGTCCTTGAGTAAGGGCCGCTGCTATCTGTTCCACAGATTAGGCTTGACAGTATACAAATATCTTATATTGAAGAACATTCTTACCTATGATAATCTTGACATATTCCACATTTTGCAACACACTCATGGGGTTATGGATCTCCCTCACAGTTCTCCTTTATCAGGGTTCCTCATCATGGGCCTTCCCCTCATGCTTTTGAAACTGTCTTTCTTGCCCCTGTTGTATAAGGAGTCACAACTTGGGACAGAAACTAAAAACCAGTAAGTTTTAGGGAAAGAAGAGTTTCATTCCAATCCCACAAAATAAAAAACCAATAGCATTTATTTTTCTTTCAGGGACTCCTGCTGCCACACTCCCCAGTCTGGCACATTCCCACATCTCCACCAAAATACTGCTTCAAATACATGACAACAAAATATGAAGTTGTAAAATAATATTTAATTTTATCAGAAAATGTACAGGTTTGAGCAGCAATTCAGATCTGTATATTATACAGTGAACCAGGCTACAGTTTTGAACGCAACAGATATATTATGGAAAGATTTGAAGAGCAGTATGAGAAAAAAAGAAACAATTCATTTTTTCTTGCAGATTTTTTGGGGTTTTCTTCTTTGCACTTTTTTTTTAAATGAACAGAACCTTGTTTATGAGCAAAGTAGTACTGACCCAAAAAAAGAAAAAATCTTAATGAAGTATCTTCCCCAATGGTACAAACACACAGAAACAGCCTAGTGTAATGTAATATAAAATACTTCAGTCCCATTTTTTTCTCACTTTCTGGATTGTTGAAGTTAATGTTCAAATGCTCTGCTGAAACTTCGCTTCTGGCCTCTGCTCCTGAATCTGTTTCTACCAGAGCCACCACGCCGACCATTCCTGGAGCTTGAGAAGCTTCGGCCATTTCCTCCACCACCTCCACCTCCTCCTCCTCCTCGTACGGATTCTACCAACTCTGGTAATTCAGTCGCCACACACAAACGCCAGTGTTTTGAGTCTTCCCATCTTGCCTATCATAATGAAGTCAGACATATCAAGTTAAATTCTAGGAATACAAATACAGGGTACATAATAATTATTAAATTTGCTCAACTGAAAGGTAAAACCGTGAGCTGATATATGAGATTCAAGCTTTTAGCTGAAGGGATCAATAATTTTGGCATGGTAATACTAATGCTTGCTGTCTACAAAGATGAATCCAGCACCACTTTTCTCAGTGCAAAAGTTTCAAGTTATAGACTTTTGGTCACAGGGGAATGCCTTAGAAAACAAACACTGTGCTTATTCTGTTCTTCAATTCCTTCCAAGCCATCCCTTTCGCCACTTTTTGAAAGGCAGGATAAAGGCTGCATGATGTTTTCAGTCTAACCCAGTCCAGCCAGTTTCATCTCCAGCCTGCAGTACCCAGAAATTGCAATGAACATACCTCGATTTCTTTTTGATCTGCTGCAGGAACGTCAAAGCACACACCCTGAAAAGAAAGAATAATTTTAATGCATACAAGTCAAGCGTTTTAAATGACTTCAACTAAAACCAGAGCCCACAAATCTACACCTGACAGACAGGTACTATCAGAACTGACTGTCCTAAGAAACGCTTTTCTGTTTTGGCATTAAGGCACAGTTAACATGCTCCATAGCTTTTACCTGTTCTGCTATGCCCATAGCCATGCATTTTCCTACCTCCTAAGCATGTCAGCAGAGCCCTAAGCACTAAAATAACAGATTGAGGCCCATCATCAACAGTGCCTGGAATAGAGAAAAACACCAAATAGCTCCCCTGACAATTGCTAAGAAAAGGCTGCAATCAGAAGAGCCCAGTATCAAAGACACAAAACAAAAATTTACCATTTTTCCCTTGAGGAAACACATTCTGTTCACCTTCCGATCAACATCATCACCCAAAACTTCTCGCAGTCTTCGCCAGGCATAGCTCATGTTGTTTATTTCTTCAGAGCAGTGTAGTATCATTGTAACAAATCCCTAAAAAGAAATGGGGCAAGTTCCACTCAGTCAGAGGAATAAGCTCCAGCACATATATTGGACAGAAGAAACCTGCCAATTTACAGTTTATTAACTAAATCTTCAAGTAGGTACTGTTACACGACATCAAGTATCTTTACAGCCACTATATTGTTGCTTTTAACAAAATCAGTACTTCCTAGTGGCTTAAGTATAGTTCTCAAACAAAATGGTCAGGAGACAAATAATTCTCTATTTAGACAACACAGAGCTGTGGTTCTTTTCCCAGTTCCAAGACAAGCATTAAGCCATACACCCTTCCTTACCGCATCTGAGTTCAGCAGTGAGCGCTGTTCAATGGAAGTAGCGCCCGAAATATGGGCCAGAGCTGCAGCCAGAGCATTAACTGGTCCCTTTTCTTTTATTAGCAACTGAGCAGATTCTCTGAAATACTCAATAGCAGTCTGAGGAACAGAATCCAGGCACCTAAGTAATGAAAGCAAAAAAATTTAACAATTTATACACCAGTGTTTACTAGGCTCTGGAATAGAATAACACCACAGGAGTCCAAGATTTCAGCAGTGTTCAGAAAGTTCAAGGAGACAACACAGAATAATTCAAACAGCCCTTCTGAATTAGGAAGGCAGGAATACACAATAGGACTTGAGTCCCCAAACACACCTCATGGCATCTTTGCTGGAAGCCTTTATTATGTCTGTTGCAGTAGGAACACCAACGCGCTTGAATGTAATGCCCTGAAATTTAAAAGGCAAAAGACAAATAAAAAATGCAGACCATAAATAATGCAGTTCTAAAGAAGCAGTATTGAACTCCAACAGAACAAGTTTTTAAGTCTGTAATTTTTCTTCTTATTTTCACCTTTTAATTTCCCATTTTTCCTAGTGACAATTGCAAGGTTAAGCTTACAGGAAAATCGGTAACACTTAGAAGGCTTTTATGTACCAGGTCAGTTTAAATGATTCAGTGACCTTAAACTGAAAGCAGAAACCATTTTGGCAGATTCCTGGGGAAAATAGAGTTCTACAAAATCTAAATTACTACTTTTAGTCTGATAGGTTTGGATTTAAGTACAAATACAGAGCCTTAGTCTAAATGTAACTCTGTTTCATGTGCCAGGAATAAACCATCTCATCCCAACCACATACTTCATTGTGGAGGAAACTACCATATGGAACACTGCACAAAGTGCAAAAATGCAAGTAACAGTTCTCAGTAAAGCTGCACATATGCACATCACTGATCAGATGATAACCAAAGTGAATACTACACTGAAATATTGCGAGTTTTTTCTCATTTCCACAAGGACAACCTTACTGGCATTTGCTGAAGAAGTGTGGGCATGAGAATCTTCAGTGCTCTCGCTGCTCCACAGTAATTGACAGTGCACCCACCCTCCTCAAGATACCCGAACCTCCTCTGGGTACAAAACAACATTCTGTAATTGAACAAATTCAAGCCTTGCAATTAGAAGAAAACTGTACTTTACCGCTTTTTGTTCCACGTGTCTTAACTGATATTCCTCCTTCCGCTGATAAAAACAGATACAGATCCCAGTGCGCCCAGCTCGACCTGTGCGTCCAGAACGGTGGATGTAAGACTCCACATCCTTCAGAAAAAGAGAGCCTTACGAGTTACCTATTCATTGTACTTTGATCAATTCATTGCATCCACTTAACTTGCAGAAGCCATTACAGTTACGCCTGAACAGTGCACAGTAACTGCATCAGGGAATTAAATTAGAAAACATTATTTCACTAATATCAAGCAAATATGCTTTTCCATAATCCTCTAAAAATCGTGGTGTGAAAGCCAGAGCCATGAGCATGGATCAATTTTTCTTTATGGATCACCACACATTTGGAGTGTGTATTCCTCTACAACAATCCCACTTACCCTCCTGCACATCCACTTGAGTGTGGTTACTGCAGTATTAACAGCATATTCACTGAAACATTACATTGTTTCTTTGAAACGCGTTTAATTTCAGCCACTGTTCTCGCTGTTGTGGTCCATTGCTCAAATGCACCCCCACTTAGGAGAATCATTCTTCCCACTGCTTCCAGCCTTGCAATCACCACACCTACCTTTAAAGGGAGAGGCTTGGAACAACCTCATAAGAAGACATTTTAAGGAAATAATCTTTAAACATACTAGGGGCTGACACACTTTCAAAAAATCCTCTAAGAAACTACTTCTACATATCTGGACGTTTCTCCCCCTTAAGCACAATGATTATGAACTCTGTGTGGTCAATACCATCACCTCATAGCATACGCTACTTGAAAACAAAACTTCAGATTATTACAAGACATCCAACATAACAGTCTCCTACCTTGGGTGGTGAGCTTTGTACAACCAGGTCAACTTCTGGGATATCTAAACCACGGGCAGCTACATTGGTTGCAACCAGAACTTTAAATGAACCATTTCTAAAACCCTTCAGTGTGATTTCTCTTTGCTTCTGAGGAATGTCACCATGCAATGATTGGCAATCCTGAAAAACAGTATTAGTTTAGAACTGTACCAGAATCTAAGACAGTGCTCCATTTTATGGTCAGTTTTGGATATAACATCTTAGTATTTGATAGGTACTGAATGGCAAGATACAGAGACAAACTGAATTACTCGAGTTTATATTTTAGGGGTCTTACAATATGTACTCAGTAATTCTTATTTATATACCTCAAAGGCCTTTAACAGTGGTAAGAAAACAGAATTGCAATGTGTGTCTTAGCCCTACATCTAATTACTGTGACATATGAAAACTTCGCCCTAATTTGCCATCTACACCATCTATGCAATGCTTGGCTGTTTCAAAATAGTAATCTACAACTTTTGTTTCATGTCCATGAGAAAGAGTAAAATCCTATCTGACCATGCACAAAAGCCTGCCCTATGCACTTTGAAACTCCGTCTTTACAACTTCCTCAGCATAGATCTGGTACCAACATAGGGTTGATACATCTCTGACACGTTTTGTTACTTAATAAACATGATAAAATACCTGTTTGATCGAAGCATTCAGAGCCAGTTCATTTGCTTCCTTTTTGGTCTCACAAAAGACAATGGTCCGCCCACGGCTGCCACTGTAGACCTGAATGACATCTCCAATAACTGCAGCTCTCTGAGACCAGTGACACTCTATTGCCAAATGCTATGGAAAAGAATTCCAGGGATTAGCTTATGTAAAGTTAAGATTCTTTTAAAATACATTTGGAACTGCTAAATACAGAAAGAGTAAAGACAGTTCCCTGATGGGGAAAATGTGCTAACTCATGATCCTGGAACATATATAAAATCCATAAAGCTCTTATGCCCACCACAATTAGTCTAATGTTCAGCAAAATAATTACAGTAAGAGAAAATAAGGCTTCTAGCATATATGTATTACATCCCTTGCTATGGTATTTACTGCACAGCAAGCAAAGGCCTACTGAGGTGAGATACTACAGGAAGTTTGAAAAAATGTATTTGTATGCAGAATAGCAGAAGTTGACTGTGATGTCCATGGAGATTTAAAAGCAGCAGGCTGATGTTAATGTGTGCCTTTTGCTTCCAACTTGGATAAATTCAGATACTGCTTTTCTCTGAAAACACAAAACTGAAAAGAAAAGCCCCCCTCTACCTGTGATGTGAGAAGACAGATTCTAAACCCAGAAACAGCTAGGTATAATGTGCCTTGGCTTAAAAAACATTCTCATAACAACTTCCAACATCACTGTGATAATGCACCTTAAGAAGAGATGACCTTTTGTAGCATAAAAGAAAAGGGAAAAAGCCTGAAAACGTTTCACATGAACGTTTCACTCACTTCTACTGTTGTGGCAGCCTTCTGAGTTCTTTTCCCAATGAGGTCAATCTGCTCATATCTAGACTTCATGTATTTCTTAGCCACATCATACACCCAGTGTGGGCAAGTTGCAGAAAACAGCAGTGTCTGGGGATTGTCTTCAGAATCTTAAAAAAAACCAGAACAATGCTTACAAACTTCATACATTTCACCTAACAGATGTATACAAGTTGGTTATATGGGTGATTAAAGATGACGTTGAATATCAGTACATAACATAAAGAAGTCAAATGAGCTTTTTAAATGTATGCATTACCAACACCTGAAGTAAAAAATAATTCTAGAAAGTCTAAATAATTTCAAGATTATGAAATAATTACTATGGCCAAAAAATCCAGTTTGTTTTCAAGCAGTGATAGAAGTAAAAAGCTAATTGGTTTTAATTTGAAGAAGTCCAAGCACAACTTGAAGATAGGTGTCAAAGACAGTTATTTACAGACCCCTAGGCACTAAATCTCAAGCTTTGCAAAGGTTCTGTGAATGAGTCCCACATTAACAATATGTAATATTCAGTCATTTCTAAACAAAGTCACTTTATACCTGAATTTTAGCAAACTAAATTATTACTAATATTTCCTGCTATTCGTTTAAATATTGAGATTACCCTTCTTGTATGCAACTCGTAAAATATCTTCCACTTGCTCAGCAAATCCCATGTCCAGCATCTGGTCAACTTCATCAAGTACAACATGTTTCACCTTGGTAAGGTCCAGCTTGCCATTCTGCAGGTGGTCTTTGATTCGACCAGGTGTCCCAACCAAAATGTCAATGCCACTTCTTATGAGATCAACTGGTGAACAGGGAAGAGAAGAGTTAGCAGTGAACTAGGGAGCACTCTCTACTGCAGTAACACGTGGTAATAATGAAACAGCTTCTTAAACCATTCATAAGAACTCTCCTTACAAAAGTGAGAACAAATGATGAACAGGAAGAAAAAATCTGAAACAAAGAAAGGTAGAATATCTACCTCTCTTCCTGAAGAAAAAAAAAGAACTTACCTCCCTTCCCTGTCCCCACGATTTAAAGGGTGAGCTTCTTTTAATATTCTTTAGAAATAGTTAGCTGTTCCCAAATTATCTACTTTAACTGGAATTTTTTTTAAATTTACCTATTTAACTATCCAAACTACAGAAATCAACTCCTTCCTGAGGTTCTGCAGTAGAAAAAAAATCATCCCTAATGTCTCAAGATATATCACAATGAAAGAGCTCGTTGTCATTCCTTGTTTACAACCACCAAGACAGTAAATTATGCTGTCACAACAATTTCTTCTCCACTTTACAGATCCTCTGTATATCCCTTATCACATGAAAAAACACATACCCACTCACAGCTTCAAGACTAAACTTCTTTAAAGAAAATGGGTTTACAAGAACCTAAACCCAAATACAGATGATAGACACAATATACTCTGTTTCACTTTAATTTAAGGTACATGAGTAGATAAGCAACACCAATAATATAATTGAGAGCCACAGCTATTTATTTCCATAGGAAGATACATTTTGAGCTGCTGAATTTCCCATTAATAGTCTCCAGCTCTTGAGCTATAAGCGTGTGTTTGGAAAGACTCAACTGCATTTCTTATATATGGGAGTCAATCAATATTTCAATTATTAGTCCTAAGAGTCACTTACTTTGTCCACTATAGGGAGTTCCTCCATAAAAACAAGCTACTGTCAGCTTCCTTGTGATGTCCTTGAAATCTTTGGCAACCTGATTTGCCAGCTCTCTTGTTGGACAAAGAACTAGAACCTGCATAGAAAAAAGACAAAACAGATATTTTCTCAGCATGGCTTCTGCCAAGAAACCACTAGACTTCTGACCATTAATTTAGATTTGACCCTTTGTAAAATTTAAAAAAAAAAAAAAAAAAAAGGTGTTTTAAATAATTATCTAAGGAAAGGCTGGACAAACACACTGCTTAAGTCTCTTGTAACATTATTAAACTCCTTCAACGTATACTCATTTAGGACAGGCTGACTTCTTTTTAAACAGAATAGGAGAGACTTAAATTTTATTTTTAGCTCCTGAACAGATCAGCTACGAGTCCTCTACATGTGCATATGCTGTTTGAATACAAAACTGAAGGATGTGGGTAACAAAAGGTTTTTCCACCTGCTCAGTAATGCTTCACAGTCCTGTGAGAAGGTGTAAGGAAGAGCTATCAGCTGTCTCTCGGCTTCCCTGTGGCTCAGGGAAACATATGTTCAGTCTGCAGAGCTGCTGTGCTAATCTATATCCCTGCAGAGGCAACCAAGGAACCATCCACTCTTCCAACACACAGCTTCCCTGCAGGCAGGTTAACCAATTGCATTTAAATGTGATTCAAGCACTGCTCTCCAACCCGGCATCAGTCGCTTCACAAAGGGAACCTTAAAATCCTTATCCTGTTACCTCTTTCAACATTAAAACCCATTACCAAAACGGGGGCAGTAGTGTATTATGGTAGAGAGAGGCCTGGAATCTTTTATAAGGCTTATGACTCCCGTGAAGAAAGCTTTTCCTTCTCCAAAAGACTGTGCCAAATCTAGAGACAGCATTCTCAGTCAGCCAAGCAATGTGATGGGCAGATGCATATAAAACTCCTAGTACTGGTTTTGGAATGCACTTCAGGTAATCTATGAGATGGATGACAAGATTAAACAAACTGACAAAAATTATTAATGAGGACACGCTGAGCTTTGGCCTATCTAGTTTTTTTAAAGGCATTGTAAGAATTCAGTGAAAAACCACACATGGTATTCCTTAGCAAAATTAACACAGCTCATAATGAATCTGCATTCTCTGGAGCAGAAGCTTCAACATTTGGTGGTGTTCCTAGTGAAAACTAAGTCTATTTTTAAAACCTCCCACTGTTTACATGTTTTAGAAAGAAACATGTTTAAGTAGACAGCTTTTATCAAGCTGTCAAGTTACAATTAGTAACTAATCTATTAGCAATTTGGGAGAAAAACAAGCATCCAGTGGCCACTGGCCCTGAACAGGTAACATGACTGAGCAAAATTAAATAGGAACCCGTTGAACACCTGTAGTTTTGGTCTCCCTGTGGCAGAAAAAGGAACTGACAAATGGATAGATCTGTTGTGCTCTTCACTCTTCATCAGAGGCTGGGAGGTAGCACAGGATGCAGGCAAAGCCCAGCAAGCACAGCTTTCAAATCACCTTTAATGTGGGTCAGCTTACCCCTGCACAGACCTGAAGAGCTTCTCTAGCAGCTGAAAAACCTGAATCATTCAGATGTAAGACAAAGCAAAATCACCGTTCTAGCCAGGCACAGTTACCTTTGGTGGGCGGCCTCTTCTTCTTTCCTGTGACTCTCCCTGAAGCTTTTCAATTAAGGGAATAGCAAAAGAGAATGTCTTCCCTGTTCCAGTTCGTGCTTGAGCAATGACATCTTTGCCAGAATACACTGGGTTGAAGGTCTTCACTTGCACAGGGAACAGGTATGTCACTCCTCGAGCTGTGACAATTTCAAGAGAGTTCCTTAAGATGATCATTTTACAAGTGTTCTTTCATACTCTTCAGTGGAAATTATTCCAAGAAGAATTTCCATCAACTCTAAAGCAAGACTGTATCATCACCTCCACTGATTTATTTGATTAGATGAGTCATCTGCAAAGAGTGCCCTGGGACTGTCCATTTTATTCTCCCACTTCACACCACCAGACACAGTGCTAGCTAGGACAGAGGAAGTTGTTAGCCTTTATGAAAGACTTTCAGTACTGTGCCAATGTATGTCAAAATCCCTTCTATTCTTCTTTTAATTCATACTAAATCATGTACAAACTAACATCACAGATACTAAATATAACTGGTTTTCCTTTACTCACACAAAAAAACCCTTTAATTGAAAAATTCTCACACATTGGTTTTTGGTTTTTTTTCCCTTGGCTTATATAATTTAGAATTTGTACTGCAAAAGCTGAACTGGACAACACTGCAAACAGGAAAGTCTGTTCAAAGGTGTATTTAGAGCAGGCAATCAATGTCTTCTGCACAGCATCCATGCTTGTATAGGCACAAGCAGAGCACATCTCAAATCTTATTGATCGAGGGTGTTGAGCATAAAAACACAACAGAGATCACTGACATTCTATGGTCACACCTTGCCAAGATACTTACCTTGAAGAAGCTGGACAGTTTCTTTGGAAATTGAAAAATTGGAGAAAGCACCCTCTTTCTGCTCTCCAGTCAACTCCTGTTAGGTAAACAATAACTCAGATAAGATTCCATGTGAATATCACATGACTGTCAGTAAATTCAAGGTAATACAAGTAAATTCAGCATAGCCACTGGTGTCATCCTCTTCAGTGACAGTGTCACAGTTGCAGTTAAAGAGCTTTCTTTGTTTTACCATCATATTTGAAACTTGAAAATAGTTAGCAAAAGTGATCTGTAGGTCAAGAGTGTTTTGTAACTAACAGCATAGTAAATCCAAAACACTCAAACCAAAACTGAAAACTATTCATTAGAGTCATAGAATATCATGAGTTGGAAGGGACCCACAAGGATCACCAAGTCCAACTCCTGGCTCTGCACAGGACAACCCCAAAGATCACATACACCTCACGATGCTAAATCATATTAAAGCTCCATCTCAGTGCAACTTGTCTGTCTGGCAACAGCTACCACAGCAACAGACAACTGAAGTGAGGAAACCATGATGCACTGATCCAGCACTTCAGGACCTTCATAATCCAAAATTCTTCCAAATTCTTGGCAGACTGAATAATTCAATAACTTTAAATCTTGAAAATTTACAGCACTTTAGACTGATTAGGAAGGGGGGGGAAGGGACTACAACCCATTCTAAATTTGGCCTTGTTGTAATACAGGAGTTAAAAGCTATAACACATCACTATAACTAAAACCAGTCCTTAGCTTTACCTGATCCTGCTCACTCTCGCTTTCACTCTCACTTGACGTTTCACTAGAAGAACTCTGTCGGCTTCTGCGGGAGGATTTGCTGCTAAAGGAAGACAATCTCGATTTCTCCAGGCTTTCCTCTTTCGTATGACCGTTCTGTTTACTGACACTCTTTGATTTCTTGGATTTCGTGGTATAACGCTCCTCATCCGATTCCTCGCTTTCATCTGTCTGAGTCTTTCCCCTCTGAAACTTGTCCCGGCGTTTAGATTTCTTCTCCTTTTTTTCCTTCTGGCAAGGCACAGAGCAAATGAAAACACACGCTCGTGGATCCAAGCGACACGGAACAGAGAAGAGGGTGCAGAACAGTTAAAGCTTGAAGTGCACGTTCTAGTTACTGACGGGGGCGGTGGCTGCCACAAGGCAACAGATCCCTGCCGGCCGCCGCCGCTCAGGAGACGCGTTACCGACCACGAGACAACCGGGCCTTCATTTTCGGGGCTCTCCCCGCTCCGGGTGCCGGGGAAAGCGCTTCCCGGTTCCCGGCCGGCTCCGGCAGGCCCAGCACGTCCGGCGGGGCC
>VZRO01002821.1:62444-114288 GCA_013397915.1 Daphoenositta chrysoptera | reverse complement strand
GGGCCGCGCCGGCCAGCAGCCAATCGCTGCGGCCGCCGGAGCGGGACCACAACTCCCGGCGGACCCCGGGGCCAGGGCGAGGACTGCAAGCCCCGGCGCGCCCCGCGCGCGCTGTGAGGGGGCGGCCGCCATGACGGGGCCGCCATGAGGGCTCGGCTCGGCCCGCAGCCCCTCCCGGGGCCGTGCCCGCCGCTGTTAGCAGGGCGCCTTCCCCAGAACAAATCTCCAGTAGTTTTACAAGCCAATGACTTTAGCCTCCATAACTACCTCAGAGAAGTGTTCAGTTGTGGAAAGTCTAAAGTAGAAAAGGGCAGTGTGACCAAATGACTATAAGATTTAAAAACCAAAAGCCTGTGGTGATTTACAGCAGGAGCCCAGCAGAGTCTGCTAAATCAGGAGAAGGAAGTCAAAATTAGTCTCAGGAAGTAAAATCTGTGAAGCGATCCTGACAGCTGCCAGGATGTCGATTCCTTACGGAATGGGGAGGTAAGGATCCCAGCAGGGCCTCTCATAAAGCAATGCCACTGGCCTTACCTGTTTTTTCCTCTGCCACCAGCACGATTTCATTTGCAAAGACTAAACCCTGCTTGTCAGATACAAACACACCGAGTAGGCTGAGGAGAGCTGAGAGTGCTGCAAGACAGAGTGAGAGAACCTCTCTCTCCTTCTTCTTCTCCAAACCTTCCTGGATTGAAGGAATTTTTGCAGTAACCAGCTGCGTGTCTAGTTAATTTGCTTTGTTTTCTAGCAGGGAAGGTGAAGCAGGCTCTAATTTCTGTGGCACAGGAGGAAACTCTCTCCAGAATTAGTGTAAAACAGCCCTGTCCAACTGCAGTTCTTATTAGAGCAACCCAAGCCCCTTCCAGGCCAATGGTGTGGTCTGAATGAAGAATGCCAGTTCTCATTTTTATTACCACAGGGACACACAAAAAATAATTAAAGGTGAGGGGAAACAAAATGCACATGACTTCTCCAAACACTATTGTAAGAAGTTTTAACTAACAGCTTTGATTTAGAGACGGCCTCACTGATGTGACCTGCTGCATTAACAGTATGGGTACCTTGTTACAAGGGGAAAGTTTACAAAGCTCATTAAAAAATAATCAAATATTCATGACCACAGTTAGATGAAGTAAGGAATTTTGTTGCAATTGTCCTTTCACTTGTACTCCTCTTTGCATTGATATTAATACTTTTAGAATTTGGCAGGAAGCTTCATCTTCTTTTCAGTCCACCTAAAATAATAGAATTATTAGAAGTCAGACTTCACATTCCAAAAACGAACTGAGTTGGCTTAGCTTTTAGTGCCACAGGTGGCATGAGTACAAACAGTCAAAATTACCATCTGAAATACATTTTGCTAAAGATTTCAAGTGTTCATGTCCAAGTAATACACAGAAAGTGTGCTTGGAAGAGTGCACAGCCAAGAACTGCTTAAGGGAAAGATTAACAATTAGCAGAATTTCCTTAGAAACTGTAGTTTGTGGTTTGCTTCTTCATATACTGGCTTCTCAAGGTGACAGTACAAAACTAACGAGGACTCCAGTGATTTAATTAGCTAAATACTACTCATTTAAGATATTAAGAATGTGTTGCCGTAAAAAAATAAGGATGTGATTTTTAACATAGGTCCTTGCCAATTTAGTTCAGTTTTGGAGGTCTCCATGTACCACTGTGTAAAAGATTGTTTCATACCAATTTGTTGTCCATTAAGGGATTTTCAGGTGTAATTACAGGCAAAACGTGCACTATGAAAACTCAGGTGATGTACACATTCTCCTGTCTCTTGTGGGCAAATCAGATGGTATTTTCTGCATCAATTTTTTACTGGATCTCTATTCTTTATGTACAACTGGAGAAACTATGACAGTATCTAATGTCATATGGTGAGATCTATGTGAGCTGAACCTGCCTGGTAACAGGAGCTTATCAAACACCGTGTTTAACACTGAGTTTATCCAACACCTTGTTTCTTAACATTTCTGTGCTTGGCCGTCTCTACCTGCAGGACAGATCTCACACTGTTTTCTTGCCTCGTGAAAACAAATGCAAAATACAAACAGCAGCATTTGTATAACTCACGTGAGAGAATGTTCATGTAAAAAGACTTAGCAGAACTATAGTGTTTGAGTATTTCTGGATCAATAACACTGAAGTTTTAAAAAAGAATAAGAATTTTGTTGTTGAGGAGTGAGTTTATAATTTACTGCAATATTTCTGCCTAAATCTGATGGTCAATTTGAAGATAAAACATCTTACTTAGTTTCATGTGTTTCCTTACCTTGGGGAGTCAATTCCACTGTCTCCTGTAATGCTGTGGTTTTCTGTCCCTTCCGAGTGTTTCTGTTCTGGGATCACAGGACATGTATTCTTAAAAAACAGATCTTTTTTTCCTGGAGAGTTTCTCACTTCTTTGATCTGCGTGCCCAAAGCACAGTGTGCTTCTCCTTCTCCTGCCTCATGGGTGAAGTTCTGCAAAGTGTCAGCATCAGAGTCAGCCTCCTCAGCGTGGCAGAAATCTCCCACAGTTGAGCCCTTCCCACATTCAGTAAGACCAGTTTCTTCATCCTTTCTGGGACCCTTCAGAAGAACCTGACTGCACAACCAGCTTTCTTCTGTGGAGTCTGGTTTTGGATCCTCTCTTGAGCTACCTGTTGATTCTGCAAAAGTAGCACTTCCCTTATATCCGTGCTCTCCAGAGTCACGTTTATTTACTGTTGTGCTGTGCTGGGCAGGACAAGTACTAACCTTACAGACTTTTAGGGACACAGCTGCCCCTGGCTTTTGCACAGCTGTACTCCAGTCTCTTGTGTCTGAAAAGGCATGGCCAGGAGACAGGTGACATGGTGCACAGCCTTCAGAATTCTCCTCCAGATGTGACGGGTTACAGATGTCACCATCATGTCCCTTTTGGTACAGAGGATGGAAGTTATCAGCAAATCCATCTCTTTCCAGCTCCATTGATCCAGGATGACTGGCACAGTCATAGTTAAATGTAAGTTCACTCTTTTTATCAGTCTTTGGTCTGTATTTCACACCTCTTTTTTTGGCCAGATTAACACTGGCTGTGTAATTTGAAAGATGGACCTTCTGAAATTCATTGGCTGTTCCATCTAACAGCTCACATACAGTGTCAGTTTTGCATCTGCAATGCTCGTCTTTCAGAGAGAATGGAAATTTTGCATTTTCTTTGCACACACCACTATCTTTAATGTAGGAGCAAGCTAACTTTTTTTTTACTGTTCTTTTATATACTTTTTCTTCAGAAATATTACTCTCCAGAAAGTATTTACTTTTATTATCTGTTTGCAGATTACTGCCTTGTAGATAACTACCATTGTCACTTAAACTGCCTTTCTTTAGTTGAAGCCCAGACCTATTATGGTGGAGTAGGTTGTTTTGCTTAGCTTTGTCAGCCTCAGTTTCTACAGCCAGCTGTTCACTTCCACAGCCAGAGGGTCTTGAGGAGGACAAGGACTGTGGCCTTTGGAAAGCCCTTCCTTGCTTTTGAGTCCGGCTCTTCAGCTGACTGTTAAAAACACCTTGGTACCCTCTTGAGTGAAAGCTGTGAGGTTTCCATGGCAGACCCTGAAAAGGATTCTTAATCTGCTTCTTATATATCACATGGGACTCCACTGCTACATCAGGTGGCTCTTGGTTTTTGATGAGTAGTGAAATGTTCTCTTCCAGTTTCACATTTTGGGATGTTAGCTTCTGTTTGCGAGATTTCCTGCTGCTCCTGCTAATCTGCTTTTCTTTCTTTGATTTGGTTTTCCTGGTGTGTTTTGCTGTTTTACTTGGTGCCTTTTGAATACAATCCTTTGAAAGATGGTGGTTTTGCCTGACTGTTGGCACTTCACCTGAGGTACCATTACTGATACATTTTTTCTCTTTACTGATATATTTTTTCTGCTCCTCAAACTTCTGCATTAATATTGTGTGTTTAATCAAATTATCAATGGTAAGAGTAGGGTTAATACGCTTGATGATTTCATGTTCAATATCACGTGGAATATTGTCTAAGTCATCTTCATCCCTGACTGGCCACTCCTGGGGAGGAAACTGGGCTGAAAAAGTGGAGTACTCCTTCTTGTGTTTTTCTTTTTTAGAGCCACTTTTCCGGAAAATACCAAGGCCAAACCTTTTGCTTTTCAGTTTTGCTTTCACAGATGCCAGAGATTTGATGGTGTCCCAGGAATGGTTCTCAGCAGGTGTGGAGATCCCTTGAGTTTTAGTTGAAAGCTTAGATTCACTGCAGCCTCTCTTTCCCTCTCCTTTAGATTCGTGGCTCATTACCTGCTGATGTCTTTGTTCACAGAGCATAGTTTGGTCCGGGAAACAATGGCAGGATCTGTAATGCGATACTGTAGGAATGTTTTCTTTCCCTAGGTCTGCACAGGGCTTAATGTTTACCAGGTAAGTGATGGAACAACAGCTGTCCTCCAACAGGACCCTTCTGTTGTCTTCTGTGGCATCATTTTTGGTAAAGTATGTGTTGGGAGTCACAATGAAATATCCTTCTCCTGTATGATAGATTTTTCTTTCTTTAATTAGAGTGCCAAGGATATTATATAATATATCGTGGGAGGGCACTGCAATGCCTACAACAAAGAGACAGATATTTCAAATCAAAAATAAGTTTTCAAATAAAATGGGTGCTGGCCAAAAAATCTCTCTCATACAACAGTCCTGAAATCAACCGAACATGAAATACCCAAAGCATTTAGGTAAAGGCCAGCTGTGTCTCTGGTTGTCACTGCAGCACCACTGCAAGGGAGCAAGGATGTTGTCTTTGTGCCTGTCAGGATATGATATTCATGAGAGAGACCTTCTGCCAGGTACAAACTAAACAACATCTTACTCAAAGCATTTCCCTCCTGGCATGTTATTTAACAGCGACTTTCATCACTCTCTCTGAAGTTTCTGGTGTAGTTTGGTCAGATGTCAATTTATTACCTCACTGAGACTGGTCTCAGTTACTGGTTTTCTATCAGGTATCACAGTCTGAGAGCCCTTAGTCTAGTCACAGCTGATCTCCTGTCCACAAAATTAAAAACTTCCAGCAAGGTGAAAACATAGCAAGAATACCTTCAAGCCCCTACAAACTTTGAGAGTGCTACTTGTGGCTGACCTACAAATTCTACCTTGTGGTTATCTCAGTGCCCTTACTGACTATAACACATTCCTGGCATGGTTCTGTGCCAGTTTGTGGGGTTGCATTAATATTTTTCCCACTGGTTAAAATGCCCACAGATCACCTGTATCGTTTGCAGAGCTGTAAGGTTAAGAGGACCCAAAAGAAGCAGCTCAGTATCAAACAAAGCAGCCTCCGGAGAGGGCCATAATGAGCCTGTACAAAGCCTCAAACACGTTAACACTTTGATATTGCAGATCTAAGGGAAATGGGATATTTTTCAGATTTACAGAAAACATTCAAGGGAAGTGGCTGCCACCCCATTAGAATCATAGAATCAGAATCAATATTCTGAGTTGGAAGGGACCACAAGGATCATCAAGTCCAGCTCTTGAAGGAATGGCCCATATAGGAATCAAATGCACAGCCTTGGCTTTATTAGCACCATGTTCCAACCAACTGAGCTAGAAGTGAAGAACTTAATGTAACTAACTTGCTTTCAGAAAGAAAAGGGCTAGAATATGACCAACAAACCCGAATTTGAGGCTGGTTATATTTTTTGATAGCAAACACCAGATGTAGACTCCTACCCAGTCCCTTTGCAGTCAAAGTCAGCTGTGTTCCTGTCTCTTACAGGAGGACTTGGAGTCTCTGTGATCTAACAGTCCATTTTCTGCAGTTCCGTATCTGGTACCTAAATACCACTTCTGTGCTTTCCCACCCTCTAGAAAGGGCATCCTCTCAACACACCACAGCACCCAGTTCCCTCTTACTCTCAAAGATTTATTACAATCTGTGAAAAGGGTTACATCCAAGTCAATGGAGTGACACTCACAGATTGATGAGACGTTTGCACATTCCTGTATTCTACCAGTTGCCTGTTAACTTATCCTCCTTCACCTTGCCAGCTTTGCTTGTAAACAGTGATCCCTTGTCCACTATAAAAACACAAGCTGATGATACAGCCGCTTCTTAAAGGAGGGAGAAACAAACACCTTACCTGGGTAATTTTTCACTAACTGCTGCATTAAAGTTTCCTGTGTGACCATCACGTGATCTGCATTCATGTCTGATATGGTCCAGCATATTCCTTCTGCCAAAGGAACAGAGCGTGACTGCGAGAGAGGATTCATGAGAGCAGGGGTCACATCACCTAAAAGAAAAGAAAATTATTTGAACGGAATAGTGTTTCATTTTTTCTATTAGCTGTGAAAGATTTCCACTGAAAATTTCCCTTATCCTCAGCTAATTTTCTTTGGCAAATTACTCGGAAATATTTCGGAGAGGAGGGAAGTGGTGCTAGCACTTGTAAAGAGGCTTTGTAACGAAGGAGACAGAAGGTTGCCTTAAGCATGTTAGTTTGTTTGGTATAAAATTCCACCCAAAGTCATAATTTAGTCCAATAAACAGGGAGCTGAGAGAGAGAAATTTTTAATGACTGCTGATTTTTTACATGTTAAACCATGCAGAACCTGTATTTCTCCAATTAGCTAAGGGAAAAGGTCAACGTCCAACAATCTAAGTACAAAATGTTTTCAACAAGTCAGAACACAAGGAGAAAAAAGACAAGTAATAGGCTTTGTCCCTTGTCTAGCACATAAAATTGAATAGAAATGGAAAAATGCCACTTTTAGACTGGGTTCTAGAACTAGAGATTATTTAGTATACTGGGTAGAGAGCAAAAACTCTTATTACAACTGCATGCAGTTTTTAGGCTACCTCACTACCTGTGAGACAAAACCACAAAAAACAACACAAAAACATTGTCCCTGTTCTGCATGACAAAAGCAGAAGTTTGGAGGGGCCAAGAGTGTGGCCCAACTTCCCCAGTAACTTTGCAACCCCAGCCCAGAGGGCTGAAAAGGGTCTTAGTCCTTCACCTTAATTCCCCCGTCCATAAAACACAGATAAACTCTGTCCTCTCCCCTTCCCAAAATGGCAAAGCCAGTAAGGACAAGCCCAGCAAGTACCTCTGACACAGTACCAGTGCATGATGTAGCTGAAATAAGCATTTTCCATGAAGCTGCTGAAAACAAGGCATGAAGCAGGGACTCACCTGAGGTCTGTGCACACAGTGAGACAATGACCGCAAACACCTCCTCAGACAAACAAAAAACCAAAAAGCCCCACCTCTCTTCTTTTTTTTTAGTTAGACTAATGGTCTGTTCCCTCGACCAGGTGATGTTCTGTGCTCCCCTGTTCCGTGCTGCACAGAAAACCCCTGGCTGTGCCCAGCTGCCAGAGCAGGCAGAAGGCAGCAGGGACTCCTGGTTCCTTCACAAGGCATAACCCAGTGTTAAACGCTAACAGGAATTTTCCTGCAAGTAAAAAGTGACGTTTTAGATTAAACGATGTTCACGTTTAACTAAACCGCAGTTGACTATTGGATGACACTGTAACCCAATATTTGTCCTCTAGGCAGAAAACTACAACACAAACACTTCTCTGAGTAAATGAAATACACAACATTGCTTTGAAGAGCTTAAGTTGCTCTTGACCTTTGTTTTACAACTGCTGCTATATTCAACAAAAAGAACTCTGAAAAGAAAATCCTGGCGTACGGTTTCCTCAGCGATGTTGCTAGGAAACTCCTTGCAGGTGCAGAAACCATCGCAAGCTTTCTTCTTCTATGGGAAAGGCCATCAGCATTCAATAATGACTTGTGAATAGTTTGCTGTCTGAGGGCTCTGCTGTGGGCACACCGTGCTGCTGCCAATTTCACCATTTGTTCCTGCAGAGCACCAGACTGCTAAGGAGTAAAATACCAAGTGTCATTAAAATGTACTCATTATCTTTATAGTTATTATCTTGCTGTTGTTGTGTCTGTTCTGCAGCCTCAAATCCAGTGTCTCCATTTAGGGAAGGCTGTTTCACAATAATATTTAAAACAAAGCATTACGCATAAGCCAGCTTGATACTGAAGGAAATTTTTAAAATCTAAAATCATGTTTGAACACAAGTCTAAAATGATTGTTGCAGAGTCAACAGTGCACACTTGCTAACAACATAAATATTAGATACCATTCTCTCCTGACTTTGAAATAAAATCCAAAATTGTGAAAGCAAGAATTAGATCATTGGCAACATTGATAAGCAATGTGGGTAAAGGCCCAGGCAGTACCCTTCAAGTGTCTATCCAGTTTTTATTAAAAACTTTGTAGATTTATTTTCCATAGCTAAATAACTGTTGTTGTGCTTCAAATATTCTCCCAAGTTTGTTGTAAATACATAAAAGCAGCATCCCTTAGATTTACACATGGGGAAGACTTAACAATTTGTGCAAGCTGTGTCTCATAGGCCTGATGCAAAATCACCAGAACACCATGCTCATTAAAGCTCCTTAGTGTCTGTTCTTTACAGCTCAAAGCCCCCCTGCAGAATCCCGTGCCCACTTCCCTACTCTACACAGATCGATGACAATCACCTTCCTGCTTTCGTCATGCTCTCAGGAAGGCCTTGCTCACACCTTTGTGCAGGAACCTCTCAGCAGTCAAGGAACTCTTCTCCTCGGTGGTTTAAATACAACCCCATTCCCTTCCACGCTCTGCAGCCTTTGCAGAACCACGTTAACCAAAGCCAATCTCGGCAGCTGGCCAGGGCTCAGGTATTCTTACCCTTCAGTTTGCTTTACAGGTCTGTTCAAACTCTGCTCATTACCTGGACACCTAAAACCCAAGAATACCCTTTTTGGGGCACTTATCAATCACAGTGTGGGAAGTCATCTGTAATATGAGCATTGGGTAACAAAACTCAGTGCACAGAAAAGCCTCTGGGTATTCTTGACTAGCACAAGGTGATTTTTGTTCCATCTCTGTAATGTGAGCATTATCATTTTTCACTGAGTTTTTCAACAATTGCAGAGCTTTTGCATCTTCAGGCTCTTTAGAAAAATTACATACAAGACAAGTTTTATCTGGGTGAAACCCAGGCTAATTCTGGGGAAGTGAACAGAGAGGCATTTATTACAAGAGCACTCAACTTACTTCTTAAAAGTTCAGGTAAACTGTTTACAGAACAATAAAGGGCTAGGAATAAATCCATTCCAGAAAAAAACCCCAAACATCTGTTGAGGCAGAGAAGACACTGCATGTGGAAATAGAAGATTGATGTTTCTGTTTTGCAGTTGGGAGAATCTGTCATGGAATGGATTATACAATAGATGCCACGGATCCTGTGCCTCTCTGCAGGAGAGCCTTGGCATGTTTGATGTAATTCACTTTTTGCAGAACTGTACCAGGAAGATCAGAAGCAAGAGTAGTACCACTACCAATGGCAAGGCTTCTGCTTTTCCATAGACTAGAGTGTATCATGGTCCCATTTTATAGCAAAAATCACATTTTATAGTTAAAGAATTTTAAGGAATAAAATGTTAATAAGAACATCATAGAAAGTTGGGAACTCTAGCAAAATCCTTTTTGAACATTAATGCTTTTACAAGATGTGTTCTTATTATAGAATAAAAATTCTATGTAAATTATAAAGGCAGTTCAGATAAACATTTTCAATTTTAAGTACATAACAGAGAAACTCTATTTTGGCATGAGTACTTTGTACTAGATCCTGTTTTCAGAAACATCCTTTTACTCAAGCAAAGAGTAAATAGTTCAATTAAATGAAACTGTCAAGTCTTTTAATGTGTTTAATCTATTACTGAAACAAACAAAAGCTCTCAGGAGCACCAAACAAGATCTGTTGTTTGATTATGTTGTACAACTCTCAGAGAAGCGATTAAATGTCAGTTTAAGGTCACCAACACATCTTCAGTTGACATCAAAGAAGCTAGAAACACATGAAAATGTCAGATTTCTGTACCTACTGATTTCTGCCAGGACAGACACTCTCAAATCAGGACATTTAGGCAAAGAGTGCCCTCCATTTGGTTGCAATTTCTGTTTTTTACAGTTCCCAGTTTCTATGATTAACTTATCCTTACTAAGTTCTTAACATTTTATTCCTTAAAACTTTCAAAGGATGATGCCATGCAACTTGATAAGAAATAACCCAAACAAAATTGAACCACTTTTTCTGCCTTCCCAACAACACACAAAAGCCTATTCCCAAATGCAAGCATTATGAACTTTTGGAAATATGACTCCTAAGCGCTCTCTGAAGTTCCTAGCCAAGAGCCATCATCAAATCCTTACTCTAATCTTAGTCCTAATGGCAACCCACAGCCATGATTTCTTTCACCAGCTATTAAAAACATACAAAGCATAGCTGATAGCAAGGAAGGTCATCTTTAACCATTTCAGCATTCAGTGTCAGGCTTGGTCGAAAGGACAGGATGATTCAAAATGTTCATTGCAAGGAGATAAAAAATAACACAAAATTAAACAGTCCCAAGCAAGCTGCAAAACAACCACCAAAGAATCAAACAACAGAACAAGAATAAACAAGCCACTGACAATGTCTCTGGCTCCTTTAACTGTCCTGAGGTGCTGCCATCCACTGCTACAGGAATTTGACACAAGCACAGCTTTTCCACTTGGCCTCGTCCAAAAAACCCCCTTTGCAACCCTGGCATTTCCCCACTAAAACTGCTCTGCCTTTTCCTTGCTCCCAGCTGTGCCCTCTCTTCTACAATAAATCTCAGACATTCAGATAGCTCTTTAATGTCCAGACCTTTGTTCTAAGCAGCAAGCAGTACTGGGGGTTGGCTAGGTACTTACCTGTGCAGTGAAAGATTGACTATAAAAGCATCAGGATGAAGTTGTGCATTCCCATGCCTGTACAGCTAAAGCTCAGCTCCAACTACTGCAATATTCCTGCTGCCTCCTTTGCCTGGAAATGTGCTGTCACATAAAATTGTGCCACAAAAAGTATACAGTATACAGTTTGGAAGTAAGATATACCTATGGTCATGTTTCCCCTCCCCTTTGCACATTCCCCAGGAGCAGCTCACATATACCCCAGCCCAGGGAAGTCATGTACCAGGCTTTTAGAAAAGCAGCACCCTCAGAGCTGTTCAAAAGAGAACCCAGCTCCCTGCAGAGGTTTTCCAGCAAATCGTGGATCAGGGGGCCAGAGCTCATGACAGCTCACTTCCAGGCAACACCTGCCCCAGTCCCAGCCTATGCAGAAGAAGCTGTCAGAGAGCTGGGCAGTTGTAGCTTCCCTTGGACCCAGGCCTGTGGCTCAGAATGAGGACAGGAGCCACCATCACACAATGCAGTGGAACCAAGCAGGCCTCAGATCTTGTTTTAGGGCAACTGCCACTGTAGGGAGGTTTTTCATTCAGTTGAGAACAAAACTTTAGTGATATTGGGGCAACTGCACACCCGTCTGGGAAGCCTGGAATGTTGTGGATGTGCACAGCCATTTTTCCTTCCACTCTCCCTAGCTGGATATCCAACTTTAAAGATATCCCATTGTTAGAAAATAAGTTTCTGCACCCTTTCATTAGGCTGGAATTTATGGTCCACAGGGAAAAACAAAACAAAACAAACCAGTTTAGAAAGGAAAAGCAATATCTTTACCACCACAAGAGGTCTCAGAGGAGTTGTTTGGACACTGTAGATTAAGCAGCACTAATCTGAACTCGAGGACTCTGGTCTGCTGTTCACAAACCTGTCTCCATGGCTTTAGTGCTATAAAACACCCTTTCCATGTTTCAGTTTATCCAAATTTCAGCCAAAAGGATGTCACAGAAGACAAACAGAGCAACCGAGCAACTCCACTGTATAAGAGAAGACTCAGTAAATGTCTTTTCAAAAGCCAGTTTAGCAGAATCCTTAAAGATACTGGGTTGTTGAATCCCACAGACCAAGGTGAAGGCTCCAGAGGAAATTACAGAGATGTGCGTGTGCCTGTGGGATGTTGAAAATGTAGAACAATTTCAGGGGGAAAAGTAAATTACGCAGTCTATGAAGCACATAAGGAATGGAGGCAAATTCAGCAGAGGGACGCCAAGATGGGCAGGCCTGGAACACCTGCCCTGGGAACCACAGCTGAGGGAATGGAACTTATAGAACCTGGAGAAGAAATAGCTTTGGGGGGACCTGACAGCAGCCCCTTGAGAAGACAGAGGCAGGCTCTGCACAGCAGTGTGTGGTGGGACAGTGAAACACAACAGGTGCCCTCTGGAAGAGGTTCAGATTTGCTGTAACAAAAACCTTTTCACCTTTAAGGACAGCACAGCTGTGGAACAGTATGCCCAGGGAGCTTGTGCCTTCTCCAGCCCTGGGCAGTTCCCAAGCTGTGACTGAATAAAGCCCTGAGCAACCTGGTCTGACCCCACAGCTGAGCCTGCTTTGAGCAGGAGGTAGGATAGGAATGAGAAAGTACAGCAGTCATCTGGTTTAGCTGGAGCTGGTACCTCCCACAGCCACCCTCACCCCCCTCCTCGACCACCCTGCTTTCTGTAACCCAATGCAAGGGCACTTTTGACCTCCATGAGCTGTGAAGTTTTCTGGGGTTGCACCAAGTTAAAGAAACGAGGTTATACTTTCCTCACACTGTTAATGAGGCCATGCCAAACAGTGTCCATATGAGAAAACTGCTGGGTTTCGACTCTCAAATAAATGGCTCCTGTAATCATAAGGTTTTTTGCATAACTGAACTCCAGATGATTGGGATCATTGTTAGGTCTGGTGCTCTCCACAGCAATGGAGTGGACATGTCCTAAAGATGGCAGTACAGAAAAAGCTAAAACTAGCCTTGAAACGAAGTTGCTGATTCATATGAAATCATATCAAAGACCAGAGCAGGAGCACTACTAATTGATGCAATTTATTTCATTAACTATATGATATTAACACAAAATATTGTCTTTTCTGACCAAGACAGAAAAAATTAGGTCTGTTCAAATTCCCCTCATCCTAAAAGAGCATTAAGGCAGTTAAGATCTGCCTTTCAGGATTCAAGAATTCAGAACAGCTAGGATATAGCACAGCTCAGCCTATTTTCTTGAAATTTTTTCTCACCCAAAAGACAGAAGCAAGAGCTTTTGCTGCTGAAAGTCTTTAGCACTGAGAAATACACAATACATACCGAGGACTTTCCAACTTATCTGGTTAGAGATTTTTTTTTTTAATCAGAGTAAATTAAGTTGAATAGAGCTTAGTATAAAAAGATTATACACTTCTGTTCAGTGGTACTTGCTAAACAGTAGGATTAGAGACTACTTGCTGGGGTAGAAAAAAATTGCATGCACAAATGCTTTTACAGATTACACCTTTCAGGTAATTCAATCTGAGCAGATCTGGTAAATACACCAGGATTCTAAAGAACATCACAGGCCCTTGTACCTTGCTGTTGTGAGGTCAATCAGTAGTTTGAATATAGCATTTAGGGTTAGTGCAATACATACTCTACTGAGAAAGGACTTTTATAATACAGGATTAACACCTTACTAAGAATTTTATATGGAAATACATATGAAATTAAATGTGCAGGGGTATTATCTAAAGTCAGTGGTAAGGGCTGAATGTCAGCTAAAATTAGGTACTAAACATTGTGAAATAATCATGATTGTGAAATAATCATGACACAGAATAGAATTAGATCAGTAAGCAAATAATAGCAGGGTAGATAAAAAGCTCCTTCAAAGAGCACAAATGTCTTCTTCCCTTTTTCCTCCTTAAAATACATCAGCAGAGTCACCACTGGAACAACCGTGATAACTGGTAAAACCCAATTACAACAGAATATGCAAGTTAGTAAGTTCTGAATCAAGTATATTACAGAAAATAACTTCAAAAGTAACATTTGACAATAAAACAGAAGCTCAAACTGTTCTTCATGTTTGGCAGCCTATACACAGCAGTGCAAAATAAAGCACCGTTTTAGGTCATCCACTCTTTTCAGGCCTGATAAAAATAAAAAGGCACAGAATTCTAAATAATCCTAAACAGTTTAATGCAAAGCATGACCACATGCTGTGAGTTACATTTCACAGAAGCCAGCACCATTGAAGTACAAAATTATTCTCCTTTGACTTGCAAACCTACATCCCTGTTTGTGGGGCAGGATGAAAGACACTGGAAGAAAGGGACTCCAAAAGAAAGGAATCCCATGAGGCACATCCTCAGCCTCTTGCTGAGCTGCTGTCCTCATTAAGGTTGTGTGTTCCTGTGTGTAACTACACTGCCTGACAAACAATATCCACTCCAGAGTCATGACCTTTTGTAGGCCAAACAGAAATCAGCTAGTCACAAGGGCATAATTTCATCTGTAGGTTCACTAGATGAGGCAGACCCGTGCTGATTCATTGCTGTGAACAAATTTAAATTACTCAAATGAAAACAAATCTGTCCTAAACCTTGCCAGGTAGCTTTGGGACAGGCATTTGTCTTTCATTTTAAGATTGGGAATTGCTAATAAGTAGGAAATGCTCAAATACCCAGCTGTAGATGGACCCCAGGTGTACCAGTGCCACAAGTGGCACTTCAAAACTGTTCCTGGGAGCTGGTACAAACATGCAGAGAAGCTGAGTATGTGAGGACCTGCACAGCCAGGCAGCCAGTTCCTGCTGAGCTCACTAAAGAAATTACTCCTCAGAGTCATCACCCAGGAACAAATACAGTTCCCCAAAGCTGTGCCTGCTCTTGAAAGGTTATTACAGCCCACAAGTACAGTGGAAGTTTTGCTCCTTACTCCTTAAACTGTTGCAGGAGATTCAATTCCATCCCTCTCCTATCAGGGGAGTTCTGTTTGAATATCAAATCAGCTTCAGGGACTATCTGCCCATTTTTTAGCTGCTTCTCGGAGTGCTTCTCTTCTCCTTATATTCTGTGGGAGACTCATACAAGGAAAAGTGAGGAGCTAGACCTATCAGATTGCTCTACAAATGCACAAACAAGAGCACAAAACAATTCCTTGTCTGATCACATTCCAGTTCATTCAATACCTCCAGCAAAAGTATAAAACTTGACACTTCGCAGGAAAGTGTACTGTCCTTTCAATGTCACTCTTCAATAGGATGTTTCCCAAGAGATATAAATTTCCAGCCTGCAGCAGAGCCCTCGTTGGAAAAGGTGACCAGCACATTACCTGTCCACGGAAAAGTCACAGTCTGCATGCCCATCCCAGCTTCAGCCTAACTGGAAAGGACAGGGCTTTCTTAGCTTCCCTTGTGAATAATTTGTAGCCCTGCAACAGAGTTACTGGACCGACAGCAAATTCAGCCTCTAAAGGCTAAGCAAAGATGTTTTGATATTTTCTCTTCTACTCCATAGGAATCACAAAGAGGGAGTCAGGCTGTTCAGGCACACGGGAAATGCTGCTGTCACGAGAGAAGCCACGCTGGGATGACAGAACCGAGCTGGTGACGACCGAGGACAACAAGCAGCTACTGAGATGCGTTTTCCTGGACTGTCACCCCAGTTTCTTTCTCCAAGGGCTCAGGAGGTCAGTGCGCTCAAATCGAGTATTTGTAATTGTATCTAATCTCAGCTAAGAGTCCCCTACTCCTCTCCCAGCACCGGCCCTGCATGCATCCCCCCAGGCAGTACGGGAAAGGCGGGAGGGGGCAGTTTGCCCCTCGTCTGGTGAACAATTGACTGAACAACTCAGCTAAGCACAGGAGATGGTCCACAGAGAGATGTGGGCATTTCCACAGAGTTTTCTCAGTTATCAGATCAAAAGTCTTTTAAATTAGCCCCTGCTTCACCGTCTGAGGGAAATTTTAAAATCATTGCCATGATTTTCACCTTTTCTTCCCCTCCCTCTCCCAAGGAGAATATAAAAGCTCCTACCCAGTCCTGGGTGTACCATGCACCCCGTGAGATCCCCATCTGAAGGGACGAGAGAAACATTTTGGATTTTATCTGGGAATAAACGTAGCAGGCCAGTTTGTGTTATTTATAAGCTTTTGGGGCTGAATTTCCCCTTTATTTGACTAAACTTCAGTTGACTAGTATCAGTCAAGGCACAGTCCGTTCTATAAAGTCAGGATGTCCAGCGCCCCGGTGTGTTTCTCTAGAACAAACCTCATTTGAACTGCTGGCATAAAGAGCAACAAGGATTTGTGGGGCCACAGTGTCTTCTGATGAGAAACAATAGCCAGTAAGGCTCCTTGAGATAAGCAGTGAGGAGGAATTCTGAGTGCCGAGGGCTTTAAACCCAATATGCAACAGGGTCTGGATAATTCTTCACTGAAATGTGACTTGGTAAAATTAACACTGCAGTGCTGCATGCCCGTTACTTCTCACCTACTGCCCAGCAAACAAGTGGTTTTAGAAAAAACCTCAAAAGCGTTGGCTCATTCTCATGAGTCTGAAAACTCATTTCCAACACTTTTCGTGTACCACAGCCAAGGATAAAGATACTGGAGGCCAAGTGATTCCCATCTCTGACACCTGGTACACCCACATATTTGTGAAATTTCACCAGATGCTGCTGGAGTTTGCAGATACTGCTATTGCTACATGTGCAGGAAATGTTTCCTAAGAACCACATTGCTTGGTTCCCAACATCCCAGCCTTTAGTCAGGAAGCATGAAAACCCCAAGTGGCTTGAATTTCTCATTATTGCAAACACTTACATGAGAGCAGGTAGATTAAAAATGCAGTGAAATCTCTCTCTATGTAAAATACAGACAGCAAATGTGATACCAGTAGCTTCATTTTTAAATATTGTCAATTCTTAAAAAAAAACAAACCAAAACACAATAAAACATTGTCCTTTGCATTTTAGTTGTCTAACTTGCTACTTGCTTTTCTAGAGCAAAATGTATATAAGAAATGGGAGAAAATTAATTCAGAGCAGAAAACGGCTATTATGATAACTTTTGGAAGAGGAGGCATAGAATATTTAATTTTAAATCAGAAAATTACCTATATAAAGACATTCAAATAGAAATTTTTTTCAGTTAAGCTTCCAGAAATTGAAGTAAAATCATGAAAATGTCACTTCAGTATTAATTGTCTGAAAAAGTGAAATTCACAAAGACAAATGAGAAAACTCTGACTTGTTAGAAACCCCTTTTGCTGTTACTGCAGCAGGACAATAGGGGAAATAATGTAATTAATTTACTGAAGTAAGTTACATTTGTATTCAACCAGCCATGCTATGTATCAGAAAAGAAGTTACTAGGAAGCAAGGAGGTAAAAAACAATGGAGTCAAGTTCTCTAAATCATCCCCAGGAGACCAGCAATAACATATAATTTTTCAGCAGTAACAGAAAACTTAACTATAGTAAGAGAGAACCATTCTCAACATACCTACAGATGTTACTGCTTTTTAGGTAGAGACCCATAAAGCACTCTTCTTCCTTACAACACGTCTCCCGGATTGAGTTAAGAGGTCAGCAGGTAAATTTGTGACTAGGGAAGATGAACTCCAGCTGGAGTTACCAGATGTTACTAGTTCAGTGAAGTTATCAGAATGTGCAAGAAATGACTGAATGAAGAGATCAATTTTCTACTCAGAAAATGGGGCTGCAACAGGGAGTGGCTATTTTATACAAATTACTGGGAAAGAAGAGTAAATATAAGAAATAGGAAAAAAAGAATTATGTGATTTAAGCTAAGACAGTGTTAAGAAAATAATAAAGAGGTTGAGCTGGCCAAGGATAACACAGACTAGACATCAGAAATTTTCCTGTTAGAAATGTTGAAATATATTAAGAATTCCTTAGGTCTTCCAAAAATTAGCAATTTCTTTTGCTTCGAGAAAAAGTGCAGTTTTGAATTTTTTCTTGAATAATTGTTAGTTAACTTCAACAAAAAGCTTTTGTGATCTAATTATATCCAGTCCTGCTTGAAATGAGGTAAAATCCACTTCTAACTTAAGGTATAATTAATCCCTCGACAGAGAGGATTGCAGAGCTACAGTCAGAGAAAAGTAAAAATAAACCTCTCAAATAATGACTGCTATGAAAATCCCTACTAACCTTTGGAAATCCAGCTGAAAAGAGATTTGTTTGCACCTCACTAAGTACTTAGCAGTTACTACAGGGCTGAACAGCTGAATGTCTCCACTGCAGCATCTTCTGGTCTTTGTTAGCAGCATTCCTGGTTTGATTGTTAATGCTTCCCGTCCTTTAGTCTTGGGAAAGTTAAAGCACAAAGCGGTTCACATCAAAACGTTAAAGCTGATATCTGAGGTGCCACAAAGCAAGGACTGCACTGCTCAGGCATCACTTACCTGCATTAGGCTCGATAATTAGAACTTGGTACTCCTACAGTCACCTTCCACTGAGAGCAATCCTCATTAACCGTGCCCAGACCACGCAGAAAGTTGCAAGAACCACAGAGGTCCTGTGGTGTTGTCTCCCTCTGCTAAAGGTCGGTCACACAAGAGCAGCCCCCGGGATGCTCCGCAGGACAAACCGACACAAACCCCTCGGGACTGAGAGTAAAAGACTCCAGGATTAATGACCCCAGCATACCGAAATCTGCCCCCCTCCAGCAACTGCAAACAGCAAAGGGATTTACTGACCAAAACCAATGCCCCGAGTGAAAACTGAAGAGCTGTGAGGTAGCAGCCAGTACCAGGAGCAGAAATTTAATCTGTCCCACCATTATGATGCAGGTGGGTGTATTCTGCAATCACATTTCAGAGGACTTTTTGTGGCAAACATGCATTAAGAGCATTCGATAATCCCCAGCTGTACTTTCTGTGTAGACCAAAGCCTTCATTGCAGCCTGGCCTCGTTAGACTGCAGAGGTCACTAGAACAGTCAATTGCATATGTACTAATTGCAGGTAGCAAATGAAAATGATGGATAAATATTCACCAGTATGATGTAGTTAAAATTGATGTGAATAATTAGATATTTAGGGTAGCAGCTTGAATGTATCTGAGCCCAATTTCTTCTTAGATCTTTCATGTCCACTTTTATAAATTTTTAGAAAAGGTTTAAAAGATCACTTCATAGAGGTGCTTGCTTGCCTCTTTTTTTTTCTTTTCTTTTTTGTGAACATTTCCAGAGGAACTAAGACTTTTAAAAGCAGCTACTGACTTCAGACGATCACATCTGCATCAGGTATCACAGAGCCTTCCCCGGCGGGCAGCCGTCACCCACCCACGGTGCTGTGTGCCCTCCACCCTTACCTTCTCCAGTAGCAGCACGTTCTGTAGCTCTTCCTCAGAGGAATTTTTGTGCTTACTCAATCCATAACATCCAGCCCCAGCGTTTTTTCCAGTGCATGATCCTTTTCTTAAAACGTCCATGAAGAATGAAACTAATTTAGTCTTCCACGGGTTATGAACGCACCGTCCAGTTCATTTCACTATCAGTCTTGAGACACATTATATCCACTTCTTCCAGCAAACATTAACTGCAACAAAACGCCGGCAGCAACCGGCACATCTTCTTCCTACCACATTTTCCTAAATACCGAGCGCCCCGTCTGCCTTGCAGTGGACTCACCAGGTCACCACAGACTTGGCTGCAAACCAGGCAATCAGCAAACCCAGTTTGCCCCAGCGTCTGCCTGATGGGGAGGCTGTGCCTTGGGAGAAAGCTGTGCTGGTGGTGCTCTGCTTGGTCGCCACTTTTCTGCCAGTTTGGCAGCAGGAGTTTTGCCTGCCAGGATTTGCATAGCCCGTCACAAAATGCCACAGGCAGGAGTTAACCTGCCCGCAGAGTGGTTTGGTACTTCCAGCTGATGAGGCCTCTGATGGCAGCTCAGGCTACTCTGCTTGACTCAGCCGGCAGCTCTGCAAGGGAGAGGATCAGGCAAGGGCCAAGATGAAAGCAAATAAATTCAGTGGCACCGGAGGGCTCCAGCACTGGCTCTGTGCCTCTGCCACGGTGGTCAAGCCTTGCTCCAGCTCTGCCCTCCTGTCCCTGCTGCTTGTAGCTCCAGGGAGGGGCACTCTCGTTCCAGAAAATCCCACTCTGGGCTTGAGGAACCTGCCTCTACTTTGCACTAAGATTTCACAGAGACGAAAGACTCCCTCCCCCTTCTCCCCCAGGATCAGGGCTCTTGCCCTGTCTCAGATTACACTTCCACGAAGCGAGGGCTGGCAGAGCAGGCAAAGGAGGCACCAGTGCAGATACACAGGCCTCTAGCCCTGCCCTGCGCCCTGGTTACAGTCACTTGCACAGGTCCTTCCTACTCAGCACAAGCTTTGGAGCTCTGCCTCCACTCATTCACTGTGCAAAATCCCTGACAGACATGGTAAGGGCACAGCTTGCTTTAAACCCCGGTCACACAGGGGGATCTGGTGTCCAATCCGGTGAGCTATTTTGGGAATTTCTGTAGGTTCTTAAATTGCATGTTGCATTAGAATAATCTTTTTTTTTTAACTGTCTTCGTTGAAAATAAGACCTAAAGTGGATTCATCTTCCTTTTAAGTGTAAAGTAGGTAACAAAATTAATTCACTGCTCAGAACATCATCTCTACAGCCATCTCTTATCAATCCTAACTATTCTGAGCCACAGCTACCCAAAAGTCACACTATACAAATTCTGCTTTTGTCCATGGATCACCAATATTGTATATTATATGATCCCCACAAGTCCCCTGGTGTGTTGGCCATCATTACATGCCCAAATCACAAAAAACACTGAAAATGCTGACTGCACATTCCTTACAAGCATTACTGGATCCCATGGATGGTCTGAATTTATAGATGTGCTGCCACCCATACATGTCCCAGTACTAATGGTCATCTATTTTTCCTCTCCTTGTTATAATGAAAGCATCACCCCTCCCCTCAAAAAAAAAAAAGTTATTAGCTTGATTTCAGGCAGAACACTAAGGCAGAAAAATCAGGTTCAATATTGGTAAGCAGCCAATCCATATTTTCATCTGTTTAGTCACATTATATATGGCTTTCTTATGCCAGAGGAGATACTTGATGAGTGCAACATTTTCTCTATTTACCAAAACCCTGAAGTTGCTTTTGGAAACTCTCCCCCAAGATTTTACAATTTGTAACATGAATGTTCTAATGGTTACATTTAATATTATGTATTTAATGAAGTATTTCACTCACCTGAATAGTACTTTGATCAAACAAGGCATGAGGAGACAAGCTGAAAAGGAAAGTCTTTAACTGGAGATGTAGACTACCTCTTGTGAAATGGACAGGAATCCTTCCAGATGCTTAAGAGAACTTCCAAAATTCTCTTGTTTATTAGAGCCAAGCTGAAAGTGTAACCCATCTACCCAGTGCTTAGAGGGAAAGTCACCTACTGTCCTTTAACTTGTCCTCTGCACACATGCAATGGACTGTTTCACAGCAAAGGAGGTTGCTCTGTGAGACGTGTGCTTTGGAGACCAGCACTGCAAGGCACTTCTATCCCAGCTGCTCATTTCTACAACATGTGGCAGCAATTTCTGCTTTTTTAGATGCTGATCTGCTGGTTACCATCCAGCCCTGCTAAAAGGGACCGAAAATAAAGGTGGTTATTCTCCAGCTGTCTCTGCCCCTTGCATAACAAAACAGGAATGTAACTGGATGACCCTGTGTCAGGAAAATCAGTAAGATTTAAGCAATACATGGACTCATCCCATCTGACACTCAAATAAATCCTGTATACCACTAAAAAAGTTGCAAGGAAATAATAAAGCAAATTAGTACTTGGAAAATATCTGCTGGAAAGCAGAGTGGGGACAGCTCAGGCCGGGATTCTTTGTGGTTCTTCCTCCTCCCCACTCTTCCCCTCTACCCAGCTGTTTGTGATGAAATGTGAACAGCGACTCAGTCACAGCATCCTTTCACTTGTGTCCCTCAGTAGGCTGAGGGGAAAATAACCTGGGAATCAATTTCCTGTCAGAACACCTGGCATTGGGACTCTGTCACCTTGGCTGGAATCCAGCTCAGGTAATTTCTACAAATAAACCTCAAACTGCAGCATGCAACAAACAAATCTACCCAGCATCATTATTCTGCTGTCCTTTTTAAAGAGAAGAATAAAGAGAGCTGAACTAATATTTGACTAGCTACAACACCTTGCAGCATTATTGAATCACACCTGTTAAGGTACTGGTTCTTACACCTACTGTGGGGCACCTGTTCCAAATCCTCAAACCAGTTAGAATTCAGGTGTTAGAGACAATTTAAAACCAGCAGGATACAAGAAATCAAAAGCAGCATCACATTTTCAAGACAAGGTCAGGTATTATGATCCTGCAACATTCTGAAACAGAATTACAACACTACCAAACACACAATGGCAGGGGAGATTTGGTGTGTTCCAAAACTCAAGGTTTATACTCCGTATTGTGATGCTGTGGATTATATGGTGGATGAATAAATAAGGGAAATTGGTTTTACTTGAAAGCAATGCATTTTGTTATTAGAGCTTTTTACTATAACAACTTTTGTGCAATACATCAATGAAACCCGGTATGCAGAAACATAAAAGCTTGTTGGGAAAACACTGGCAGTTTAGATAACTGACTAAAAGTATCCATTATTTATGGCATTTTTATTGTCACACTCCATGGGAATATGCAAGTCCCAGCTGAATTTCTACTTGACCCACTTCTGCTTTCTGGAAGATACCAGTATAAGTGTAGTGACTGTGCTACCTACACATTTTGCAATCTATTGCTGGCTGTAAGACTCAGTCACTCAAAATGAATTATTTTATCTTTTATATTTTTAAATATAAACTGCACTGAACAAATGCATTCAAGGTACGAACCTGACCTGGGTACACAAACAGTACAGAAAAGCAAGAGAAAAAACACATTTTGTGCACATTCCTGACAAAATTATCAGTGAGAGTTAACTGTGTTACATAAATCCAAACAGATATTCACACAGCACATTACTCAGCAGAAAGATGGACTGGAAGCCATTCCCCTCTCTCAAAGCAGTTAAACACTGAAAAAGAAGTTATGTCAAAGGACTAGACTTTATAATGTTAGATACTGAAAGAACTCAACTGTAAAAGCTGGATCTGTGGAATCCCCCAGACACCAGAGAGAATTCCAATTTCTCCATTGTACACTCCATTCCAGACTGAGCCAGAGGACACTGGACAAGCCAAGAACTGGGAAGTCATTCTGCAGTCCAGGAGTCCTTCTGCAGCAGTGCCCGGGTGCTGCTGTGGGCACAGGCATCAAACACTGGGTGAGTCAAGAAAACCCTGTGTGTCTTCATGCTGCCACAACAGGCAGCAGTGCTGGCAGCAGCTCCATTTCCTGCATGCAATCCTCAATACTACAGAAAGCTGGCAAAAACTCACCATTGGTCTACTTGCCACTGTTTCTATGTAGCAATGAAACTACAGACTTGTGCCTTTTCATGACCCGAGCAAAAGCAAAGGGGCCTCAGGAAAGCCTGTGTTATTCCAGGTCAGTTTGCATGCACATCTACCACTTGCATCTTTCTTCCCAGCCTCATTCACACATCCACAGGGCTGAATAGAATTTTGTAAGGGTTAAAGTCATTAATCTGCCCTGATCAGACAAAATAGCAAAGGGGAGGGAAATAAATCTAAAACCTGAGATCAGATTCCATTTATGAGGCTGCTCTAGCAGGGCTTTCTCTACAGAACAAGGCAGTCCAAGATCTACTACTTTTTAGAGAGCATCTCTGATGATTTAAGAAGTCCAAACAAATGGGATGCCAAGGCCGAGTACGACCCAGCTCAAGCTCACTTTTAGCAGCCTTTTGCCAGTAACTGGGACACAATGAACAACTGAGAAGTGCAAAGACCAGGAGGTGGGAAATGTGGACATGAAATACAAAATCTTTGTTCATAAATCAAAACTGACAAAAGATTGCTTCTCCAAACCTCCATTACTGATACTGTATTCAATTTTCCTAAGAATTAGTAACATATCTGGGAACATTACTAAGAAGCTTTAGCTAATACACAGCATCATTTTGGGTCATAGACAGAACCTTGTGGTGTTTGGTCCAGCAAGTCATACACCCTGTAAAAGGTGCCTGTTCTTCCTCAGATTATTTGTGCTTCAGGAGACTGGTCAAGCTCTGTGTAGGTTGTAAAACTTTTCCTTGTCTTTTTCCTTTATTCTTTACCCATTTAATTTCCTTTCCAGCATAAACGCAGACTGTACATAGTATCTGAAACACTATTACTTCAAAGCAATATAGAGAAAGATTATAGTCATTCTAACAAAAGCTTTTTTTCTTAAATATTGTAAAAATCTTTATCACTCTAGCAACTGTCTCACAGGGCCCCTCACTGAACAATGAGATGAGGCCTGCTTGTTTTAACAACTGCTTTCAGCTCAGCAGTTTAAGGTAAAAATACCCCAGCGAAATATTTCAGACGTTTCAGTGTGCCTAAAATGTTATCTTGAATTCTAGACTCATTTTCTTATATGTTCACATGTACTGCTGAAATTCAGGAACAAAGTATTTCAGATGCAATTCTTTCAAGTCCATTTAAATAAATGGTGCTCAACGTCAAAAATTAAACATGCTGTCAACAATCTGTACAAAGGTAAAGGTGAAAAATATAATTTGATTACAAAAGAATTTCACACCATCTGTACACCACAGATAATGCTTTTCATAAGATAAATTTATCACCATCCTCATTCAATCATTCTGAGATGTTATCTCCCAATTTTTAAAACATGTAGTTTCTGTGTACTTATATACAGTTAGTGTTTTTATAGCATTTCCTACTTGACTGTGAACAGTTCAGGTATTATACAATGACTCAACTGAGATGAAAGAGGGGGAAGCTTATGCATGTTACTTTAAGGAAAAATATTTCACTTGTCTAGCTCCAAAAGAGCCAAGAAAGGTAAGTGATAAAAGCACCAGCTTAGACTATTTTGAACATAAATTCAGGCATTTTAATGTGTATCTCATTAAAGCTACATGAGTTTCCATGTAGGTTATTCATACATATTATGGCACTTGGACTTTCCTAACAGGTATTTAGTTACCTAGGACATCTAGGCTAAAAAAGAAAACATCTGCTAAAATTAACCATTTTTGTAAGAAAACACTTCTGTCCCAACTTTCAAACCCCTTAATTTTCCTGAAAGTTGCACCAAAATACAACTGTTGATATTTCACATTCTTTGAGTAAGTTGCCTTTGACAAAGATGTCACATTAACTTGTGAGTTTCGATCTCTAGTGATTTGTGAACACAAAAAAAGGCCATCTTACCCACAAACCAAGTTGTGTCCTGCTCCTTTGTAATTACAATATGCAGTATAGATACTTGTGGATCCATTTTTTGGTGGACTAAAGTCTTAGCAGTAATTACACACTTTGTCAGTCCAAATGTAATCCCAGGCAGTTTACACTGGCAGCTTTTTCTCCATATAAGGCATTATTCTGACATCTACTGGCCTGGTATCCAACCACACATCTTAATACACTGCATTTGTTATTAAAAAGGAGAGTATATATTAATCCAAAGATAAGAACAACTTAATGAACACAAATGACACACATTTAAAACAGGCCCATGTACTTTCATATAAATCTCACAACCCTACCAGTATTTTGGCAGGTTTCTATTGCTTTCTTAACTCATCTGAACTACTGTATATTACGAGGCTTTAATACAAGCAGCTTTGGGGAAGAAAGTTATATTTGGAAGGGAAAAAAAGTTGTAACAAGTGAAAACAAACAAAAAAAAATTCCAAGAAGCTTTTTTTAAAAAAAAACTTTACTTGTAAAATTAAGCAGCATGCTATTTTGTGATTTATATTTGAATTTAAAAAGACTAATTAGACCGAAATAAAGACAAAAACCTAAAAATGGCAAATCTATAAATAATGAAAATTTTGATTTCACTAGACTTCAATGAAAAACATTTGGTAATTAAATACTTGCTACTGTTCATTACGTTGATGAACTTTATTAGGGTTAAAACTATAACAAAGTTCATCCTAAAACTTTTTGCAATGCAAAATTATTTTCACTTGAGGAGTGTCTCAAATTGAATGCTAAGAATTACAAGCAATCTTCAGGAGCAGACACTCACATTCATAAAACTTTATACATCTTTTGGAACTAAGATATTTATACTACTAAAATCAAACATGCATCACTTCCCATACATTCTGGTATCACGATTTATATTACATTATGTAACACCATTCTTCTAAACAGCAGCAGTTTATCATACGTTTGCTCCATTTTCTTTGGATTTCTGATCTTTATCTTCGCTCTTCACAATGTCCTTTAAAAGGAAAAAGGGAGAGGATGAGAGGAATTGTAGAAGTTGTATTTCTCACGTGAACTGTTTTGTTGTCAACTTTAAATACTATGTGAACTGGTATCCTACTCAGTTTAGTTATAAGCAATTCCGGTATCTTTCTGAAAAACTGAGGGGTAGAAATGCTCTGGAACTTATGTGGTTTGCTTAAAACTCATTTTACTGAGATACTCCCACATACTGAAATATTTGAATTCTGCCTTGAAAAAGTACTCTTCACCAGTCAAACAGAGGAGCAGATTTGGACTGCTGGGGAGGGACAAAATCAGGACAGGAAAACATTCAGATAGTTTTAGATCTACATTAATATTTATACCTTTTTAAAAACATTGAAGTCAGGAACATATGTTGCAAGTTAAGAAAAAACCACATTTAATTTGCTATCTTTAAATAATCCATCAAACACTAAGCTTCTTCTTTCTATATGTTAAGATACTGCTGCCCTGAATTCATGTCAAAATTGTTTTCATATTGAAGTGTTTGTTCCAATAATTTAGTCTGCAGAAGTTTGCCTACAATAATAAAAAAATGGAATTAAACAATTCTAACCTGTTTAAGAACACTCTGTATTTCATCCATAACAGTAGCTAAATTTTTGATTGTCTTATTCAGCTGACTCTCAAATTGCAATTTTTTATCATCTGAGGTCTTCAAATTCTCTTGCAGTTGGCCAAGGTCCTTTTTTACTTCTTTTAGCTCCGCAGACAGACTTTTGTTAGAATTCTCCAGTTGTAGTATAGTTTTTTCATCCTCATCTTAGGAAGGGAAGAAATGAAAACATCACGTCACTTTCAATGCTGTGTTCTTTGCATCTTAATATTCTATTTACATGCAACACCATAATACTAATTTTAAAAGAACATTAAGAACTGCATTGAATTACCATTTGACAATACTTAGTTCTGACTATATTGGGAGTCTTGCATTCAATTTGAATAAAATTTAGATCACAAACACTACCCAAATTGATTTATCTACTTAAAAAGTCTCAGTGTCTTGCACCCTGTAAGCACTGCTTTCAAAGTAACATCCCACCTGTTTTTTCTTCTAGTAGCTGGAGCTTTTGTTCTATCTCTGCCCGCACCCTCTCACTCTTCTCCAGCTTCTGCAGGAGGCTCCCAACATCCACCATGGCTCCGTTGTACACAATGAGCCCCACGTTCTCCTCCACGGCTTTGGACTCCTGCTTCACCGCGGGCGACGGCAGCAGCAGACGGTTCCCTGCACGGCATTAAGTGGCACCAAGAAACAATCAAAGTCATTCTCTAGTGACCAACCTCAAAAACTTCTTAAAAGAACAAATATAGATTCAACTTTGCTGGTCTGTTCCTCCTGTTTCCATCCTTCCCCTGGCCCCAATTCTCCCCCGGGGCCAAAAAGAAGCATCCTCTTTCAGGACATAATTCTATGCCTCTTTTCTGCAGTAATTTGTCTTCAAACTCAGGCTCTATTCTACTACCTACAGCTCTGATCCTCCTGACTTTAATAATGAGAAATGATGTTCATCAGTATTAAACATTACCCTCTGTCCTCTTTCCTGTTCCAAGATAGTAAGATTTCTCCTAGAGTTGCAACATTATGTGTTAGAAGCACAAAAAACCCTCTTACTTTTGAACTGCCAAAGATTTACTTTTCTAAACTGCCTCAATTAGTTTCTGCCAGGAATCAAGTACCTCAGAACTCTCATTACCATTCACATAGAAACAACTCTCTGGAAGTTTGTGGCAAAAAGAAAAAACAAAAATACACCACCTAACATATCTTCCTGTAGCTCTTCAGACTCCTCTTGGTTTTCTTCATCTTTAGAAGTATCTGTCAGTCTTCTGTAAAAGCAAGATTCTCGAAGCACGACTTTGTTAAGCAGCTTCTTGACCTATGACACAGCCATGGAAAGAAATAATGGTGTCATTGAACACCCAGACATCCTGTTACCTAAACAAGAACGATTTAACTTGGAAAACTTAAAAGAAATTGCATAGCTTTTTGAACTTTAACATACTGGGGCTTAAAATGCAAACAAACTAGGAAAAGAAGAAATACAACTTTGAGATAAAAGCTACGTATACAGTATGGGCATATAATATGCTGCAAAGTTCACCTTTTCACTCCAAGACAATTTACAAAAGATTAAACTAGTATTTCATTGTAAATACAAAGTGGCTGCATAAGAATAAGAGATCAGATAAGTAAGCAAAGCCTTTAGAGGCTAAATTACATTTCTCCCACTTAAAATACTCCTGTAATATTTTGAAAGAGTTTTTTAGTACTATACAAAACCTGAGCACGTGACAGGTGCAGTCCAAGAGTGTACAGGATCTCCTCCATGTCCTTCTCCAGAAGGTATCCACAATGACTTTGATCAAAATAAACAAAAGCCATCAGGAGATCCCTGTTAACAGTTACCATCTGGGTCTTGTCTTTCTCCTACAAAAAATTGATTATGGGATCATTAGGGAGTTAAAATATCATTCCAAAAATACACAAGTTCTCACCTAACAAAAGTTTTTTTTCTGTTCATTTTATCGTTATTTTCAGTCAAGTAATTAATATTACTAGCATTTACCAACTTAGATCACATTACTTAAGACTAATTTAAGCTATATAAGACAAGTAATCTTTCAATATTTAAAAGAAACACAGCACAATGGATAGTAATAGCTGGTAGACACGATTTCTTTTTGTTCATGCTAGTATGTAAAAAATGGTCATAAAACGAACCTAATTATAAAATAGGAATCATCCCTTCTGCCCTCAATCATTTACTTAACAGCTGTCTGCAAAGTGAAAAACAGGTCTTATAATAAAAATAAAGCTAAGCTGTAATTAGGACACCTCTAACAAGGTCTATGCAATTGTTAAGAAAGGTGTTAATTACTTTATCTTTAGACGCCCTCTCTTTACAATGCTTATTTCCCTCTCTTCTGTCCTCCCGTTTGTTCATTTCCTCTTCATCCCGATCTGCAAAACAGAAAGAAAATTCAACATACCCACAGCAAGCACTTATATAACCATTACCAGGATACATGTGGCCACTAGAAAAGTCCACATAAACCCCCAAACATCTGCAATGTACTTCCCTGAAAAATAATAAAAAATGCATTAAGTGGGCCCTGTTAAATTTCGATTTTGCTCTCGTCTCATTTTAACATAAGCCATTTATAATTTTTTCCCTGTGTTTGTTTCATACACAGGACAGAAGAGCTGAAACAAATGCTAAGTAGGCAAAAATGAGTTCTGCCAATGTCTCCATCTATTTAAGTGGTGTGAAGGAAATTACCACAATTCTCCCTAATGAGGCTTGGCAGAGTCTGCACTCAGCTATGGTTATACCTATTCAAATTCAGTATTATTTACTCTCAAATATTTCATATAATAAAAACTATATAAACTATATAACTAAAACCATGTGTTTATACTCATGTTGAGTAAGAGATTACTCTTCCTATGACTTACATTCTCCAAGAACTTACAGATCACATCACTTATTAGATGTGAATTACAAATGGCAGGATTTTTGACTAAAGGTAGACAGTACAATAAAACTAGATTAAAAGAGAGAAAGGGATATGACAACTGCTGGGACGGATTATGGCATGCAGCTCTGTACCTCACATTCAAGTCTTGGGTCAGAGAATCATGTACCAAGTTCAGCTTTAAGCTCACCTTCCTTGTGAGGACAACTTTGGAAAAAACTATGCATTACAACAATTGGCTAGTTTTACCAACCCTTTTCTGAGAACTAATTGCTTTCTCCTGCACCTCCATGGCTTGCTGGGTTTTCTCAGCAACTCTTGACTGGGAATGGCACAAGGACAGATTATGGGAAACAGCAGCACTTGTACAGACAAGCCCAGGCCACTCTCACAAATCATAAGCAAATAGGAGTTGTTCTGGAAACCACAGATTAGCACCAGCTTTTTAAAGCTGGTGCACTACTTTGTCAAAAATACAACTAAAAATGCTGGGACTGCAACATCCACACAGTTCAAATCCACATCTCAAGCAAAACCTCTCAAAAGAAAGGCAACTACCCCAAAATACAGTTCAAAAACCACACACAATGTCTTACACCTTTGTGAATCTCTGAGCAGGGAAAGAGCTGCTGCCACGGCCTGGAAAGTCCTGCAGACCCTTCCCCTATTTCTTCAGGCTAAAGAAGCTCCACCCACACAAAAACCAACTTCTTGTAACATCGGATAAAGAGCATCCACACTACATTCTGTCCTAGCCAAACCAGGATGGCATTCTGGAACTGAGGAATAGGCACATTAAAGTGGCTTGGTTTTTCAGAGGTGCTGAATACTCACATCTCCTACTGACTTCAATGGGAGTTGCGAGTGGTCTGCATTCTGAAAAAAATAAAACCACTTCTATACGCATGCCTTACTTAGAGCACCACAGCTAGTTTATATTAACTGTGCTCATACAATGCCTAACATAAAGGTACTTACTTTTTACGTAGAACTGGTCAGAATTACTAACATAAAATTAGTTTAATAATGCAATTTTAAATAGTCTGACTCCAGAACGTTCTCCAGCTTGAAAGAACATAATCAGTGATGATAAAAAAAAATTATGAAATGTCACAAATTCATAGTTCAAGATACCTTCATCTTCATCTTCAGCTTCTTCTGCCTCCATTGGATCATATTCTTCTTGATTATTGTCATCTTCAGTTTCTTCTTCATCTTTAGAATCATCTTTCCGTTTATCTTCCCTCTGTAACAAAAGTTCCTAAATATTTATCTACTCAGAATCAAAAACCAGCAAAGCAAAAACCTTACTACCAGTCAGTCAAAATTTGCCTACATTTATGCTTAGTCACTTAGGAACACAGATAAAAATCTGTGATACAGCTAAATGCTAAAATACTCCCAATACACCTGTAAAATTTTTAAATTACTGAATATAACTGAAGCATATTTAAACAGATCAAAAAGTCAAATCAATTAACTACCACTACAAGAGCTGAGTTTTTGACAGCAATAATGTAAAACTGAAATAGAAACACTTTAATATTGATCCAGACAGGATAGAACTGCATATGAGCTAACTTGCAGACCTTCTTTTCATCTCTCTCTTCTTTTTTATCTTTATCATCTCCAGATTTTCTTCTCTTAGGTTTTGGCTCATCTGTTTCCTCATCTTTTTCTTCTTTTTTTTCTTTTCTCTCATCTTTTTTGCTTTTTTTGTCCTTTTTGTCCTCTCTCTCTGGGAGAGAAATCAGTGCTTTGTAGATTCTGACACCAAAATCTCTCTGAAGCATTTCATTGAAGAGTTCTGCAAACAATGATACCTGCATATAAAGAAGAAAGAAAAGAGAATTAACAAAAAGTTTTAATACATGTATTAAAAATGTATATAATTATGATAAAACAGCTATGAGGTGCCATCTTAGCAAGTTCCACCGTATCAGAATTTTATGGAGTGTCAGATTTCTTACCATCTGCTTTGAATATGGAAACCCTAAACAACTTTACAAACTCCATTCCATATCTGAAAACCTGCATTTTCCTCTGGACACCGTGCAGTGACCATATTGCTATGGTACCATGTACCACAGACGTAGCAATTCAAAAACCTTCACATAAAAATTTAAAACAATCAAGAATGGCTATCTGTTAAGCAGCACAGCTGAGTTACCTCAAAGGAATGTTCTTTATTATCTTCTAATCTATAGTCCAGAAGAACACTTAGAGACATGATGCTGCAGTCAAACTTGCCACTCTTTGCTGCCCAGTTGGGGTGCACGATGATGGCTGGTTCATCCGGCAGGATGTAGCGTCTCTCCCGCCGCTGACGCTCCAGTTCCTCCTGGCGTTTTCTTTCCTCTTCCTAAAAACGTGCAAAAAACCAACGTGGAGCATATGCCAAAGCTGAATCTTCAGCCTCTACCTTAGTTTTTAGACTCACTGCTCTGAGGAAAGTAAAGGAAAGCCTAAGCTGCTGAAAGCAACGCACAGCTGTGCAGTGCAGCAAGCCCTTTATTCCTTACAAAGGAAGAGAATCATCATCTCTCCAAAGATACCCAACACAGCTTTAACAATTACCAGATGACAATTTACTTAACTCTTGATTGTGGGAAATGCAATCTCTATAGATACACGTGATGCAAATGAACCAAAGGGTTACAAAAGGTAAAATGCCACCAGCTTACTGATTGCCAAGAGAGAAATACTGAAGTCTCCTGACTACAAAAAAAGTCATGGCAGAGCTTGTGCTTTATAAAAAAGCCAGCACAATCAAAGCTCCCCTCCAATCCTAAAGAAAGCTGTGGCAAGAAACCCAAGCCAGTTGAACTCCATCCAAGCTGTGGGAGAAGGCAGCAGCAGCTGACAGAATTAGCAAGCACATGGCCTTTCCTCCATCAACAAGGTTTAGAGAGATATATAAAACTTCCAATCACCCCATACAGGTTAGTAGGTAACACATAAAAAGGCAGGTTTAAAAGCAACTAAAGCACAAAGCCATTCTTCAGACATTTCTGCCCCTTTTCTGTGGTTGAGCTTTGGCCTTACTGCACAGATCTTGTTTAACTTGTGAAATAGAAAACCAGACTAAGCTCTCCAACTACAAACCACAAAACTGAGAAACTCCAGTATAGAGCAAGTATCCAAAAGCAGAAATTAAAGCTTCATAATAAGAGAAAACAAACCCAAACAAACCATCTGCCATGTGAAGTAGCTGGACTGTGAAACACAGAGGCCAACACAACTAAGCAACTGCTTTTCATGTAGGTTTAATGAGTTATGGTCTTGTTAAGTATGTTCACTTGTCTTGAGCATGGTTTTTCTCAGGAGTCTGGGATTTATGCTTCCTTACATTTAAGGTCAAACATTAATTCAGGCACCCTTAGTGCAGTTGCACATTTCAGCTGATTTGGCTGATATAAAGACATTCAAACTGCCCAAGATTTCTTTCCAATTCAGCAGCTCAAGTTACAGCAAGAGTTCCCAGTACAGTCACCTGAGAACAAGATCCCAGCACAACTAGGCACATGCCTCTACTTTTTATGCTTATACATATTTATACAAATGTTTCATAGATTTTACATATACTTAGGACTTAAACCAAGTATGTCCAAATCCTAACCTCTTTATCATCTTCAGATTTCCTATCCTCCTCCTCTTCCTCTTCTTTCTCAGACTTCTCTAGCTCCTTTTGCTCTTCTTTTTGTTCCTCTACTTTCAGCTGCTTTGTCAGTCGAGCTATCAGCTGAGATTTCAGTCCCTTAGAGCTAAGGGTTCGACTTTCTAATTCTTTGCGAAGGTCATTTACCTGGTAAATAAAAGTTCTGTAAGTGGTATCAAGCAGTGACATCACAAAACATGTGATTAGTAGAGAAAGTGAGGTAAAAAGAGTACTGAAAAGTCAACTGTATTTTTTCAAACATGTGCTGAAAAACACTAATAGTTACTGATACAAAAAACATATTACATTTAATGTGATGTTTTCCACAATAAACTTCTGAGGAACTTTTCACAGATGCAGGGAAAGGATTTTATTAGAATAAAATAGTTTATTATTATTATTATTATTCATTTTGAGGAAACTTTTTATTATGTCTCCCGAGATAGTTTAGAAAGGCAGTAATTGTACAAAAATGTATCATTTAAGTATTTTAGGCCCCCCATTTTTTAATTTAAGTAGTACTCTGGCAGATTACAGCAGAACTCTCATTTTGCAGTTAATGTATCATATGTGATATCCTGTAATTGTACGAAGTTCAAAAGTTCAGAATAGATTCCATTAGCTGAACTCACTAGAATCAGGAGTCATTCCTGCATACTGTGGTATCACATCTAGTACCTATGAATTCAGCAAAACACTACTAGAGTTTTTTTGCTCAGTTAAGGGAACAATCAGCTACATTTCAGGTCATGCCTTATGGGTGAAAATGTGCAATGGAATAAAATTTTAAGAAGTGTTTATTACCTTCATTGTTTTTGGATCCAGTTTAGACCAGTGTGTAGGCGTAGAGATCTCTTTAGCTTCCCCATCATCCTTTTCCTCTTCATCCTGACAAATAAAATTTAGAAATTATCATTCAGAAAGCTTGAAAGCATTTCAGTTATTTCTTAAATTCTGTTGCTGATCTGTGCAAGGTCACAACTGTTTCAGATAGTCTTCTCCTAAAGTTATTATTTAGACAAGTTCACACACACATTCTACCACTTTATAAATGATCACAGTGCCACTCAGCCAATACAAGCCAGATCTGTGGAACACAAAAGGGTGATAAGCAACACCACAAAGGATATTGGGGTTACACAGACACTGCTGGTCTCCAAGTAACCACACAGTGGGTGATCTTCCCCCAGATTTTAAATCCCCCAAATTACTCTTTGTTCAGTCAGACCTTCCCTTATTCCAAGAGGTTGATCAGCCACATGGCCTGAAATTCAGATGTTTCAGACTAGTGTTTGTTCAATTTCAAATATCACAATTAGAACTGGCCACAAGAGAGAATTTAAAAATTTCAGAAAATGGCAAAATGTTTAAAGACAGCTATTCATAAACTGAATCTCACTCAACAACTGGTCCCAGATTCCAGCAACTACATCTACGATAAAAAATTTTCTGCGCATCATAAGCACAATTTAATTCCATTTGTGATATCAGCATACACATTTAAAGTTAGTGAACTAGCTGAAATAAAAATAAAAAGCAACATCCACTACACTGCTGAAAGCTGGTTTACCAGTCATTGTTACCAGTTATGTTCCTCCTATGTATGTATGTTGTGTAGTATGTGGTATGTGCATTTTGTGCCTGTGTTCCTGTGCCTGTGAGAAGCAGAAATAGAAAAAGGGATTAGCGTTCAGTGCCTGTTCTCCATCAGCCTCCTTGCGTTCACCCTGAAGCTTCTCGACCAGCTGCTGCTTGTATCCTCGGGAGAGGGTTTCCCACTCTGAGCGGGTGGGAAGGCAATGCCAAACATCCGGGAAAAATAAAACCACTGTCTCCACATGAGCTGGAACTGTACGCCCCTTGTGGGTCTCCTCAGGGCGATGGTAGCGAATCTCTGCAAAACGGTACCTGTTGCAAGGGAAGAAGCATGTTGGAAAAAAAATTCTACAATACATTTTAAAGAGCCTAGATCACTTGTAGCACATCAAGTAAAGAAATTTTGCTGCAAGACCTTGAGGTTTATCTAAAGAAAAAAATTATGGAAGCCATATTTTCTCTTTTGGCACACTTGTAAAAAGGTATCGCAACTGAAATGGAGGAAAACCAGCAAAATGCTTTTTATACAACTTGTTGCTTAGCCCACATAGGTTTTATGTGCAAATAGAAGTCGTTGAAGCACTTCAAATTTAGCATACAATAGGCTTTCCTGGTATTAGTACAACTACAGTGAGTGTTAACACAGGACAGAAACCCATCAAGAGAAAATATGGCTGTATAACAAACGGCTATTTATTTATAACAAAAGAACAATGAAATGAAGTTCTCTTGACGATCCTCTCCAGCTATGCACAAAATGAAAAATATTTTCAACGCACGTTCATTAAAAAAATTACAGTATAACATGTCAAAATAAATCCAGAATTTTTAATTAGTTCTTAATGCAGTATTCAGCACAGTTGGCACCAATCAAGCTTATTACCAAACAGAACATCCTTTGAGCAGTTTACCTGAGCTACCAAGAGCAGTTGACAAAGAAAATAGGGTTTTCAAAGAAAATAGGGTTTTCCAGCTTTTTTTTTTGCCTTTTTTTTTTTAAGTCCTGGTAACAGACAAGTATTTATTTCTACAGTGTACTTGGCTTTGCAGGGCAGTACTTACCATTGCGTGCACACACTTAAGTCAATCCCTGTAAGAGCCTTGCAACAACGAATAGCCGTCTTTATCAGCACCGAAGGGTCCTTTTCTGGATCAGGTCCATCCAGTGAGGGGGACCAGTGTCCTCCAATAGCCATAGCTTCATCTTTGCCTTTCATACCCACTAAAAACTAGACAAAAAGAGTCTTCTGAATGTTCCCCTGCTAGGGGTAAAAAGTCATTTTCCCAAAGTGCAAAGAATATTTCATAGCACACACACTGAAATCCGTGAGTAAACCGTCACATTATTTTGAAATCTGAAAATGAGAATCAGTCAAGAAAGAGTTCAGTTATTTTTTTTCCACAGATTATTTCAGCAATGGAATAGGTTTAAAACATCATCACTCATTCTTGCTTTCAAGATTTTTCATCAGGTTTGTTTATTGGTATAGGTTTGCTCCTTTGCCATTAAAAGCTTTCTAACTCAAAAGACAGTAATGTCAATGGTGTCTAACTCTGATACATATTTACAGATGTGCCTGCTTAAAAGTGATGAAGAAAAGCTATGAAAGGTGAGACCACAAGAGCATCATACCTATAAATGAAAGTATTCCTGTTTGCCACAAGTTAGAATTTAACTGGAAAACAAGTCTGTTGTCCTGAAACACCACAGCACTTACAGCTTGTTCAGTTTAATTGTTAAGTTTCACTTAACACACAGCTGCTTAACTGTTGCTTCATGTGTATTCTCTTCCCAGCTGAACCCTTACAGAACAAGTAAGTGCTTGTAAAAAACAGCTAACAAAGTTAATTGAGTGTAACCAAGTTGAACAAAGCAGTAAATATGAAGCTCCTATAAAGTGGAAAAAGAATTGACATATAAACTAGGTCTCTTCAGAGGAAAAATGAAGTCATCATTCAGCTGTCTACAAGCTCCTCTCTTCTTGTCAAAAACAGTAAAGCTCTATAACCAACCTTTACTGCCAAAAGTGTCTGGCATTGAAGCATATTTACCTTTACAAGTCTAGCAGGATGCTGAAATCCATCACGAAGTTCTTGGGGATCTTCAGCCAGAGCACAGGACTTGTGGTAGAGATCTTCCATGCTAGGACTAGCCATCAACATCACCTGTGGGCAAGTCAGAGCAGTCTTGTGAAGGCCTCACTATGACTGGTGACCAATGACCACAACTTACAAACACAAACAAACTTAACAAGGTTGCTCTCTACCCTAAACAGGGTGTATGATAGAACAGGATGCTCCTTCTCAGTTACTGTTTTTAAGCTTGACCTTCTAAAAGGCAGCTTTTGCTCTGCACAAATAGACTGAAAAAACAGTATGTCTGATACTTGAGTCAAGGCTTTGCAGTTTTTATACACAGAAGGCAAGTAAGTTATGTCTTTCTATCTTTATCTGAATGTCAACATATGCTGCATCACTGGCTGTAATCGTTCATCAGAACATTTTCCTAAAACCTGTTCCATTTGAAATCTGTCATTAATAGAGATCCAAGATTTCTAGGGCAATCTGTGTTAGAAGTATTATATGTTAATCATAGATCTCAATTTACTTTAAACAAAACAATAAATATTGAAATGAATAGGAAAGAAGGAAAGAAAATACCACTAAACAGAATAACATACACTGCACAGAAAGTATCCTTGAAGGAATAAAAAGGACTCAATTAACTATTCAAAATGAATTGCCTAAGAAATCATTCCGAGATCTTGCAGGAAATGGCTTTTCTGTAATCACATCACTGCAACTGGGTGCAGAGAATGGAAGAGCCCTCAGTAAACACAAGATTTAGCACAGCTCTAGTAACAGAAAAACAAACTGAATTTCAGCCACGATTCTTTAAGCTCTACATACTAGCTTTTTACTGAAAAGCTTAAAATGCTGTATTTTGCTCAAATGGCTGTAGAATATTTTCAGTTCAGTTATACTCACTTTTGCACCCTACTAATAAAAAAAATTTCTAATGAATAGTCATATTAGTGGAAAAGCATACAAACCTTAGCACTGTAGAGATGATCAGCATCAGGTGGATCAAGGACAGCAGCATTCTTATCTATAGGATCTACTTCTCTATGCATTACATAGAAATTACAGTAGTTTCCCAGCTGAAATGGTCTAGACATAGGAAAAGCATCCACCCATGTAAACTGAGCATCAAAGAAATCGCTCGGGATATACAAATTCTGGTAACGCCTCCTCAGCTCCATCATATCACAGCTACGGCTGAAAGACACAGCATTATTTGAAAGATACACCAAAAACGGACTATTAACAAAGTACATCATTAAGAGGTAGATCAACTGGCAATACAACAATTTTTAATTTGATACTGTATATATAAAAGCTCAAGAATGCTATATTTAAATGTCATGGATGAAGTTTAAAAACAAGTAACTATTAAACACTCTTCCAATTCAGGTGTCTGCATGTTAGGGAATATTTATTAAACAAGGTTATAAAGCTTATATGCAACAGCATTCTAAAGTAACACAGAACCTCAAACAAGTTTATCATACAAGGTTCTCAGCCATTACATATTTGATCTTTCTTTACAGTCAGGATCATCATTCAACACCCAATTACACACACGTGGGCTGACATGGCTCATGGTGAGCTGTGCCCATAATTAAGTGAAGTGTAGGTAAACATCTGGCACTATAAACATACCAGTCCAATGAAAACTTGGAAAACTGAACCGTGTATCGAGGAACAACACGTCGGGGTCTCCGAGGTGACCTCTCCCTCTCTCGTCTGGGCGATCTCTCTCGGGAGCGTTTTCTCTGGGGAGATCTTTCCCGGGACCTGCGTCTCTCTCGTTCTCTCTCACGACTTAAACAACACATACAAAATACAAGTATTTTTGCAGGCTAGTAACATAAAAGTGATTTCTAGCACAACAGAAGCCAGACCTATCAGAGACAACTCAAAAAAGGGGACAAATTTCAGTACAGTCTCTTTACAAGTGAAACTGATTACACAACTCCTTAATTTCAGATAGATAAGAACTCTTCACTAATTCCCAAGGGTAACATGACTTGTGGGTCTCACTGACTCACTCTGGAGCAAGCAGCTCAGCTCTGGGTCAGGACAGGTCTTTATGGACTGCTGGGATCATAGTCTGGTCTACATACCTCCTGTCATCTTTTCGGTTTGGCATAGGGTCTCCACCTCGGTCATTCCTCCCAGAAAATCTGGATGGTGGGTCTAGTCTTCGAGCTGGTTGAGGCTGTGAAACCAGACGGACTGGGGGCTGTAATAAACCACCTGAAACAAAATGTACAGGATCAATACAGACTAGAGGGCAACTATCTACACTGGGCAAACACTGCTGCTTTACAGCTGTTTCTCTAGTGTACATTTTCTAAACGAACTCTACAGTCAAATCTATTTATTATTAACACCCACCCAGAGAAACTCAACAGACCTAAGCTTTTCTTCACTGAGGCAAACTGACACTTTTGTACTTAAATGAAATTGGTTTAAAAGCATCTTCTTCAGATGGAAGTAATACAACCTAAGCACAAACAATCTGTCCTAGTAAATAGCTAAGTCTTTTGAAAACTTAATTTAAGACAGATATACTACCTACTCACTGAACTGAAGGAAAACTGAAACCTTCATTTTGAGCCTATTCATATGCAAAAATAACTGGCATCCTGAAAAATTATTCCTAAATCAGTATTTTATACTGCTACATCAATCCCTCAGCACATACTTTGTCTATCTCAAGACATTTAACCAACTGATTTCCGTGGAGCAAATGTTACTTAACATCATGGAACAACTAGGACTAATTAGACTGTAGTAAGCATTTATGCAGCTGAGGTTCTTCTACCCTTGCTTTTACTGTGGTAAGAGCAGTCCTATAAATTCTATTACTGATTCCTCAGCCACTCGAAGTTCAAGAGACTCCACAATCTTTGTTTTAGATTCAATTCTCTCAAAGTTTTAGACTCAATTCCCTCAAATGCCTGGCTAACTGAAATGAATAAGCAAAGAAGTAACAGCTTTAACAATACAACTGCGAAACCTAATTTTGCAGAACACTGCAGAAGATGCTGAAGGACTGCACTGCTATGAATACTTTCAACTCCCCAACTTGTCTGTGAAAGAACAAAAACTACGTTGAATTTGCTTTCAGATTACAAACTCTTAACATGAACAAGAGTCCATGGGGATTTCACCTACCAGGTGATTTCTAAACTACTGCAGGCAACGTGCCTTGCACACAGCTGCAGGAAAACATACTCAATCTGAAAACTCAATACAGTCCCCTCCATATTATTTCAGCTATCACTTCAACCTTCTGATTATCAAGAAAACCACCACCACCCGCTAAGCCCCAGAGTGACCCCCCAAAAGGCGTGCACCGAAGGAGCACCTTTCTGCTGAGGCTGCTGCAGTAGGGGCTGCGGCTGTGTCTGAAGCAGAGGAGTGATGGAAGCTGCTGAGATCTGTGCCTGCAGCAGGGACTGTGGCTGCGGCTGCGCCTGCACGCCGAAGGCGGTCTGCTGGGCAATGGGCTGCAGGACGGCCGGCGGCGTCTTCAGCAGCGGCTGCGCCTGGCTCTGGTTCTGCCGGCAAACACAGGGAGTCGGGAGCGAGCCTAACCCGGGGTCAGCCGCTGCCACTGCCACTGGGTAACCCCACGTACCTGGTTCGGAAGGGTCTGTATCCTTTGGGCATTCCATTTGAATGGCATGTTAGGATTGTAAGTGGCTTCTACCAAAACTCTGTCACCCACCTGAGGTGTCTTTCCTTTAACAGCACTGCAAACGTTACAGAAAATGTATGTGAGAGTCTTTTTTAGCTAGGTTTACATTTGCGTGTTACATTTAAAGATGGGAGAAAGTAGGCAGAGTTCATTAAAAAAAGCTTATAGGAAGAGCATCTACCCCCGGAATTCAGCTTTGGTACTACCTGCTTCAGTTCAGGGTAAGCACAGGAACTTAGTAATTCCCTGTCTTTGGCCCAAAGGCAAAGTTCCCCAAACAGTACCAAGTTAAGACATGAAGAGAGCAAATTTTATGCTTTTGATCACCCACAAATTCTGTAAATTCTGCAACTTCCTATTACAAGAAGCTAATAACCTCTGAGTCTCCCAGCTTTGGGTTTTGGAATAAAAAAAATTCAAAAATATTCACATGAAGTACTTTAGACCTAGCATCTATTAACCTCTCTGGTTTTCAGAGTTGAATGAAAACAACACACTATTGCAGGCCCTATCAGGAGAGTCACAGAATTAGCATGCAATCATTTAAACCCTTGATTTAGTGAGAATATCACAGAGTACATCTGCAGGCGAGTGTTCACAGCTTACCTAAGCTGAAAAAAGACATCTTCATCCACAAAGCCAAACGTATCATGTAGCTTAGTCACCACGCCAGTGAAGACACGCTGCTTTTGTGGCTGGGTTTGCTGCTGGCTGGAGCGGGGAGCCGGGTAGGAGACAGTGATCTGTGCTGCCGGCTGGGGCGTGGACAGGCTGAGGCTGGTGGGGAGCGCGACTGCCGGCTGCAAGCAAAACAAAGCCAACTCTAAATCCTGAAAGCAGCCAGCAGACTGACAGGGAACAGCTCCTTTAGCCACAGAGAGCAGTTAAAAATTACTGTAGCAACTAGAAGAGACACTTTCAGACGCTGGAAGTTTTTTGTTGTGTTGTTGGATTTTTTTGAGGATGACTTTTTTCTTGCTTTGAATGAAGCCTGGCTTTGTTTATCCTTCTTTTGTACAAGAATCAGCTTCCCCCCAAAATGCACCTTGTCCAGACAAAAAGCATGAAGACTGCATTATTGTCTGCAGGTAACCCACAGAGTGGGCCTGAAGTGGAGGTAAATTCCCAGCTTAGCTAGGAATACACACTTAAGAGGTCATTCTGTATTTATATCCCACCTGTAGTGTTAGAGGTCAGTAAAGCCTGAGGCCAAAACAAACCCTTCCCTAATTCAACAGTTCATGTACTTGCCTTCTTACAAAAGCAGAACACAGAAAGATAATGAAATCAAGTCAAACATTTTTACCTTTTTAAACCTGTTTAAAAGTTCAAATAAAAATGGAACTAGAGCAATTTGCAGCACGTTAAATGGCTGCATGTTTTAAACCCGTCAAGCTCAGCAAGATTCTTTTTAAAACTCTTTATACACAATCTCTTAATACAGAAAGTTAAATTCCTTCAAAAAGAAGAGAAAGATTTTCCCCATTTGTTATTTACTGCAAAACAACTGGACACTTGAAGTTCAAACAAAAAAAAAATTAAAATATAATGAACACACATGTTCCCTTCAAGATTAAGGAAAAGTGGTTGCTATTCATTTTTGAAACCAAGGCTATGCATATTTTAACATCTGGATAAAATAAACCTGTACCAATAAAATGTCCATTCATATTAGTTCATTTTACAGATTAAAATACCCAAGATGGCACAAATTTGCACTCTTGCATTATCGGTGTTTGGGGATGAAGACCAAACAATAAAACCAAACTAACCTGAGTTAAAAGGGTCTGCTGAGGTTGCTGCAACTTAAAATAAATAAAGTTATAAATTAATTTTATATGATAAGGAAATTGTACAATTTTACCTCCTCTTTACAATTAAGAGTTCTTGCTTAATCTGAGTCAGTTAATAGTCCTTTGGGGTTTAGTCATTTCAGCAGTTTGCACATCTGTAAAACTGTGCTTGTGGGGTTAATTTTAAGATTGTATAACCCAGGTTTATTCACACAGGAGAAATACTACATTTTTTTGAACTGAAAGTTAATAGCAATACCAAAAAAATTTTGGCAGCTGAAGAAGCTTAGGCATGTAATTCCCTTGTACTTTTATTCTCTTTTTAAAGTCCTGTTAAGTTTGAAGACCATAACAAAAACCCAAAAGGGAACTTTTTTTGGACAGCATCTTTCCAGCAGTTAAAATACACGGCCCTGTTCAGAGCAAAGTTCAGCAGGAATCATTTATATGTGGAATAGTACATATTTTTAATTTTTTTTTCTGCATTAAGGTAGGCAGGCTTCCATTCTGCATATGTCTTTCCAAGTTTATGAACTTCAAGCTCTCTTTCACTACACAAAATATTACTTAAGTTTCTTTAACAGCTTCCCATATGAGGATGATTTCAGAGACAAATCCTACAAGACACACAACTGACATTATTTTTAAAGTTATTTGTGATGTACACAGTAAGAATCAGACAAACCTGTTGCTGTACACTATAGAGAGTCTGCTGAGGTTGTGAATATTGCTGAAACAGATAAAAGCAAAATATCTCATAAACAGGAGAATTATTACCACTATAGTATCAAATAAAAGTTATCTGCTTAGCAAGTTCTAGATAAAAACAATTAACATTTAACAACTTTAATTAAAAAAACTAATAATATCAACATTTATTATTTTTGTAACAAATATTCTGAGCCTTTAGAGTGGACCCTGATGTTTTTTTTCTAGCTAAAGTCAGCAATTTTTGTTAAGCCTGACTCTCAGACAGCATTTAGGGCACATTACGAAATCATGCAAAATGCCATATAGGATATATATAGTGATGGGAGATACTTGAGCTTCTCAGTTCAGATGCAGCAAAACTCATTCTCCCAAAGCACATCCCACAGCCAAAAATCCCCACCTACGCAGACTAACTCGACAACCGCTATCTGCAAGCCCCAAACCCCACCGTTGATAAGACAGGTTCACATTCAATGTTCACCATTTTCCATTCTGGTTTTCTGCCGGATCCTTTAGCTTTACGGAGTTCGGGGAGCGCCGGCCGCTGTGTGTGCTTTACCTGCTGCAGGGCCGCGGCCGCGGCTGCCGCCTGCTGCTGGAGCGCCGCGCTCTGGCTCAGCTGGTAGTTGGCGGGGGTCTGCGTGGTCAGCCCGGCGGCCGCCAGCGCCGTCTGCTGCGTGTAGATGGTCGGCGAGGCTCCCAGCAGCGAGGGCTGCTGCACGCCCAGGGCAGCTGCGGAGGGAACACGGCCGGTGAGCACTCACAGCACCGCACACACCCCTGTGATGCGGGCATGACTCAGGTCAAAGTTACAAAGGGTTTATATAGGTTACGTTGTAAGATATGTGTGTAACCTAACATCGATATAACCCCAATCATGACTTTTTAGCAATATAACCTGAAGCGTAACTTTCTATACTTATGTAACCTATATCATGTAGCCCGAATCATAACTTTTACACCTATAACCTGATACTTATATGACCTGAATCATAACTTTTGATACCTATATAACCTGATATAAATAAGTTTTTATACAATGGAATGGGTAGTATATGGTTAACTAGTTGCTTAAATGCTGAATAGACAAAAAGAGAGAAAAAGATGTACCAGGTGTGTAGCTTCAGAGATAGATAAGGGTAGTACTAATGAGAAGTTGGCAAATGCAGAGCCAATTAGCCACAAAACAAAGAATTTAGACCAGTTAAGACCAGAGAGACCGAGGAGCACCGTAACTGCGCATGCTCCGAAGCCAAAGTTGAAAAGTTCAAGTGCAAAGAAGACTTTAGAAGCCCCAAAGACCCCTGAATTAGGGGAGCGCAGGCACAGTGAGAAGAAATTACCAAATAACCATGAGATCATGCCATGTAAATTAGTTCTGGTGTGTGTGTAACGATGCTGTAATGACATAGCAATAATAAGCATAATTTACTGTATAAATATACCACAACACTGGACAAGGGTGGGTGATCTAGGTGGAAAAATCCCCCTCACCACCAGAGCTGCAATAAACAAATACCTGCTCTACAGACATCGGGCTGTGGGGATTTATTCCCAGCCCATCTTTGGGGCATCACCAGCTTACACAGAATGCACTGTGCGATGCTTTACGCCTGAGTCAAGCTCGCCAAGGAGATGAATCAAGTTCCAAAATTCAAGAAAAAGGATCACATCCCATTTGCTTCTCTTTTAAATTCATCTACCAATAGTAAACCACAGACCATTAAATTTCCTTCTCTTGAGCATATCATGATTTTATAGCTCTGCAGTTGTCATCCCCACTTGCACCCACCCCCAACACACACACCCCCTGTATACTTTCTTGAAGGTATTTCAGGTTCTGGATGAGCCAAATGAAGAGTGCTGCTGTGCTCTGTAAATTAATACATTTCATTCTATCTGAGGGCAAAAGAAATCTTTACTGTAACAGCATCTGTGAAACAGAGGCCTCTGAAATCACTCAAGTTTTTGCTTCACTCAGTGCTGTCTTTGTCCCTGTGAGCTGGATGCTGTAGAAGTGGGGGCTGGTGGAGAAGGAACAGCCTTGTAGCAACAGAGAGTTTAATCAGTCCCCATGTGTAAGAGAACTCAAGCTCTCTTCAGCTCTTAACAGGAAGGGTTTGTGCTGCCCAGACTCAAACTGCCTAGAAGGAAGGATTAGTTTATTTTATTGTCATACCAGCTTTTAATTCACCACAGAACATAAGCAAATCATGAGGAGCAGCTATGCACAGGCTATGCTTCTGAACAAGGTATGCTCAAGACTTACAGATGGATCTTTTAGGTGACAAAGAGCCCTGCAAAATGCAAATCTCAGCAAAAAACTGCAAACATATCTGGAAACCTACTCCCTCTTTGGCAGGACTTTTAAAAAAAGTTATCAGCAGCTGCATGATCAAATATCACTTCATTAAGTTAGCAGTCTAGTCCACATGTTTAAATAAAACCAGAGAGAAACTCAGCAGGGAAACACACTGCCAGCAAAAACAGGTCAGCCAGCCATCTTCAGAACCGAGGAACATTCAAGATGAACAGCTCTTCTCTCTTCCAAAGCCATCAAAGACGCACAATGGAATGAAGAAGAGATTTACAGTATTCCTGCAGAGTTTGTTCTCCACACTGGTCTTACTGATGCAAAATGAAGCTTTCATTCCTGACCCAGGGATGCAGTAAAACACTGCTTGTAGTTGGTGATCATTACCATAATGCTGTACCCAGCTCAACAGGTCCTGAACAATGTAATCCTTTCTACCACACTGCCCTTTGCAGCAGAGCACAATCTTTGTTGATAGCACTGATCATCTTATAGTTTTGGAAAGAAACAGGAAAGAATTACATAAAAAGCAGTGAAAATAATTGCTACCACCATGATCTATATCAAATACTGTCACATAAGCATTCCAGGAAGTAACAGTATTTTAAAAGTGAAATCAAGCATTCCGCAGTGTACAGCATTTAAAATTAACTTTTTCCCCCTGGAAAATCCCAACATTTGGATTTCTTTAGAAGCCAGCAAAAAAAATTTGAGGCTTCTCTCATGACAGACCCTCCACTGTCTTGATCCTCTTGCCTCCTATTTGATCATCAGCTTCAATTTGAATGTGCAGTTTGGACCCTCCAGAAGGACACCCTCAGCTGGATCCTCACCTATGTCTCACATAACACACCTTAAACAGACATTTCATTCAAAAGCTTTGCTGCTGCATCCTGGGACAACTTTCACTGTTCCTGGCTGCAACGCTCCGCTGGCTCACTCAAGGCAAATAACCAATGCATTCATATTTCTCCTCTTACTTCCACATGCCGAGCAGAAATTCTCACTAGTGCAGAAATTTGCTCCATTCTGTTATCTTTTAATCTGTGTCACTACCAGCTATTATCATTCACTCCGAAGGTCTATCCTAATGTTGTTCCAACACAGGGGGATGAAGTTGGGAAGTACTATCAAAAGCAATTTTCACAAGTTTTCTGCTACTTTTTGAACCAAGGGTACCCACAAAAATGCTTACTCCCAAACCCAGATCTTGGGATTATTAATCTCTTCAGTTTCACTATGGCAATTTTCCTTTCAGCATAACCCAGAATTACCTCAAGCGATTCCCAGCCCCTCCTAAGACCCTTATCCCATTTTGTCAACTACGGAAACACAAGAATTTTTTTTTTTGCCATTTCTACTGTCACTTTTTGAGCGTTTAATATTAACTGGGTATCTATCATCTACAGCACTGCAGATCAACTTCCTGAGAAAGGGCAAAGACAAAAAGACAGCCAAGATCCCCTCAAAGGGTAACACCTGTAGTAACAAGTTTTTCAAAGCTGTGTCTTGTTCCCACTGATTTGCCCTGAAGTATTCCAGGACTTTCATCTGACTACCTTTCATCTGTGTACTCATCTTGGTCAAACAGGCTCTAATTAATTAGGCAACTGAGTTTGCATTACCTGTTAAAAAGGAAAAAAAAAAAAAAAGAAAGAGAAGAAAAAGAAAAAATCACAGAGAAAAACAAGAGACAGACAATGCATCACAGACTGAGTCTGGAATTGACATCTGACTGCCATATTATTATTATTGGCAGCAAGCATCTGCAGTGGGAAACAATAGCTTCTTAGGATTTGTAATGATCTCAGTAAGTACAGTGATGGAGATGCCTAGACTCAAATGCAGTGCAAACAACTCCCACTGGCACCAAATACTGCATGGCACGGCCAGCTGAAAGGACTCAGACAGAATCTGGGGTCCTAGGCTGCAGCCCTGGGTTAGGTAATAGACACTTCTGTTGCAACAAACACAAAGACAGCATTTAGTGGTCCCTCTTCCTACATCTAAACCCTAAAGATCTTCAAAGTACGTAGCTAAATATGTCTTCTTGGTAAGTGACATACGTTTGTTAGAATTACAGTAAGGAGTACCCTGTGCAGGGCTTGGGACACTTCTCACAATTGTCAGAAATTGTGAGATTGGGTCCTTGGGTTTTCAAGTTTCTTTAAGCTTAACACACTTGCAATACAAACAACCACACAACGTACTCCAGCAATACTCCTTTTAACAGGCACGCACTAGAAACCAGGCTCAGTGTATCTGTCATGGGACATCTGTTTACAGCAAGGCAGCAAACTGTGCACCAGCCACTATTCCTTAGAGGCTTGGGATTCACCACGTGCTCGCCCTGTTCTTACACACTGCTTTAGTCACCTCACAGGAGCCACCAGCAACAACAACACACTGAGCTCCAGGCACTTTAGCTCTCATCAGCTGCACCATTCTTCACCCCAATGCAATTAAGTCTTGATACAGCAGAGACAACACCATTAATCAGGCAGAACACAGCAGAGCCAGGACTTCCCCAGCACTACAGTTCTATAAAACCAGGCTTTTCATCATAACCCTGAAAACAGCACAAGGCAAGCACTGCGACACAAACCAAAGATGTGCCAAAAATGAAGAGCTACAGAGGAGGAAGGAATTCTCCTTTGCAGGCGTTACAGGAGTTTGCACATCATTATGCAAGTTAAAAGTAATTTTCTGTAGTAGGCATGATTTAATTTATGCTTTAACAATGCTTAACCAGCATGGTGGGGGCTTTATTCTGGTTTTAGTCTTGTGATGCATAAAACCACGAGATGAGGAGCAGACAAAAATTCGCTGTGTTACATGTAGGAGTTTCTCTTCACACATCGATATTTGCTGGCACCTGGAATTGCCCATCTCTCTTCCAATACCACAAGCACAGAGAGTAATTAGTAAGCCCTCCCAAAGGGATCACAAACCCCTTCATTACACAGCATGTCAGTCTACAACTAGCGTGTCACACCTAAATAATTAAGAGCTTTAACTCATTTAGTTACTTCTTCACCAGGGATGGTCAAGACAGCATCCACATCAGCAATTTAGAAAAAAATCCACCAAAAAACCCCCAAACCAAAATAGTGAAAAACACAACTCCCCAACCCTGATATTACCTTTTTTGCAATTATCAAATCTGGTTTATAACACCATCACTCACTGCTTCTGACAGCTTGAAAAAACTATATATCATGTTGCTTGTGTTACAAAAATCAAGATCTCTTTCCCTCCTACCCAAGCACCTCAAAGCTTTGGAGAAGGAACCTGACACTTGGATAAAAACAGCTGGCATGCATAAATATATAACAGCTTTGGCCAAACCTCTGAAAGTACTTTTTAAAAATGAGTTTACTAACACTGAGATTCAGAAGGGTAAGCCAGTATGCACAATTTCTTGGGTGCAACACAGGTGAGCAGCAGTTCAGGCTGGTCAGCACACCTGAGCACTGACAGCATTTCTTCCTTAGGGAAACAGCCTTTCTAGAAGGTCACAACTCCACATTAAAAGGGGCAAGTTCAACCAGAAACACTGTTATTCAGCTCCCAGCAGTGCCAAAGAGCACTGCTTACCTTCCAAAAGATGCTTCCTGTGCTCTGTATTATAAACCAAAATAGCCGATTAAAAGGCAGGGGAACAACTATGTACTAAAACAGCAGCTGGGCAGAAGAATCCCAGGGACTGGAGTCAACAGTGCACACAGGGAAGAACGAGGATGCAGACATGGTGACTGTGTACTGCAGGAGGAATAGGAAAGGACACTACAATGTGAAGAGGATACCAGGAACATGAAGGAATGTGGAGCTAGCACAGGAAGAATGTAAAAGTGCAACTAAATGTTAATCTCATATTTGAGTCAGGGGCTGCTGGGTCGGATGAACAGCTATAAATCCCTGGAGATACTGTCCTCACTGAGCAGGTGAAAAATCTCTCACAGCAACTGCTTTTGACCAATCCTATCCAAGTTACATTTGCACTTTATTTAATTCAAGGAGGCTCAGAAGTAGGCTAGCCCAGGGCAGAGTCACGAGCATAAGAAATCGGGTAAGAAGTTGATGTATGCTCCATCCACCCCTCCTCCAGGGCCTCCTCCTGGTCCTACCTCAGCAAGCTCTAAGATGACTGCCAGCTCCTCCCCTTGACAGGTTTTGTGCAGCTTTCCCTCTGAAACAGGACATGGAGCTCTTCCTCCACCTTCCACCACTATTTTTGATGCATTAGCTGTCACATCAGCCAACATATCAAGAACAGCCCAGCCCAGATGCTCCCATTCTTTGACTGCTCCCACATTTCCCCCAGTCCAACATGAGAATCAAAAGCAAAGTTTGTCTATCCCACATTCCCAACCCTTTCCAGCTGTTAGGGAATTTCTTACAGAAGGAAATCGTGCCATTTGGATATGGGAAGTGTGAGCTATTCAGAGAAACACTGAAAAACTGCCTGAGGGCAGCTGCTTAGGGACAGCAAGAGTTTAGGTAGGGAATGGAGCAGAATGGGCATGGAGGAAAAGCAAAAGCACACTGGGACAGAGAACTGGGAAGCACGTGGTGGGTGGTCACTCCCTGAGGACACACAGTGTGCTTGGATCAGTGCCCATGGGAAAAACTGGAGATAGAGGATTCACTTTGGGAAAGAAAACTGAGTCAGGAGAGGAGGAAGATTCTGACCCCAGACGTGCAACCTGCAAAGAATGTCAAGCATTCCCAACCTTTCCTAGGCTCCCAGACACAAAGCCATTGACAAAAGAGGTGTGACATTGAACTTCTTATCAAATCAGAGCAACTGCAGAAACCACACACATCCCGAACCCTCCAAGTGCCACAGCTCTGCTGAGGCCTCTTCCCGTTGCACAACATAACTACAACATTTAATTAACAAACTATTTGTATTCAAGAAGAACAAAAGGCACTCCAGAACTGGAAATGGAAGCACCAAAATTCATCATGCATCAAGCTTCACATTCTTGCCTCAACCTTTGGTGTTGTAAACCAACATGAAACATGAAAGTGAAGCCAGCTGGGTTTTTAAACAGTGGCCTGCAATTCATAACACTTCTTAGCTAAATCAGAGGAAACTCTCTACCATTATTAGGCCAAAACCTCTCGTTATATGCATCATTAAGTTCTAACTTAGCATTAAAAAAGAAATACCCCCTTCTCACCCAAGTAACAAATTTCAGAGACCTTTCCACTATGTGAATTATGTCTAATCTATTAATAAAGGCAAAATAATTTGTAAACATTGATTACGCTGCCCAGGAAATGAAACTCGGGCAGCACTTAAAAAATCTGTAATGCCTTACTAGTGCTGGTATTATTTAATCTAGAATCATGTAATTTAATAAGAGATAATTTGATTTACACATCGTTGGATATGAATAACTTGATACATTATTTATTGACAGAAACAATCAATACAAATTCACCTGGGATTTTGCTCATACCCGTTTAAGAAAACCAAATAACAAACAAAACCAGCAGACAGTATTAGGCAATTACTTTTAAAATCTCTATTGTGGGAAAAAATTCCCGATTTGAACCACTTAAATAGACTTTAGATAAGTTAGTCAACATTGTGCCACTCTGAAGTGCATACCCAAGTATGGAATCTCCAAATCTACTAGATGTCAGGGTTCAAACTTTGAGTGATGTGTAAACTGACCTGGCTGAGACACCGCAGTGGCTGTAAACTGAGTAGCCCAAGGGGGATTTTTCTGTCCTCCAAACTGAGCCATGGCAGAAGGTAGAATCTCCTGGGTGTCTATCTTCTGTAACTGCAATCTAGTAAAATAAAGCGCAGCTGCAATCTTTGAAGCACATACAATCGGGCTATTTTAATTCTGGGCCAAAAAAACCCAAAACAACCCAGCCAAACAAAAAAGCCTCAACCAACCAACCAACCAAAAAAACCCAACAAAACAAAACAAAAACAAAACCACCCCAAAAACAGAAAAAGAAAAAAAAAAGTCTTGAAATATTAGTTTTACATCCCTAAAGCCTGGTGGGCAACACGCGTCGCGAAGGGGAAATACAGAAAGTTGTAAGGCAAGTTACTTTATTTTCCTAAGGCACAATCTCCATCTCCCACTTCTTAACAATGGGACTAACGCGATTCAAAACGCCAAAAAATGTATTCCCATTTCCAGGAAGACTAAGGGAAAGGTGACTCTGCGGAACCGAGAATTTGTGTCTATTATTTGTTCTCGGCGGCTGCGCGGGGCCGCCGCGGGGAAGCGCTGGAGCAGCCACCGCAGGCGTTCAGCCCGGCCGTTTCCGTCTCCGCGCACAAGGGCACGGCAGCCGCGGGAGC
>VZRO01002821.1:9864-62042 GCA_013397915.1 Daphoenositta chrysoptera | reverse complement strand
TGAGGGAGCCGCGGGGCGGGCGCGGCCCGCGCCTTCTCCGGGCTCCCCTGCGGTCCCCCCGCCCCACCAAGGGCTCCTCAGTGGTCAGACACACCCCACGCCGCCTCACGGTGCCATTTCGCCGTAGGGGATAGGCAGCCCTCAGCCCCGCCCGACCCTTTGATAGCCGGCTGTACGCGCACAGAGGTTGGGGCGAGTCTGTGGGGGGACACGGGGTCATCTGAGGTGAAGGCAGAGCAGACGCGACAGAGATGCATCAAAGCTGTTAAGATGCTCTGAAACGGAAATTGCAGCCAGGGCTCAGTGCAGTAAGTAGTTCAGGAGTTCCGGGCAAGAGTAATTTCTTTCTTAGTCTGAGTTGGAAGGGACTTAAAAGGATCGTGGAGTCTAGCTCTTTTAAGTGAGTGGCCGAGTCATAAAGGAATTGATCGAACCCGTGGCCTTGGCGTTGTTACAAAAAGCTTTCCATCCCATAGTTTTTTACACGGATTTGTTTTGAAGTGAAATAGACACATGAATTCCTACTCTGCATTTGAGACTAAGTCAGCAAGACACACTTTGTAAGTGAAAATAGCACTTTGAGATGTTGCATTGTCACTAAAAACAAAAGCTGGTGATGGAATAAAATCCTGAGAAGCAGCAACATCAAACTCACTTGCAGGGAGGTGGATTATGTTGTAGGAGGGCATCGAGATAAAGAAGCAGAAGACCATCAAGTGAAAGTAAATTTCTGCCAGCATTTGGTAGTTAATAATATATAAAGACAGATCTGCCTTTGCTTTTAAAACATATTTCAAATTAGATGAGGGTTTAGATGTTTCACCCTCATAAGCATAGTTCTTACTTTTTAAGTCTACACATTTTAAACCTTTTTTCCTCCTGGTGTAACTCCATCCAGCTCAGTCAGTTGACCAAAGCAGGATCTGTATTCTTCAACCTGGAGATAAGATTAAATGTTAAAACGGTTGCAGGACTTTCTCCCACACTGTACATGAAAAGGACAGTGGCAAAATTGTTTTAAAGAAGAAAGTAGTTGTCAGTGAATATCAGAGTATTGTGAAGTAGCTCTGTTCTGCACTCATCTAGCCCAGGGCCTTTTTATGGAGGATAAAGGCTCTCAAAGAAAGCCTCAGAAGTCCATAGGAACCACAGTCCTGATTTCCTGTATCTTAAGTAGAACATTTCATGTATTTTCTCCTTCCCAGATACATATTGCTACCATTACCTGGCAGATTTTGCCGCTGCCATTTATAGTACACTAATGATTCCTTTTGAATTCTTCAGGTCTCTGTATCCTCTACTCAAGACAAACCACACTGTTGTGATGAAAAACAGTTGTAATGGAAGTTGCAGTGAAAAAATATGTGTACTTCCAGTCTTGTTTCTTAAAATAATTCTAGGCCCCCAGACTGTCTTTTAAGTGCATTGGACAATTTAATCCAAAATTGATGAGAGGACAGAAGTCTGAAATACATGAGATTTCTACAAATTACCTTAAAATAATGAGGCAAGTTGAGAAAAAGATACAAATTAGAAGGCAAAACCCATAAAGCAAATTGTTCCTTCCAGCTCTCTGGGTGGTTAGAGGAGTTAGGAATCAGCTGGGGATATTGTGGGGAGAAATGATAATGTTTAGAGTTTATAATCAAAGAACACCACAAATATTTTCACACAATCAGTATGTTTAGCAAAGATGACCAGAAGAGCACAAAGAAGAGAACTTAGTACCAGGAACTGCTGCAGTTCAAACAGTGAATACTTTGGATCTCTGCCCTTTGCTCAGGAAATCCATTGAGTTCATCTGTGGCACCTTCCTCAGTGCTGTACAGCCTCTTTCCTGAGAGGCAGGAACACAATCCCATTTGTCACCAAACAAATCTGTCCTGTCTTCAAAGTGCTCCTGAGGTGTCTCATAACAGTAACTGTGTCATGAGCTTAGCACAAAGCAGTGTTTGCTGCAGGGTTTTGCACTCCAGAGGGGATGACGGGGTGCCAGCTGCACATAATCTTAGCACTGCCTTTGGAAACACGTTCTGCCTTACAGCCCTGGGAAACCAGAAGTCCTTTTTTTGTGAGAATGCTTTGTCTTTCTGTTGAAAATGACAGCATGGATAAGGCTGGTTGTAAGGAAATTATAAGAACTGTGTGCTTTAGAGGCAACTTCCTGTTAGCTACACTAGCACTGAGTGCTTCACCACTAATTAATCTCTGTCCATTATTGACACTATAGAGAGAATTCAGTACCATAATCAATGCGTTATGACTGAACACCTGTTGCAGACCGTCCTTTACACAAATATTAAAACACCAGTTGTCCCTGTAGAGCAGCAACAGAGCTACTGTGATATTTTTCTGCATCAGGTAGAATGAAACTAGTTGCAGGTATCTTAGATATATTCTGCTATGAAAGAAAAATGTAGAAGAAAATGTGGAAAAGGCTTATTTTTGGTTGGAAAAAACCTCAAGAGTCAGATTTAATTGTATTTGTATCATGTATTTCTGGGACAGAATTGGAAGAGAAATTATGAGTTCTCTAATGAACATGCTTTTGATAACCTGTACCATTGATAAGACACAGAAATTGGTATTTCATGCCTGACATGAAGCTACTAGACAAAAAATGAATAAAGATGTTATATCTGTCCAGCTAAATGCCAGATACAGGGATATGGTTATTTCGCTCAATTTTTATGATGAAAAATCATTATATATTTTTTTTTCATATTCTTGTTGGAAATACATTTCCATGCATCCTGCTCGATTCCTGAATTAATTTTCATAGCTAAACATGTCACTACTCAACCTGCTTTTTGCAGCTGTTGATGGGGTTGTTTATTTATTCTCTTTAGAAGGCCAGAAGAGATCATTCAGAGTCAAACACATTTTTACCTTTTTGATATCCAGGAATGGTAGCAACAGTCCAGGTAATGGTCTTTTTGATGCATTAATTATAATAGAAGTGCAGCATGTAAGCATCTAAGCAAATTATCATGGGTCTTTTGGTGCACAAAAATTTCTGTTGTAGTCTTTTTGACTGTAGCCATAGGTACTTTACACTTTCCCAAGCATGTGACACAGTCAGTACTAAAGTTTAATAATAAATGTAATAAACTGAAGTTTATTACATACTGCTATACAAAGTATTCAACAAAAGTGTTTCTGAACTGGCTAGACCCCTAAAGAATACAGGAAGGACATAATAGAATTAAATCAACCTGGTCAGGTTTAGCTGATTGCAAGTAACTTTTGATTGGTTGGTTAGTTGGTTTTTAAGAGTCCCAGGGTAAGGACAGAAAGGCTTTTGTGGTCTCCTATATTGCAATAAAGTAAATAAATATATTGCAATAATATATTGCAATAATAATATATTGCAATAAAAAATAAATATATCATTTAGAACAGACTTCTGACAAAGTCTAAATGAGTAAAAATGTTGCAGCATAAATAAAGTAATTATTAACTATTTTGAAGGTAATAGACACCAGAAGCACCGAGAAACTTTTTCATCTTGTTAAAAGAGAGAATTTTTTTTCAGTGAGAGCAATTGAGAGAACCTGTATCACTGGAAGTTCTCCAGACACAGGTGGGCAGGGTGCTAAAAAATCCCGCCTGGGCTTTCTTCTCCACTAAGGGTGGGACCGGGTGATGTTTTGAGATCCCCACCAACCTGGGGTGCTCTGTGATCTGTGAACATCACATAAAAAAAAAGAGATGTAATCTACATTGCTTAGGAACCACAAGAATAGTGGCCTTTCATAAAGTAGTAAGTTTTAAGGATTCCTTTTTTCTTACCCAATCTGACTTCTATTCGAGTCCTCAGTGCCTTCAGGAAGGCCCTGTTTTTCGAGGTGTATTGGGTTTGATTGCACACTCAGAACGGATTTCTCAGCTCTCTCCTTATAATCTTGGGGTAACCCAGCTATATGAAAGCCAGAGTAAAGGTATGTCTATAGACAGGCACAATAAAGAAGAGCAATTAGAAGGAAAATCCTGACCATCTTTAAAATCTTGGTTCCACTCCTTGAGAAGAAGGAGGTGGAGAGCTGAGAACCCATTTCCCTTCCACCACTCCTGCAGTGTTCAGCCTGTTCCCATAGCAGAGGACAGGCTCTCTCTGACCTGCAGGACAGTCGGACACAATTCCTGTGCAGGACAGCTGAGAGCTCGGGTTCAGAGGTTAAACTCGCAGGCTGCCATGTACTGGAAGAGCAGGGAACATCCTGGGAACTGTGTGCAGCAAGAGCCCCAATAAGGCCTCCTTCAGTGGGAGACAGCAAAGGAGCATGACTAAAACTCTGATTTCTATTCTGTTTGCTCTCATGCAATAGAAGTTGCATATAAAGGGAATACTTGCCTGTATTCTTTGGGGGTTCCAGAGCCTCTGGCACCTGACAGGCTTGCTGGTCAGCACCCTACACACAACACCCTTGGGGCTTCTTTCTTTTTTTAAATTTTTGTGAGTACCTACCCTAGTCAGAGCTACAGCCTAAGGAGGATTGTTATGCATGACACACCTGAACCACTTACAGCCTCTTACCCTCATAGAATAAAATAATTTGCAACAGCCCAACAAATCAGCAAATCCCACCCCTAAAATCTGTAGGAGCCGTAACCCAGGTGAGTCCTTACAAGGCTTTCTGCTATTGTGGAAGTGAGTTAGGGTCTAGCACCAAAGTGCTTGCTTGATGAAGCACTGGCTTAGTGCTTCATTTCCCTGAAGGGATTCCTCAAGTGAAGGGAGTCAAAAGTCATCCTCATGCAAAAACAGAGTCTATGTGTAAAACAAAGTGGTCACAAGAAACTGAACTGCTGACTTTTTACACCACTGGAAACAAAGGTTTTGCTGTTCTGAGCTGAAAAAAGGCTAAGTCATGGCTCTAGCAGCAATTTAGGACTCCTTTAGGATCAAACAGCATGAAAGTATTACCCAGTTATGTTACAAATGGAGATGTACACATGGTACAGCAGGATTGTAAGTAATTTTTGGCCTGGTGTAAAAAGACATGGACATTTTCAAGAATTCAAGTGCTAAGAATGTAAGGATTTTGTATTATTGGTAGATATAATAAAAGCAAAAGAGTATCCAGAAGTAAACAGACTGGACATGGAATTGAGGCCTGTCTTGGGAATTGTGCTCAAGCCAATGGTTATTGAAATAGCCGGGTTTAAATTTCCACATTTTAAATATTTTTTCAGTTTGTCTAAGATTAAAAGCACAGATGGGGATTACTGGTGTTTTATTTTAGACTATCTAGGCTGCTTCTTGAACCAAAACACTAATTGAAGCATTACCTTGCCTTGCTTGTGTTTAAATGACATTTGAATATGTTACTTGTTCTGATATAGAGTGCACAGGAAGACCAATATTTTGATGAATACCCTTCTGAATGTAAACTATTATTCTGTGTTAAATATTAATTATCAACAGCAGTAATCAACATTAGCATTGTTGAACAGCAAATCCTGGTGTTCTATGATCTTTAGCAGTACAGGAGTACTACAGAAAACTTTAAACTGTAGTATTGGCAAAAAAGCTTATTTTGCAGCTTAATCAATTGTTATCGATTAACACCATTTTAGTAGGCATTGCAATCTAAGGCTTAAGAATTTAAAAGCAACCAACTGTACTACATCAATATTCTATTACCTTGTGTAGTGTATATAAGGAATCCAGGATATAAAAAAAAAAGCAGTAAAGCCATCTCCAGGTGGTAAACTCACTTTTGGCAACAAGGATGCCGGGGCAGGTAAATCTGGTTTAGTTTTGTTCCCATAAGGTAGAGGTGAAGCTATGTTTTAAAACCTCTCTATGGAACATGCTCCATAATGTATGAGGAAATACAGCTCTGACTGGGATCACAATGCCCAGTGGGAATGCCAGGGGGGTGGCTGGCAGCACCTCAGAAGGACCTGGGAAACATTTATCATCCATAGCTCTTCCTCAGTAATGATGTTCTTAGGCCTGGTCCAAGTCTTGAAGTGCCTTTCAAAATCCATGTGCTTTCTTAAGACACCTGTGCTGGGGCTTCCTGACTCTAATATTGAACCCTGGAATGTGTGACTCTGTTGGAGAAAGACTTCATAGTACAGTTCAGAGAGGGCCTGGGGCAGCTGGGGAGATGTTGCTGTAACACCCCAGCAGTGATTATCCTTTAAAAGAGCAGCAGCTTTCATAGGAGGGTCAAGGCCTCCGTGTTGCATGATCACATCCATCACCCAGGAATTAGATGTACCATATCACACAATGTAATTTCTTTCCAGGGAATTAGTGAAGCCAGAGGATAGCAGCATTTTTCTGCTTTCTAGGAGATTTCAGCTATCTGCAGGATTATTTTTGCTTATTATTTTGCTGCTGCACTTACTGGAGAAGGAAAAGGCTCAGGTATGTATTCCTCCTTTTCTTCAGATCTAAACAACAGGGATTCTGTTCAGTATTGTTGTGCACTACAATGTCAGTAAAGTAGGCTAGTGCTGAGGTTGGTTTTGAGAAAAAAAACCCCAACCATACCCTCTGATTTGCAGCAAATAAAACCTGAAGTATTTCCAGCAGCTGGGAATTAAATGCCACAGTAAATGATTGCCGTAAGCGTGCTCTGCCAGACAGGTAGCAAAAAGAGACACTGCAGATGTGTTCACAAACTGTTTTGTCCTTTTTAGTTCAGAAAATGAAGTTCAGCTTTTCTGGCTGCTTCTCTTATTTCTCTTGACCTGGGGACAGCCTGAAGCAGCGGCAGACTGAGAACTGGGACTGGATTTATGCCTGTCCCTTTCCAGTGCAGAAACCTGACTTTTTGGGTGAAGCCCCTGTAGTTCTATTGATAATTAACAAATACACTTCTACACATGATAGTGGTTATTAATGCTAAGAGCAGGAAAGAAAAATTAGACAACTAAGTGCAAAATAGAAGTATAAAATTTATTTAAAACCACCCACAAAGTTCTGTGTAATCAGGAATGATACAATTTGTAATAGTCTTTTTAAAAACTCATGACAAGATTTAAAATATATTTTCAATTACAGTATTCATTTAGCCTTATTCAGTTAGGACAATAAAAAAAAAAAGAAAGTTTACGTTCTAAACAGATGAGACACACAAGAAAAAATAGAACAGAACAGACAATTTCCACAACGACAATTTTTACATGTATGTTTCAATACTAGTATCAACATTTCAATGCATCTTGCTACATAAACATGAAATCATGTACAACAACTGCTTGCACCAAAAAACATAGCTTAATTAGATCTTTCAAGTAACATGCAGTCACAACTCACAAGTCTTCAAGTACTGCTGGTAAGGGTTCCCTTGTCTGCAAAGAAGATTTTAAGGTTCAGTTTCTCAGCTAGCATAACTGCCTAGCCCCACCAGCCTCAGGGAGCTATGCTCAGTTATACTAGGAAAGAATCAGGCCCCAAATATTTTTTTTTTCAGAAAAGAAGTAATTTTTACACTTTCTCCTGTAAATACTGTGACATAATGAAGTGCTTTTTCTTTCTGATTTTTTCTCCCTTTACATCATCTTTTGCTTAAAAATGTTAATTTTTTGTTTCAGATTTCAATACAGTAGGTTAGTAACTGGGAATAAAACCTCAAATTCAAAGTTGAAAAATAAATATCAAATGCATCCCAAGGAAAGAAAGAAAGAGAGAAAGGAAGAAAGAAGGAAAAAAACCCCCATGACTTTTTTTCTTTTGCTTTGGCATATTGTTAATATTTTATCTTCCCAAGGCAGGAAGGAATTCATTAGCCATAGCATTTCAGTACAGTGTGTTCTTACATATTTATGTTCTTTCTTAATGGCAGCAAGTTTGGATCAGTACTTGTGACCTGGCGTGATATTGTCACATTATGAAGAGCTATCTCTTCCAAACAGAACAAATAATCGTAGAATAATTCACTGGTAAAGACTGAAATGTATGAAGGTTTGCATTGGTTAGAACTGGCTTTCTTTTAGCAGTACTGGGATATCCCATTTGTTCTTCTTGACTAAAATTAGTTTTTAATTTAGAGGACAAGAGCTTCATGAAGCTCAGCTGCTGCCTTTTGAGTTGCATGGATTAGGCATGCAAAGTTGGTACAAAATCTGTTCTCATTGGGCTCTGCAGTATCACTGCAATGTAAAAATTTAAGAAGGAAAGTATCTTTCCTTTTCCTCAAATTTTTTTTTAGCAAGAAGTTTGCATTGCATTGCTGAACTGCAATGTAGCAGGGTTGTTTTTTACATAAAACTTCCATGGGCAGCAAGGAGAGCCCTGCAGGGACTCAGGGCATGCAGAGCAGTGCCAGGGTTTTCCCTGGCACGTAGCACCACAGTCAGGGAAGGCAGAAAGTGTTGGCTTTTAGCTTTGTGTCCCCAGACTCACCAGAGTGTGCCAACAGCACACACCACTGCACACTCTGCTGGGTGTGAAGTCAGGACAGAAGGGAGTTCAGTAGATTGTCACAACCCCAGTTTATATCATCAAGTAAAAGGGATCCAAGTTATGATAAATGGTGGCAAGTATTTTAAGAAAAACTACCAAAGCTTAGAAATAGTATTTTTGACAATTTTGAGAGATTTCTGGGCTGGACATTACCAAGAGGTATGAATCTTTTACCACGGTGTCTTTGTAGACAGTGTTGGGCAAAGGGCAGCCAATATAAGCAAATATTTAAAACCTGATAAAACCCAAGCAAGTCTCTTTCAACCTCTGTTTCTAAACTAAGAACAATCTGGATGTTACTGGCCAGTATGTGCACAGTAGGGATACCATGGAATTGATTTCAGAGGATTGTACAAATCTGTCATTTGGTAACTGTTTTGATTTATACTAGTGTCCTTTTATACTCTGATCAGTGTGATGCTATACTCTGAAGGATGTAAGCTTTTATCCATTTAAGGCCCTTTTATCCTTTCAATGCAATGCAAAGGACAGTAGTATAAATGAGAATCAGGGCCTCCATTCTTACTTTAAGACAACTCCCAAACCCTAGACCCTTTTCCATTACAACATAATAAAAATACAGATATACATGTAAAATATTGATCAGGTCACAAAACTTTCCACGACAGCATTAAAACATTCTGTGGCAACAACTGCACTACTGAACATCAAAACTAGCAGTTCCCTTGCTCCACTGCAACAGCACTTCTTTGGAACACAGTTTGTCTGCTGTAACTGGTAACTGGAGTTTAAGTGCCAGACCTGTCCTCCCTCTGTGTGTAGTTTTTGAGGTGTACACCTGCGTTCTGTGACTTCGTGAGCAATGTGTGTAAGGTGTGCGAAGTGTTGAGAAAAGCACCGTTGATCACTCACACCAAAGCAAGTCACCTTCATGTTATTCAGCACCCCAGTCTTGCATTCACTGCAAGTATGCTGTTGGAAGATTCTAGCATTTGAATAGAAGTGCGTGTGGAAAAATGCCATATATAATGCTTCAGTAGAAGAAGAAAGGAAAATACACTGTCCGGAAGAATTTGGGATACAGCATCAAGAAGCATCTTGTATCTTTTAAAACTGAAGCTAGCAGTACATGGTTAAACACCATGAGCAATTGTTGGGTTGATGAACTGAGGAACTGGATTGGAAAAAGAATCCTGAAGTCTTCATGTCTCAGAAAGACATAAAGAAACAGTGATGCTGACACCTCAATACCCTTTAATAAAAAGCAGCAACTACTTAATTATTTTCTTCTCAAGCTCCTTCAATTCCATTTTTTGCCACAGAGGAAGAACATCTTTTTCCAAGCAGTCCTATGTTAGTTCAAGCACTTAACTTACATAACACTTGGATATCTCACAAAGACTGTGACTGATCTAACCAGAAGACGTAAAGAAACACTGCTGTTCTTGCAATCATGCAGGGGCTGCAGCAGCTGTCTTATGTCAGGAACTGAGCAGAGCTGTTAAGAGTGACTCAAAAGACAAGAGGCCATTCCACAGAGATGCTACCAACATGAAAAAGTCTTGTACTCTGAGAAGGGATGACTTTTCCTTCTCAAGCGGTGATCGGTTTTCTAGTCTTGCAAAGTCTCTTTTGTTTGGCTACTTGCAGATACAAGAACAGATTGTAACAACTACATCAAAACATCTGAAAAGTAACTGGAAAATGGATTATTTGATTAAAAAAAGTAAGAAAACAGTGATTGTGACAGACTATTAATTGTCCCTCTCTATTGGCATTTTAAAAAATCCCAACTGTAATATTCTAGGCTCTGTATGAAAAAACATGAAGTAAAAGCCCTGGAACTGTCACATACGGAATATAAGATCATGGAATCACAGACTGGCTTGGGTTGGAAGGGACCTTAAAGCTTGCCTCATTCCAACCCCCTGCCATGGGCAGGGACACCTTCCACTACACCAGGTGGCTTCAAGCCCTGTCCAGCCTGGCCTAGGACACTTACAGGGATAGGGCAGCCACAGCTTCTCTGGGTATTCTGTTCCAGATGAGTGAAAGACATGGATTTTAGGGGGAGAGTCCCAAGGAGAATAGCTTCATATGACATTCCTGAGATGAAGATGGCTGATTTCCATACAAAGCAGGACAGCATGCATGAGGACTCGGGGGCAGGCTGACAGCTGTGCTGCCAGTGCCAAGTGCTGAAGCAGATCTGCAAAGGGAAGAACTTTTGGAGTAGTTACAAGCATTGAAAGCATCCAGCAGCAGGTGACAAAGTGAGCCAGCACTAACTGTGACCACAGCTGATAATCCAGAAAGACCATGGACTGAGAAAGGTGGCTGGAGTATCCAGTGTCACCTGTACAGAGTAAAAAGTGGTATCTACTAATCAACACTAGCCATATTAAGTGTTTTTCAGGGAGGCAACAAAGCATCATGTAGAACTAAGTCTCCATAATTAAATCAAGTATGTGACAGTATTAAACAAAAAGTTTTGCCTATTCTCTAAAAAAAGTTTTAACAGGGAAGTAATAAACACAACACAATTTTCAGCCACTCCTTAGAAGAAGTGATCCGCATGTATCCTGGTGCCTGGTCAGGTTCTACTATTAGAAATCCTTGGTCTTTCAGGAAACCTCGAATGTAAAACTCTTTCCTTTATGTAATTATCATTTTGTAACAACACCGTAAAGCAGCATGTAGACAACTCGTGAAGACTGACTAAACATCAGGTAATCCCAGAAGAGACTGAAACCACTTCCTGAACTGTTAACAGTAAGTAGCCACATCCTCTAGACATTTGACACTGAGCACTCTGTTTTAGATTCAAGGACAGTGTAAGTGTGGCACAGACTAAATGAAATAAGCTACTGAATTTAAAGTCAGATGGACCAAAAGAAGTGTTAGTATAAAGAAGTACCATGGGAACTACATGTACATAGGTTGACTCAAAAACCAATTGTACCTTCACAACTTTGCCTGTAATTTACTTATGCTCTGCAGCCAATCATTAAGGTTGGAAAGGACCTTAAAGACCAACAAGTCCAACAAGCATCCCATCAGCTTTCTATATTCCCTATCTTGATGGTGGGAAGGGGCAGCAGGCTGTGTTTGCTACCTTGTTTGTCTACACAGATCAAGAAGGGGTCAACGGAGACCAGTTCTCTCCCACCTTTGTTTTTGGTTTTTTTTTTAAACCAGTACCTGCAGGCAGAGACCAAAGGAGAGACTTCTGTCTGTGGAGGAACTGTGGAAAGAGGTGAATTTGTACAAAATACACACAATGAAACATCTTGCCGGTTAGAGCAGTGCTGTGACACAGACTTTGCAGTACTGTGGTGTCACAATAACCAATTGAAAGATACTCCCTCCACACTTCCTCCTGCAAGTCAGATCAAGACCTGATAAAGCAGGAATTCCCAAATGTGATTGGACTCTTCCTCATCTCTAATTGCTATTTAAGATCAGATCATCACAGGTCACAGCTTGGCAGACAGCTTTCACACAAGAAATAAAACACAATTTTGTGGAGCAGACGTTGCAAAGACCCTAATCTGAATTTTAGTGACCACAATAAGCCCAAAAGAGTTCGTCCCACACTGCCTGAATGTAACTGGTGTTAACATACACAGTTTGGAAGTGGCCGTGCAATTGAGTTTTTCATATATCTGAGAGCACAAATATTTCCTTCTTATAGCCTAGAAATTACAGGATTTCTATGGAAAAGAAAACAACCATATATATAAATGGATTACAAAGCTGATGACTGCTTGATAAATGGAGGTAATTTCAACATTAGAGAAGTTGCATGGGAAGTGAAAGAGTGAGATTGACCTCTGAGTTAGCACAGACATTGGTCAACTGTTGTCCATATCCATCCAATTAAATATGGAAATTGCAGGAAAACTTGATGAATGAGCACTTTGCAGTCAGCAGGGCTGCAGCAGTGTGAACAGGACCCAAATTTAATCCACCGAATTTAGTTAATATTGCAATGAAATTAAAAAGGTCTTTAAAAACCCCATACAGCTGTATGTTTGAAAGAATCTTAAGTACTAGACAAGTTGTTGTTTACCCATGCTTAACATAAAATATTGCTCAAAATATTACAATTATTTCCTGTTCTACGGCTAGAGAAGCACTGTCATAGGTAAGACAAGGACTTTCACCAGCAGTTAAGATTCTTAAGTAAAAGTTAGCTTAGAAAGTCCTTAAAAAATCTGAATACAACTGTTACAAGTTGGAAGCTGCAAGTATTTGTACGTACTTACAAAGCTTCTTGGATCTTGTGACTAAAGTATTTATAGAAATATTTCTATTTCCTGCAATACACTAGCACGTGAAAAATCACTAAATTCACTGTTCAATTGGACACAACTGCAGTGACTCCCACAGGGAGTCAAACAGAACCGGTCCGGCTACAAGGCTGCTTCTCCCCTCCACAGCAGAGCTGCAGTCGTGGTACTGGACCCAATGGACAAAGGGATGAGACACATTTCTTCTGGTTTTTCACCCAGAACTTTGTGCCAGCTGATGGAAACCAAGTAAAACGGGCAGGTCTGACCTAGCCAGCTACCTTAATTTTAGATCCAGCCCCTGGTCTGGCTATCCAAGAAGGACTTGGGTTAAAACTTAAGAGCAAATTACAAGTGGTTGTGTGGGCAGCAAAGGAAAGAACAGACCCACAGAGTTGAAGATTTTAAGAGATAAATACTGTTATAAAATGAAAACCTTACTGAAAACAACACAATTTGTCTACAAGACTGATAAATATTCTGAAGTGTTACAAGAAATAGCACAGAAATGTAAAACCAGTAAATAGTTGCATTTTCTGTACTGCGGTACAGCAATAGAAAGGATCAGCTTCTAAAATCACAACCCACTATGTGTCCAGCAGGAAGTGGAAGCGGGCAACCTGCCTGGTAGGACGTGTTGAAAAAGCAGTGTAGGTGATAGCCAAGGAAAGAGCACCGTGGGTGATATGTTATTGTATAGATGGTATATTTCTCTCATGTAAGTAATATTAATGAAGTAGTAACTGTGAGTTTAGCACCTATCAGTTAATAGTATTAATTATGTTAAGATATACATTTCTTTGTTAGAATTGCCATTTCAAGAAAAGGTAGACCTGGGCTACCTGTTTGAAGAGATCCTTTCAGATCCACCTTTCAGTGCCTCACTTCTTGGAGGGAAGCTGCTGGTTTTTCACTGGAACATTTTTATCTGAAGTTTCCAATAAGTAAAATACGGGCATTTGTAGAAGATTCAAGTAAAAATGATCCACTTTAATGGTATGAGCATTTGAAAAGGTAAAGAGATGGCTCTGTAACTTACTAATTTTGTGTAGAAAACTTATCACGTGGGAGTGCTGAATTACAGCATTACAGAAACTGAAGCTGTCAGGGCTATCAGTGAAACCAATAAACGAATCTGTACATGGTGTGGGACAAATAAATGACTGGAACAGCTAAGGAATGTACAGTACTAATGACTGTATGGACAGCTGCAATTCCTACTAATCTTCGGCTCACCAAAAATATACAAGTTTTAAAATGGAAATCTAAGGCACACAAAATACCATAATGATTTGATGTATACTGTATATTACATAGTCAATAAGCATAAAACTGCTGGTACAAAACAATGGCATAATATTGGTTCTGTTTTATCATTATTTACAATCCCTTCATATCCTCTATTTGAACTAATATTAAGCTTTGAACTTAAATTTGCAGCATACCCGGTTTTTACAAGTTTTAGTTAAAATAGGTAAGATACGAAGAACTGGTTCAATTCCTCCATCCTCTGCCATCAACAGCTTTGTTAATTTGAACAGGAATCTGTAGAACTGAACCCAAGATCATGACATAGTGATTGCTACTTCAGGCCTGGCTCCTGCAAACACTGCACATGGCTGCAGGAGAACAGTCTCATGGATCTACGGCCGCACCAAAGGATTTGTAGCACCAAGGTCCTGACTGGCACTATGTGTTCAAAACACCACTGATGTACTTCTCGTACTGAAACTGTAAATAGAGTTCTTGCACTTCAGCTTCTCAAGGAAAAAGCACCTTGTCTTTATTAAATAAAGCAGATCCAGATAGTTCATGTTCCTCTATACAGCACCACTACACTATAATATTATCAAGTACATTATTAGTATGTTTTCACACTGGAAAAGTGACTTCATTCTACTTACAGGTTCCCCAGCCGGGCGGGTGCCGAGGCAGAGGAGGAGACGGCTTTGTCTGTGGGGCTGATCCTGCAGGACCCCAGGGAGTCCTGGCCTCAGTGCTCCTCCCGGCTCCGGCCGGCTCGCGTGGAAGAAGTTGCAGGATGAGGTCAGTCCTTAGCTAACGTTGCCATTTGGTCATTTGTTTAAATAAATAAGTTTAAACAAGAAATACATAGGAGAGGAGAATCAGAAAGAAGAGTGGGATGCTACAGTATTTAAAAGCAATGGAGTGTCTGTTTTTCCTCTGGTTTAGCAAATACTCGTTTCAGGATACGTCATTTTCTCAAGAGAAATGAAGAACATAAATTTCAAGGAAGGATACCACCCTTTCCATGTGAAATGTATAAATTACTTCCAAAATTTCCAAAACATTTTTGTAAAAACACTGAACTCAGAAAGTTGGTGAATATTACAGATAGATTATTCCTAACAAAAAAAATTGCTGCTAAATATTAGAAATTTTATAGTTTTCCAACACTTCCTTTGTATTTTTCCCAAATAATTTTTTTTTATCAGAATAGAATAAGGCAACTCTTGGGGGTATTTTTTTATCCCAAAACAATCCTACCCCTGAGGCATTAGGAACATTTGGTTGCCATGTTAACTTAGAACACTGCAAACAAATGAGACCAATGCACTTATTGCTCGAAGAAACCATAACAAATGCTGCCTTCAAAAAAAACCAGATAATATTCATAACTCCCAATAGTAACACATGTATTGACCAGGCATCTCCTCATTTCATGTTTGTACACTCTCTTGGAAAAGAATAAAAGGTTCTATAATCCATAACTGTTTGTTTATATGCAACATAAAATCTTCAATGAAAAAGGGCACGTTAAAAACAACCACATATGCTATCAGCATACATCCTGCAGCTGTAACACCATGGAACTCTACACAGCAAGAATAAAATAATTTCTTCTGTAGAGTATGCACAAACCTTAGACAATATGATCCTTATACTATACTATTTCAAGTTAATTTTAAAAATAGAAAGTGCTTTTAAAATATATATTTACAGCTTAGAAACAACTTCCAGCCATCATTAACAATAACTTCATTCTACTGACAAATCTAAAGAACAAAATTCATTGGTTTTCTAAAAGATTTATCTATAATTTGGACTATATAGCAATGGTTGGAAGTTGTTAAAGCAATGGCACCATGAAGTAATAATTCAGCTTATTTCTTTTTAACTGTTTGATGTGGTTAAGCACCAAGAGCTGTGTAGAGCTATAACTGTATAACTTGATTTAACACCATAAAATGTGAACCTGTTAAAATCCCTATAAATGATTTTTGTAGTAAACAGACAATTTAAAGCACCAAAATATAAATTCCTAAAGGTAATAAACTGAATGATTCAATCAAGGTTAATAACCTAAACAAAATCTTTTTTAGAATGTATTAAAACTATACAACTTTTTTTTTTTTGCTTAAAATGTGCTTGAGCACCACCAAATGTTAAAGTCACAGTTTAAGAAGAAATCCCCCCCTTTTTTTTTGTTTTTACCTCAGCCTTAAAATGGTTGAGATGAGCTAATAGTAAACGACACGAGACTTGTTCTTTAACAGCACCTTAAGGAAACACCGTGGAACTGCACCAGGAGGGGCTCACGACACCGACACCTACGCCCAATGGTTGTAGGGCCCTGCCACTCGTGTCAGGGCGTACGAAGAGACTGTGATTACGTTATCCTTGGTCACTGTTAATGCTCTGCGGGATGGAATTTGGTTGAACTCGTTGTCTTCATAAAAAATATCTCTGTTTTCACTTGGTTGCTTTGCTTTCCTGTTGCTGGAGTTCAGTTCAGGATTCTCCGTTCCTAATCGTTCCGCTTCTTTTTCTTTTTCTCTTGCCCTCTCGGCCATCTTTGCTTCCCACATGGCTAAACCGTGTTTTGGCTCATTTAAATTTTTGTGTTGGTAAAAAACTAAAGAAATTCTTGTGGGATGATTGCGGTTGGGTTTTTTAATTGGTGTGGTAGCATGGAGTTCACGTCTTGCGCATTCAATTAAGATAGAACCGTGAGAAGGTGCCACAGCAACCCCACCGATGTCATCATCCAAAAAATTGTGCTCACTGTCTGACCACAATTCCTCAGCCTTTTCTTCAGAATCAGCCGGTTGTCCCAGTGCACTGTTTTGCTTTTTGTCAGCACAGTCAAAGTCACACATCTGTCCTCGATGGGAGCTGCCCTTTTCCCCTGGGCACCCATGGGAACAGTCAGCTTCATTTACGGCGGCATCCTTTGCCGAAGAGCTTAGCGGTACTGACGAGTCGCAAGAGCTGGTCATCTCTGAGAAAGGAGAGTTGTCCAACTGAAGCTGACAATTCTGTTTGTCTGGCTGATGTTCAAGTATAGTGGGCAGGGGCTCTTTGTGGGCTGGGGGGCCTGGAGCAGTGACCTCAGGAAGAATCGGTGGCACACCATTCACCTTATCGTTCAGCAGAATTCCAGTATAGTCTTTGACCGACACATCAAAGTTCTTGCAATTAACATAAGGTGTCACATGAGGTTGCTTGGTACTGCATTCAAAATACCCGTAGGGAACTGAAAAATCTTGTTGAATATTACTCACTGCAGTTAGGTCAGGCTTATGTGTGAGAGATGGATAAGGATGTAAACTATCCACCTTAAAGGGGGAGGAAGCCGTGTACTGTTTCAATAAGGAGCAATTTTTAGTAGTGTTTGAAGTATGTTTCATGGCATAAAGGTGGTTGGAAGTCTCCATTTTTATTTCAGGTTTCAAAGCATCTGTTTTGTTCCCTAGAAGAAATGCACACCAAAGTGTAAGTACTTCTCAATCAATAAAATACCTCTCTTACATTTTCATAGTTGCTTTCTAATATGAAAAATGCACATTGACTACAGATTTTTCAAAATGGTTATTTTTAGCTTTTTAGGAATATCTCTATGACTGTATGTATATATATATATATTATATATATATATCTATATCTCTCTAAAGTAACCTTGCTCAATTAAGGCCTTAACCATTTCCAGCCAGGCTGCTGGTATATAAAATAGAAAGGTATTTCATAGAGGGATGAAGAAAATATACAGATAAAATGAAATTACCACTGAATCCCAATTCACACAGCCCAGTCCTACAGAAATGCTTCCCAGCAGCTGACTGCTGGCCTTCAGTTTTTACACCGTTGATGAAATTCAGTCTGAAATTCAGTCTGTGAATCAGTCGAAGTTCTGACCTGCCTTAACCCCACATTATGATCAAAGGAAAAAGCTTGTTTATGGATCTTGTCCATCACAGTAAAAACAGTTACTGAATTACAATGATTCATGCATTCCAATACTGACTCAGAAATTGCTTTTAAAAAAAAAGCACCTGGCAACATGCTCCAGGTAAATCCATCCTTACAAAATGAATTTTGAGTCATGTGATTTGGCTGTCTTCCATCTTTCCATCTAATTGCTTCATTATTTCAGATCTCTGTGCAGACATCCTTGTTCAGTTTCTGTCAGTTCCCTAAGCAATTTCTAGCCATGGCTGCCTGCTGCTGGGCTTGGTTGAGGAACAGGCTCTTCACATGACTGATGCTCATCATGGGTACCTTCTGCCTGGAGTCCATGGGAGTAATGGGAAAGAATTCCATTGACTTTGATGGGCTTTGCATCATGCTCTGCAATGGCTTTACATGTGTTTTGCTGGCAGACTGGCTCCCCACAGAGAGCTCTTGCTTACTCTCATGAAAGACTGCCTCTGTCAGTGTTTCTTCTTTATTCCATAAATACACAGAATGGTTAATTGTTTTACACAGTGTAGAAGCACTATTCTTTCTTCTACTCTGTCTCCTAGTAATTTATAAATTAGTGATGAATTAAAAACATTCCTCCAAAAGGAATGCAAAAAATTCAAAATGATATAATGACAGGCACAATAGTTAGTATGAAAAAACTGAAAGCTGTTCGGGGACATGAGGAGGCCACATCAACTCTTTAAAAACCCATTCTATGAAACAAAACACAAAGCATTTAATGACATTAACAGCCCCCACCCCAGAGCAAGGCCTTTGCCCTAAAGATTTTAAACACCACATTTGAGAATTGCATTTTCCATCACCTCAGAAGAGACACGCAGTCTGTGAAAATAAGTTTTAACAACTCACAGCGCTCAATTACAAAAGCGTAGCAAATGGATTTTTATTTGTTTTTTAAATGTTATCCCCCCAAAATGCAGACATTCTTTAAAATACGTTTACCTGTTACTTCTCCCCTTAAATCTGCTACATAGGTCTGGATATCTCTCATGAAATAATTTTAATCAGAATTAATGTAATCAAAATTACAGCAGATGGGCTAATTTTCCTCTCTTCTTCCTAACAGGCTATGCTTTAATTTTATTTATTTTTCACCCCCTAATCAGAGATTTTAAGTCCATGGCTTCTTCTACCTCTTCCTTCTTTTTCTGCTTCTCATTACTGCCCAGTCCCATCCCATAGTCCCACCCTGTGGAGGCCTGACCCCAGCTCTGGCAGCGGGTACCACCGTGCAGACCAGCAGTGCCCCCGCACACCTTGGCCCGGGCACAGCTCTGGGCTGCCCAGACAGGGCTTGTGGCAGAGGAACAACCATGGCCTCCCTGGCCTCTGCTGCTGACAGGCTCCACTGCCCTGCTCCTTGTTCACAGTCCTGCAAGGGACAATTGTCTGTCATTTGATAAAACCTGGGGGATTTTGCCAGTCTCTTGCTGTGCAGCAGCGTCCATGCCATTGATAGGAAATTATCACAGTTTAGATTCTGAGAAAGCCATTATCTGCCACAGGAAGTGGAGAACACAGTTCTTGTACTTTAAAGTGACTGAAATTTATGTTGCTTATTTATGTTGCTTACAATGTTCTTTCAAGATGGTCAAACTGTCATTATTTATTAGAATAAGGAAAATAGTTCATAGGTGTCCACACACCACCAACAAACTATTTTTGGGTAATCGGCTGTATTTTTTTCTGCACCAATGGACAACATTGGCTACAGTGACTTGTTAATTAGCCTTTAAAATGCAGAATATACAAGTAGTTTATTTTAAAGGAGCTTTTCCCTCCCATCAGACGTGTAACAGAACACAGAACCAGAACCGACTGGCAGAATTTCATAAGCATCACTCACCTAAACAATGCAAAGTGTTGCCATGATTTTCTGGGGCTTCAGTTTTCAGTTTTACTGGTGTTGAATATTTTTTATCTATTAATGGCTGCTTTTCAGTCGGGGTCCTCCTTGTGTCTGGTTTCTTTTTCTTGGTAGCTCTGAGAGGCTCAGCCAACATTCGCACTTCTCTGGGGAACGCTGTGAGCACCTGTATGGCTCCGGCTTTTATCTTGGCTTCCAGGCCCTCTTCCGTGCCAAACTCATCTGTTTGTGAGATTTTGTAAAGAGGCAACACATGGAGCTGTTCATCGCTTGGAATCACCCCCACTCTCCGGTTATCCTCCTTCGTTAACGTACAGACCTGCCACGAGCAGAATCAGTTACAAATAAACCCCACACACAAACCACGAGTTACATAAGGACTCAGGCAGTCATCCTGGGCTTCACTGCTGACTTGTATTCTATGGCTGCAGTGCTATGGGGCTTTCAAATGCAAACATCTGACAAACACTAGTTTGATCTATGATGACACAGAAAAACTATTAGTACTTTAAGATCAAGGCACATGTCTTGGATGGGAAAGTGAAGTTTTGGCTCAGCTTACAGTATCCACAAATATATGCCAACCTTGGTAAATAATCTCAGCTGTAAATATACTGTAAGTTCCCTAAGCATTCTGATTATTTTTTTTAATACATAAATATATCTTTGATGTTGAGATTCATTTTTAAGGATTACAAAATACAAAAAATTATTTTTGTATTAAACAAGAAGTTTCTGTGATCTGGAATTTGTTCTGTGATTTGGTTTTTGTTTTGGCTGGCAAATGAAAAAACCCAAACCAGCACAGTCACTCATACTGCTCTATATTTTTTGCAAATCTCAGTTCTAACTCCCTCCCTTCTCTCGACACTTTCTTAAATTAACACCCCGCTGTAATTAATTCACAAGACCCAGGAAATGTTCTCCTAGACCACTGCCCTAATCCCTGTTATTTTGTGTTGTGAAATCCTGGAGCCCAGAGGAGAGTGCTGGTTATATCCAGTTTGATGAGCACACATCAGAAATGTGAATAAATATTCCAACTTACTGCAATCATTTTCTTATCATCATTATAAATGCTGAACATTTCCAGCACTCCTTGAGTTCAGCTCTTGCTAACACTAACCCTTCCCCTTGAAAGCAGCACTAACACTGGCACTATAATCCCTGGTGTCATCCCAAGGGATGGCAGCAGCTCTGTGTGCCTGAGCACGTGTACAAACATTCACCCTTTTGTAGTTTTGTCACTTACATTCCCAAGGGATTGCTACGTGGCTAGAAAGCCATACATCAATATCATGGCTTAGGTAAGCTGCTATTTCCCAGGAGTTACTAACTATACACATAAAGCAATGGGAGCACCATCCAAGGATGAGATGATACTCCCTAAATGGAAGCGTATCATTCCATCATTGTGTAGGCTGAATCTGATGCCTATCAGTCAATCCAATTTCCCAGAATCTTGTCACCATAACATACCAGAGGAGAATAATGTTATTATTGAGGGGGTGAAAAAAAACCAAACATTTTATTTTACAGCACAGCTTTTGCATAAAGACATCACACAATTATTTCTAGAAAAATAAAATTACAGAACCACAAACTAAAAATCCTGAACCAAAAAGGTGGTGGCTAGGGCTTTATCAATAGCTCTATGCAAAGCTTGGCAGTTGCAGAGCAGCAAAAGGAGGAAATCTGAGGGGCAGAGACAAGGAGGAGCTTTTCAGGAGGCGGTTGGAAGGGATGGAGAAGGGGCTCTAAGGCAATTAGCAGCTGCTTTGTAGCGCTCACGGAGGTGCCGGCTCCATGCGTACTCACCTCCTCTGGGCAGCCTCTGCACTACGAGGGAGATTTAGAAAAAACAACAAGTTTTTCTGTGAGCAGCGATTGGCACCTTGCTTCCTGTGGGCTTCTCCATCCCCGCACTCCCACACACCCAGGCCCCGCAGTGATCCCTGCTCCCACCTCTGCTGGGCACCGGCCAGAGGACGCGGGACCTGCCTGAGGCTCGGGGCCGCGGCTGCACGGACCCTGCCCCCTCCTCCCTGCATCCGGCTCCCCTAACTCAACAGTGACATTTCACAACTCACAACAAGAGCTCAAAAAACCTCCACAGACTATTCAGTGTCTGCCATGTTCAGTGAAATCTGTTTGAAACTGGCCAGCAGATGCCAAGTTATTCAGGAAAGGTGAGAGAGGGTCAGACATATAGAGAGCATGATTATATATGACCAATGTTCTCAGAAAGGCCAGCGCACTCTCCCCTTCTAAATTATAAACAAAAGCAGCAATAAAGTCAGCATGGAGGGGCCTGGCTCCCACTTATTTTCATCAGAAACTGGGCAATGGTCTTTTAGAATATCATGTCCAGCCTGTTACTGGCTAATGCACTAGTCTGAAAAACGTCTTGAAGATTCAATCCACAATATTTATTATTTTGAAAATTGAGATCTTCATCCAATTTACAATTATAAATTTCCATGCAAAAGCCATCGACCTCTGGAACAAGAAAGATTAAGAACTGTTTTGAGGGCTGTAAACAAGATGAGGGCTGTAGTATATTGACAGAACTATGACAAAAGTACTGCCAATTCCAGCAAACACCATATATTAAATACTCAGTTAGAATACATATTAGTAAATTAATGTATATCTAAACTTGTATCCAGACCTGAAGACCAGTACATCTACAGCCTAAATACCACAACACCAATTTTAATACATATATACTTTCACAGTCAATGCCCCCTTAATGTATTTTAACATAAAATTGAGGACGCAATGGCAAACAGATAACTGAAAATTAATTATATGGGAAAATCAGCCATAAATTAAGACTGTACAGATAAGCAAAAAACTTACAGCTAAAGTGTAAGGTCTCACCAAATGAGAAATACCTGCTTAAAAGAACCCCTCCAATATTCAAATCTGTGCAAAATACTCCATTAAGGAACTTAGAACCTATTGCTGAGAGGTGAAAAGCAGTATTTTCCATTGATACTGACACTGTTGCAAATTTACCAAAATGAAACACAAACATGAGAAAACCATCAAGTCTGTTAAAGGCCATTTACAGCGTGAAGCTGCATATCCTGCTACTCTGTTTTTTCCAGAACATGCAGCTAAATCATCCAGGATGCTCAAAGGCCAAAGAAATGTTGGCCAAATGATTTGTTTAGGTTTCCAATGTGCTTGGTGATCAAACCCATTACCTATTCTGGATTAAGTGATGTCATGGTAAAAATTGCATGTTTATGAAACTTTATTATTATTCCCTTCGTTTAAACTTAAAATGCACCAGGAACTCAATGCAATTCCCTCCAGACATCCATCTGTAGCCACACAGCTTCCACTGTGTTATTCTGGGTCTCTTTGATCTGTGTCCCCTTGAACCTCACATGTAGAAATGATGGAGCCTTTTCCACTGTGTTGTAATAACAGATGTTTTACATTCAAGTTTCAGCAGAGCAGTCAAACAGCTTTTCTAAACCTGAGAGATGGAGTCAGGTTTCCTACACGCCCCCTCCCTGTGCAGCTGGAGACAGCGCGGGTGCCCCTGGGGACCGGGGCGCTGCTGCAGCCCTGCCCACCATTACACACACAAACAGCTTTGCTTTTCCTCTGCAGCCGAGACAAACCACGATGTTCTGTTGGCCTGATCTACCCTGAACAGGTGTGTGTAGGTCAGAACCAGCAAAGGGAACCCCAAACACATTTTCCTTTTGCCCACTTCATGCCCCCCAGGCTGTGCCATCAGACAGGTGACACAGGTACGGCACAGGAACCTCTGGGAGCTCACAGGTTAGCAGAGGGAACTTCTCTTGTTTCTCCATTTGCACAATATAAAAACCTAACAGAAATCCTTCCTTTACAGCCCCAGGGGTTCATCTTTCCTCCTATTTGTTACAAGCTGAAGCTCCAGTTGAAGCACTTGGTACTCCTGCAGCTCCCAAAGCAAGCCAGGGATGCAGAATGTGGTGTAACCATGCACAGACATCCTGTCAGGTACTGCAGAGGCCTGGAGCCACGTGCACTGGTGGCATGAGCTGTCCCTGCAGAAATACAGTAAGATAAGGCACAGGCAGAGGGTTTGGGGGTTTTATCCCAATCAGGAAGACTTTGTTGATAGATTGGTGATTGTCACTACTTAGTTCTACTGCCAGTAATAAATTATATATTGTAGCTGCCCTCAAAGCATAGATTTATCTTCCTCCCTTTCTTCCCAGTGTCTGCTGCAGACTGTGTGGCACCGGGGATTACACACAACTGTAGCTGGTCTCTCTCCTTCCTCAGCCCCAGCAACAAGGGCCTCGTGCCCCCTTGGATGAGGAATACTCACATACAAGCTGCAGAACCAGTGACAGCCTTTTTGTCCCAGTCACTTTTAAACCCCAAATATCAGTGACTTAAATGGTTTCCCACAGGTATAAAGGACATGACCCTTCACAGCTAATCTGATAAAGAAACAAAAGTACTTACAATTTCACAGACTCCATCAATAACTATAAAGCTTTTATCTGTGTTGCTCATTTAGGTTCATATCCATAAGGAACATGCACCCTAACACTGCAGCTGTAACGTACATCAGTGACCCTTAGGAGAACGTTAAGAGATGACAAAAGAGTCTAAGTAAAAATGAATGGTATATTTATTGCCTTAAAGGTTCTTTAAAAACTCGATTTGTAGGCAGAAATTACTTTTGCTTCTTTCAGATAAACACATTAGTTTACGTCTCTGTAGAACTGTCAGGTGTGTTCATTCTACTACAGAGCAAGCAGGGGACAGCAGTGTTTGTTTTTAGCTTTCTATCAGAAGCAGCTCTGCTAAATTCAGGGCTTGACTCTGCTAGCAGGAACCATGTTCAGCAACTCAGATCTCCAGTGATAATTACCATTTAATGGTAATCCCCAGTTTGTGTAAGCTAAGATGTACTATTCTCTCTTGTATCTTCAGAGGGCATTTCCAAGACACTCCCACTGCTAACACAAACTTTACAGGATGATTTATTTTCAGAGTCACATACAAATAGTGCAGCTGATCAAATACACATACTGAGAAAAATGCAAGAATACTTTTCAGTACATTCTTTTAACTGTATAGTAAACTTATTCCTTATTATTAACCTCATTTAAGTCCTTTGCTGAACTTATGTCTTGTGCCTGGTTTAAATAATTTGAAGAGACTCTGGGTCTCTGGGACTCTGGGTTGGGTGCCCTGTGCAGAATTCCTGTAATACTTGGGGTAAAAGTGATTCACCAATGCCGAAGGGAGAAAACGAAAAGGTGTCGCACTAACAGAGCCAGCAGCATTTGCCATTATCAACTTACAAGGTATTTACTTTAACCTTTTTAGCCTAGAAGAACTTTAGATTTTATAAATAAAGATTTTGTGTTGGAGTAAGGAGAAAGGGAAGAAACTTAACAACAATAACAAGGGCCAAGGTGACAAGTATACCGTGTACAGTCTTCAAAATGTAAGGCATGACAAGCAGTTAAAAAAAAAAAAGTGGAAAATAGTAAAGTCATGGATGGTGGAGGTTTTTAGTGCAGAGCAAATTGTTCTCATTCTGTTCATTACCACATTATCAGAAAGCAATCTATGTGAGAGCTGTCACCTCAGTTAAAAATGTACTTGCACTCAGTACATTCTACAGACATATTGACATAATACATCAACAGTTATGTAAATAACCCCTCCATCATTATGATCAGTGATGCATAAGAAATCATCACATGTTTTAAGCTAAGTAGGCAGCCAGAAAGCAGCTTCTGGAACTAGACAGGAATGCAGGAGTTGCTGGTATCACATGTACTAATTTCTTTTTGTGTCCTTACCACTAGATTTCCTACGGTATTACCAGACTTGGTTATAAGCCAAAATTAACAACCCTGATTTTGATTGTCATCAAAATCTGGACTGAAGCAAGCCCAGCATGTCCTGCCACCCTGTTTCCAAAAAAACAACTTTTTCTTGCTTTAAGCTTCCAATTCATATGACTGTAAGTGTACACAGGCAGGGAACAGGAAACACTGTGTGTCCCGTCACCACAGCCACAGCTCCTCACTGGGGAGGCTGCACAGAGATCAGGAGGTAACTCCCAGCTCCAAATCACCTTCATAATGTCCCAATTCAAGTAGCTAAACTCACGTGCTGATACTTACAGCTATTTTCTATTTACAAATAGCCCCTTGCTGCAAGTGTACTAAAATAAAGAGAAATCCTATCTAAATAAAGAGAACACAGGTATGCAGTATTTATTTGTGAGTGAGCTACCCATGAAAACCAGATTCCAAGGCATAGTTTTCAGTTTCTATAATCATTTGGTCATGTTCTGCAAAACTGACAATTTGGTAGAATTTGGTAGAAAGTGATAGTGATAAGTTCTGGTCCATACAATGACCTTCCACGAGGTGTAATGTTCCATGCTTCTGAGACTTGGAATTACTTGCAAACACACCACATACAATCCGTAAAGTATCAACACCAGCAAGGATAAGGTGAAGCTGAAATAACATCAGGTGATTACAGATAAATGCAGTTGTAGAACTATTCCCCAATACATTCCTCAAAAAAGGTTTAATTGTTCCTCCTGGTGCTTCTGGCCATAACTTAGGACTTTCCTGGGATCCAATATGGCAAAATGAGTAGCAGACTCAGCTGCCATTTCATCTTTAGGAGGGAATGAAGCACTTAAACTATTCTTTTCCGAACATAAAAACTAAATTTCATCAAAAAGCATATTGTGCCGTTTGCCTGACAAGGAGGTCTCATTTTCATGTTTAGAATCTTTAAGGGCATCAAATTCCTATGCTTCAGAAGCAATTTTGTATGTATAAAAAATGTATACTTCCAACACTAAGCAAAAATAAGTCTGTTGAGGACTGGCATTCCTGGTGGTTTCCCAGACCTACATCCATACTTTAAAGGAATGGACATCTGCTCATCTTACAAGCACACAATTAACATCAAACAACTGTACCAGTCATTTCATTGCTGTCACATACAAATGCTCAATGTTAACTACAGATGTAAATGCAATATTTTATTCAATCACAACAACACAATAATTCAATTTGCATTTTCAAATTTTAAAAAATTCCGCATTTCTAGAGTAAGCAGAGATTTTAAATAGATTTTTTCCAGATATACATCCTTTATGATAGAGAAGTTACTCTTGTTACCTGCACTGCTGTACAAGAAGTCACCCTCGCTATTTCAAGCACTGCAATGCTCCAACTGCTCCAAGAACACTGCCAGTTTTATCTTTTCTGCTTTGAGCTTGTCTTTCTTCAACACTATGGTCTTAATTTCTAGAAGATCACTTCATTGAGTAATTCCCAACAATTTTCTCACTGGTAATCCATCAAGGTATGTCATACAACAGCTACACCCATCTGTGGGTGTTTCTTTCACATCGAGATTTAAAGACCATAATAGTCACCTGGCTCCACCAAAATCTCATAATGTCTACTTTCTGACCTGTAACTACATTAACGTGAAGCCTGGTAAGTGCCCAGTGGAAGAAAAAGTGAATTTGATGATCCTGGGTGAGCTAAGTTCATAATGAATTCGTTTACTTTAGCTCTTCCTCTACAGAGGCCTCTACAGCTCCTTGGTTAGACAATTATTTGCCTTTAACATCAACCCTCTCCCAGGAAAAACTTATCTGCCCCTTGGCCAGGCCTCTCCAAAAGGCTGGGTGTCTTTACAGAATGGAAGTATTTTGTAGGAAGGATCCCTCCCATCCCCTTTTTGAGCTGTTCTACACTAAGATGAACTCATGTCCTCTGTAGATAGCAACAAATATATGGAAATAACATGGGCATTGACAAGTAGCAACATGCAATTAATTTTGAAATAACTTCAAAAGCTTTATGCAAATGAACCCACAAGCAGCACTTTAGAACTCTCAGCAATCCCAGTGAAGAGCACACATGAGAAGATGCTGCATACATACCACAGTGCTCCCATTGTGCATGTTGTGTGTGTCCTTGTGGGCGTGGGCACAGAAATCGATGCACGCCGTGACACCGGAGAAGGGCCGCCCGTCCTTGGAGCCCAGCCGGCAGTCAGGGCCCATGTGCTCGTTTTCCACCTGAAAGGAAAATAAACGACAGATACTCGGCACTGAAAGCGTGGGTTTGCAACCCCACGAGCCACCAGCAGCTCTGTGACAGAATCAAGGCAGCCAGGCAGATACAGCGATTCGAAAGGATATCTTTTCCTATGGAACGTGTAATATTTATGGCTGGATACCAATGAGATAATCAGGTCAGCCACAATCAAAATGTTTTGGATAGTAAAAACATTTTATTTACAGATTATCTCTAAGCATTTTTCACATATGCCCAGCTCAGGGTGCTACTTAACCACCAGTTCAAGTAAAGAGGTGCAGTGTATGGAAACCTGCCAAATGCACCGGGGGATTCATGGCCCTGGCAAGGGCTGCAGCTCCACCCAGGAACACACTCTGGGGCTGCTTCTTGGAGTGAAACTGCTCTGCTGTTCAGAGCTGAATGTCACAGACCTACCTGGTTCTGGAAAGCTTCTGGAGCAAGCTTCTTATAAACCGGAGCCACATCAGTAGCCAACGTTTGCAAATTATTTTCAAGAAGTTCCCTTCATGGGGAAAGGCAACATTCAGTGCTGCAGTTTGCTTTACAAGAATCTCAGCCAGTTTAGAGATGCCCAACAGGTTGGCTTCGATCTCATATTTTATTAACCTGACTTCTGTTCTGCTGCCCTTTGTCACTAACCATAAATGTCTCCTTTTGCATGACTAAACCAAAACTGTTCAACAGAAATCAGCCAAATAACAATAGAGGATACCTGCTAGGTCAAAGGAACACAGCACACAGGAACTAATTTCTGCATTATTTTCCATACACAGTCAAGGAGTGAGGTATGTTGCACTCAAAAACACAGAAGTAACATCCAGAGGAGAAAAATCATACCCCAAGCCAAGTGGGCATGGAAGCCCAGGTCTTCTGTTAGTGTTTTGCTTATGGGGCCTTAGCCTGTGCTGACACACCATATGAGAAACTCCTAACAGCATTTAACTTCAGCTCTTAGGTCTTCTTCTCAGGTACTTTCTCATATTGCAGCACAACTTCTAACAGGAACAGAGATTAACTATTTTGTTCTTTGGAAGGGCAAAACTCAGGACTTAATGGAAATAACTACTAGATTCAGAAATAATATTCCCTTCCTTAGGCTAAGCCGTATAAACACAGAATTAGCGAGGGGGGTTCTATGGCAGTGTCGTATTTAAGCTCTTATTTGCAGAAACAATCCCTAAATTCTTATCCTAAGTTTTGCTTTTCCAGGAAAATCACCAACCAACTGGGAAAGCAGAGGGCAGTGACAGACTCCCTAATTTCTTTTCCTCCAAGGACCAGGCTTTGAGAGACAACTGCAGCTTCAGTTTCTCATAGTGTATAGTGGCAAAAAATAACAGCTTGCTTCATTTTGCTTAAAAAAACTCAAACCTACTTATCACCACACACTGTAAACACCAGGAGACTTCACTTTTTTCAATGTGATGTTACATTATGAGACCATACTGTATTTTTAACTCGCACTAAACCCAGTTTATCAGCTGTTAATGGCTACCACAAGGTTTTCCGAACTGCATTGAAGGGTAATGTATCCTTAATTATCCGTCCTACCAGGAGGATATCTGTCCTAGGAACCATTCTTTCCTCAGTATATTACACCTTTTACCTCATCTCACTCAGCATCAGAAACCTACAGAGAAAATGCATGCACAAAACGCTCCATGCATAGCATTATACAGGGGGAGAACCTGAACACACAGGGAGTGGCAAAGGACAGAGAAGGAATAGGATCCCTAAAATGAAAGAATGCCCAATAAATACATTTTGCTATAAACTGAAAGCTGATAAAACAAATTCCCTCTTGAGAACCTGGTACCTGAGTGCCTCAAAACATGTCAGCCATGCTAGGAAAGATGTGGTACTTTTATATAGGAGCTCCATAGGGAAGTGGGGTTACAGACACCTACAGTCAGAACAAAAGGCACTTTGGAGTCACCCTGAGAAGTATCTGTTCACCAGGCACTGGTTACTAGCTTACACCACCTTTATTCTTTCTTCATGAAAATATTTTCAATGTAAAAAACCTAATGTGATTGGATTACTTTTTAGAGGTTTGTTACTTCACCTAATCCATCATTATTTTCTGTGCTACCTCAGCTGTATGGCACCACTAACACTCATAAGCAGCAATTACAGTATCATTTCACTGCATCACATTTTAGTGTATTCATTCCTTCAAAACTATTTCAAAAACATGCTGTCCACAGAAAAAACCCAGTTTGTGCTTGGTGACAGAGGGGAGCCCAGGCTGTCAGCTGGTCTTACAGCAGTGGGAAAGCAGTGCAACCCCAAGGTACAACATTTTCTGTGCCAAGGCAAAAGGCCTGAATCCCTGAGCTAAAGGCTTGGCCCTTAGAAAAAGACCTTTACTTACAAAGAATTAACATTTCACAGAGTTACACAGTGAGCTAAATATGCATACAGAAAAGCATTAAGAATAATTTTATGGTATTTAAATACATAGTAATTATGGCACTGAATGAAACATCAGTGTTTTTTATTCTAAATACTACAGTTACAAAAACTTTGTTGGGTGCGAGTCTGTGGTAAGTTACACATACATGTGAGAGAGAAGGGGTGGAGAACATCTAGTTCTGAAAATCATCAAAGAGGCATTTTGAGAAAAAAAAGAAATAAATCTTACTTGTTTAGGGTCATCAGTGAGAAGCCTAAATTTCCTGGGGTTTTTGCTTCTGGCAAACTTACAGCCATTGAAATACATACTCCATGAACAGCCAAATGAGAATGATGCTCCACAAGTTTCTGGGTCAAGTCCTTGACATGCACAAGTACGACTACAAAAGGAAATAAAGACACATCAGGTCAGCTGGCAACACAGCTCTTGGGTCTGGGGTTTTTTTTGGTCAGTGCTATTTTGCTATTTCTTTTATAATACAGAGCATAACAAAGGAATTTGTGAAATTCATGGCTTAACCAGGTATTTTCTGTTAAGAAAATACTCGTGTAGAGGGCTGACTTTTCTGCACAAAGACAGTCTCAACTTCCCCAACACCCAATTTTGAGACAGAAATATAAACACTCAGTTACAGCTATATAAATAAACCCATGCTTTCATTTTGACTTCTCTAGTTGGATAACATTATCAACCAAGAAAATAGCCCTGCTACTAAAGCTTACCCAAAATCCAACAGTTCTTGTGTTATGTGCAACGATACCATTAACTCCAAATTGATCTTTTTGGGTAGACCCTTTAAGAACACAGGCATTAGATTTAGGTCCCCATACAGCTCTGAGAGTCTGTTAAATGTGGGCTACACAGAAATCACCACACAGGCAGCACTGCAGTTGCAATATATTCTCTAATCAATTAAACTAAATTCTTCTCAGGGGCACAGAGAGGAAGATCCTAGTTTTGAGTGTTCAGCCTCACATCTACTTTACAAAGTCACAAACCCCCTTCTTGGCAGCTCTCTTAGCCCAGCTGTGTGTGCACAGGGCACGCTGGCCATGTTTGGGCAGCACGCACAGAGCCAGGAGAGCGGGCCCGGCACATACAACTCCCACTGAGAACCCCTTCCTCTAGGAAAGCCAGCAATGAGGTGTGATACTGAAACGTTTGGAACTTGAGATGTGTGAGTGGAACCCCCGAGCTCCCAAGAAGACCGAAGGGCTGCCAGGGCAGGCACTCACTCCTCGTTGAGGGCGCAGCGGCGGCTCGTGGGACAGCCGTACTTGCGCAGGCTCTGCGTCAGCTCCTTGTAGAGCGTGTCCGCCAGGAGGTGGGGGATCCCCTCCCAGGCCAGGATCAGGATCACGATCACGGCGGTCTGGCAGTGGTGGCCCGCGCGCTGCCGCACCAAGCACAGCAGCTTCTCCTCGTCGCTACTTCTCCGGATCACCTGGAAGAACCACCTGGATTATTCTTTGCTAAGCACAGGCATCACCTCATGAGCTGCTCTTCTCTGGGACAAGTAAGGCCTGGAAAAGCAGGAAATGCTGCCCAGAGAGTGTCAATCTGCAAGGAGGATTGGGACAGCATCGCACACTGATGTCTGATGTAGAACATGATTTTGTGTTGCTTTTTCACCTGCATAAGAAATAGCAGTACATTTTACAGGAGTAATATTTTAGGTGTTGCACATGAACAATAAAGAAGATGCATTACAAGGAAATAACCTCTAGAAGGACAACAGATCCCCTGAGAACCTAACGTTACCTTGAAAATACGACAAAATGTAGTGCCAAACACTCCAGAAGGCAGGTTGTGAAAACACACTCCAAAAGCACACATAGCCATGTGCTAGGGCTGCTACCAGTGTTACACATCAGTACCTAAGATGGTTGCCACCTTGCAAAGAAATATTAGGAGAAAACAATGAAACAGACTGTGTTCTTAGTGAGGTAAGCAATGGGATTTTTCAGAACATATCCCTAGACTACATACATTCAAGTTCTTAGAGTGCTGACGTTTTTACTAACTGGTATGACAAACAGAACACAGAATCTTGTAAACTTTTTTCCTCACACACAAGCTAACCAGTATGGAACAGTACAGTACACCACTGAATAAAAATGGGAAAAAATGATCGTCCTACTCCCACATATTTAAGTTTTTGCCCCAATCTGAAACAGAGTTGCATTTAAGACCACCAAAAATGCATTAAAGCTAGGTAGACTAGAACACAGTCTTTGAAAATAGGTTTATTTATTCATCCAACATGTTTTAGCCAGCACAGCCTGCACAAAGCCTCCAGCAAAGGTGTCAACACTCCAGTGTGAAGCTTCAAACACCACAGGCCTGGCCCTCTCTGAGGCAGTAGAGGCTCCATCCCCCTCAGCCCTGTCACACATAGGCTGGGGAGCTGTGTGGCTCTTGCTGTGTGTGCACGAGCCCTGCACTGCAGACCTCTCTGCCAGCTCTGTCAAAATCCACTTGCTCTGGGCATGCAGCCACTCAGCCCGGCCTTTACCCAGCACCCCCTCCATCAGCAGAGCTCCCACAGATAACACACAACAGCACTGGGCATGGACCATAAAAGCAAGAAGGGAACAGTTCACTTGCTCTTTGAATACCTCCAAATATCTGAGCATTCAGGCAGATCCACCATTGGACTGATGTCAAAGCTGCTTTGCTGCCAGATGTGCAGCTGTCATTCATACGTGATCCCCTAGCCTGATCACCTCTGAATATCTAAATCATTTGGGCTCATTAAAAGCAGGGACCAAAGCACACTTGCAATTCATCTGCAAATGAAAAGGTTTGCAACAGACAAACAGTTGGAGAGAGTGTCTGTGCAGGCTGAGCAGGAAGAAGCAAACAAAGTTAATTTGTGTCAAGAGAGAAAGTGTGGCCCTTCTAAAGTTAATCACACATTTACAATCAGCCTTAAGCTTAATGAGAACACGAGTAAATGCCTCTGATAGACCATTCCTCAAAAGGAGCCTTGGTTGTGACTCCCCAACAGTTCAGTATGTTTTATAGAGAAAGAAAAATAGTCCAACTCATTTACATTTAGGTTTACAGAAATCTCTTATGGCTGATACACAATACAGGTTACTCATGTTAATATGAGTTTTACATTCCTGAGGCAGCACAGTTCCTTCAAGCCAGAAGAAGAATTTAATTTTGTTACTCAATGTGAAATGATGCTTTTACTCTTCTAATTTTTTTTTTTTTTTCATTTCTAGGTTACAACTTCAATAGCACAGTCTGGCACTGTATAACATCAGGTTGCCCTTTTTAAGTTCTCCTATAGCTCTAAACTAGAAACAGAGTCCAGGAAAAATGACAAGTGAACATCAAGAAAATTTATGGTTTCCTTTCAACCAAGACCACACTTTCCTGGAGTTAAATGTAGCTGGAATTTGCTTCATTATGTATATAGCAGAGAATCCAATACTCTTATTAGACCCCAAAACATTTTAGAGTCCATCACGTTTGTGGCCAAAAAGGCAGCAAAGGGATTTTTGATTCTAATGAATTTCATTTCCGTGAAATTAACCATTTCATGGTTACACCATGTGCTCACCCTACTCTACAGCAGAGTGCTCCTGCCCCTCCCAGGCTCTTCTCCCACCTGCTCCAGGCTCAGCAGAGCCCCCTGCACCACAGCAGGCCCACGGCCAGGGACAGCACAGCCAGAGCTGGAGCCGAGCTGCTTTCCCTTGGGAACTGATGATTCCCTCCATGCTACCCCTGACATTCTCACAGAAGGAATAAACCGAGTCTCTCTTGTGTAATAATAATAAATCCACAGCAATGCCAAACTCAACGTAGAGGAAGGCCATTTTGAGCAGGACAACTGAACTCTGGAGTGTTTCCTCAGACTGGGAACAATGCAGAAATCAGCTGGCAAACCTTGTGTCCAAAGGTTTTTGGTATTACTCATGATTTCTGTGATGTAGTTAGCAACAGTGATAAAGTAAATAATTTAATACTTCAGTTTGTTTCATTTTGGTCCCTAATGCATTTAAAAGGCATGAGAAAGTAATCATTTGTTAAGTGGAGGAATTTAAAAGCTAGGTTCTTAGAATGGGAATATAAAAACCTTTCCCCTGCAATTGCTTTTCCACACAAGCTAACCATGGCTGACTGTCTGACTCACACTGAAAAAATAACATAATCAACAAAACAGACTTGTAACAAGTTTGTGAAGCATTATGTAACACTTAAATGCAACAAGCAATAGCACAAGAGGAAACAGCCTCAAGCTGCCCCAAGGAAGGTTTAGATTTGATAGCAGGAAAAATTTCTTCACTGAATGGACTGTCAAGCCTTGGCACAGGCTGCCCAGAGCAGTGGTGGAGTCCCCATCCCTGGAGGAATTTAAAAGACATACAGATGTGGTGTTTAGGGATGTGGTTTAGTGGTGGACTTGGCAGTGCTAATGATGGGTTAATGATGGGACTCAATGATCCTAGAGGGCTTTTCCAGCCTAAATGATTCCGTGATGCCATGGTCAGCTTCTTGAAAGTATGCAGGGCCAGATCCCCCTGAGCTCATTTCAGCTCGATGTCATCAGTGCTAAGTATCCATCAAGACTCCCACATTAACAATGAATAATCTGCTTCAGCTGCAACACAGAACTTCTGGAAAGAACAAAACTTCCAACAAACTTCTCCACAAAGCTCAACTGATACCCATTGGCCCTGCTCTGCACTCAGTAACAGGGCATGAAGTGACAGGCTACCCACTCCCTCACCCGTGTGCAAACATGACCATGGCTAGGGCAAAAGGAAACACTGACATGGGACACTCCCCTTCCACAGAGCTTCCTTGGAGCGCTCACCTATTGGACACACAGTACCATTAGTATCATCCCTCTAGGTTGCTCATTTGGGCAGGATGCTTAGTTATTTTGGTAATTTTTAAGGCTTTTTTTGTCCATCCTTCTGTGCACTCGCCAGTGCTGTGGTTGTGCACTCGCCACTACCACGTTCTGCATTCCTACAGCTATCCAGGTATCCTTGTTGATGTGTACATCCAAAGGAAGGTAGCAACTCAAATAATCCATTTTATCAGCTAGCCCAGACAGTCTCAAAGAGCAGAACCTGAGAATATGAGCAAGCCTTCAAGGTGAGCCACAGCCAGATCAGACATGAACAAAATCAACAGCTCTTATGGCAACATACCACAGCTACACCTCTGTTTCTACAAGCCTCAAAGTTCTAAACTTACCCAATTTTCTTAGCAGAAAGCATGAGCCAAAAGCTACAGCATATTTATTGAAGAGGTGCCATATGCAGCAGAATTTGCTCCAGCAATTTAGCAACAAGTTATGGGATAAACAAGAGAAGTTGAGATTTTTCACACCTTTGCATAAAAGGATAGTGAAGAGACAGAAAGGGATACTAAAAACTGAAGAGTACAAGAACGAGGTCAGAGCAGCAGACTGTCCAGCCTTATCCTGACCCTGAGAGTGACTAAGAGCAGTTGCCCATGACTGAGCAGCTAAAAAGGCACTGGGACGTGGAGATGGTTCTCAGTGAAGCCAGGCACCTTCCAGCCACCCACCAGCAGCTCAGGGGATGTGCTCTCTCACAGCTTTTCAAGGATTTGCCTTATCTGCATTTCTCCACTCATTTCTAAATCCATGCAGCAATTTACCACCCACTACATTACCAGGAAAGCTTAATTACAGATTATGTGGAAGAAAAAATTACCTTTCCTTCCTGTGGAGCTCACTCCCTGCCAATGCCCTCTAGTTTTGATCAGAATGAGACTGGGTAAGACGTTGCTGTTCAGCTCTCCATGCCACTGGAGACTCGAGAATGCCCTGCTTTCTTCTCCCCTTCCCTCCCCCTGCCAGGCTGGCCAGTCTGCACCTGCCTTTCCCAATTCTGCCGTGCTTTCTGGAGCTGGGGGACCAGACCCAGCCAGTATCCCAGCCTGGGGGGCAACACTTGCTCACAGAGGCAGAACTATGTTCCATGTTTTCTTTGTTCCTCCCCAATAATTCTCACCAGTTTCTTTTGCTGTTTCCATCACAACTGAACCAGCTGATGTCTAATGAACGATTATCTTGAGCACTAACGCTCCAGTGTCCATCACTGTGTATGTGAAACCACAACACTGCTTTTTGGGGGATTTTATATTTATCAAGTCAGTTTTAGCTATTATTTTAGTGGCCATTTGTTCTGATTGCAAGTCCTTCCTGCTCTTCATGATGCCTGTCCCTCCTCTTCATTATCCTAAACAACTTTTTACGATCAGCACTTTGGCTGCTGTCTCCCACTTTTTTCAAACCATTTCTGAATGGTTTGCAATGAACAGCATCAGTAAAGTTACACTATCAATAAAACCTGCTTCAGCTGTCCAAGTGCTTGAGTTCTACTTCCTTGGCAGGAGCTCTAGAACAAGGAATAAGTACACTGTGAATAAAAATGTCCCGAGACATAAGCCAGTCTACCTAAATTAGCACGTACACGACTTATGAAAGTAGCTGAGAGTCAGCCTGCAGAAGCTCAGCCCACCAGATGCTGAATTACCACATGGATGAGAAATTACTTTCCAATTACCATCACCAGAAGAGCTCTCTTAACTTTAACATGATAGAAACCAGACACCACTAGCAAAGGGCACAAAATTTTAACTGTGCTAAATACACTCCTATAAATTACTGGATTAAAAAAACCCCAAAACAACAGAACCAAGAAAAAAAGTCCTTTTTAGGGTTTTTTCACCTCCAGTGCAGTATTCCCTCCAGCCCATTCTGAATTTCTTCAGTAAAATAAACTATGTCTCCTTTGCAGGGTATCAGTAATTGATTTGAAAGTGAGAACATACTTAACTGTTCCCTGTAATTTCCTGAAATAGGAAACTCATTTAGAACACTGTGGCTCCAAGTTGTCTAACCTGCAGATTTTGCCTCTGTACAGAGTCTGTGTATGGAGACCCCTCAACACAGGACAAGACTCTGCTAAGTTACAATTCCCTGATAATCCACCAGTGCCAGGTGCTGCTCAAACCTGCTGCTGTTCTGGCAGGTGGTGCTGTGACAGACAGCAGGACAAATGGTTCAGCTTGTCACAGAAGTGAGTCCGCCCTCCTTTTTCCTAATTGCCCCCTAAACATACACTAAACCACGTTAAAACTCTTTTCTTACAAGGAAATGTTACATCTTTTTATTCTCAGCATGTCTAAGAGATATTAAAATGGAAATGAGTTCCACTTTGCTGAATTTCTCTTCTCGGTGCTAGCAGACTGCATCAAAGGAGACAGCTCTGAAGAGCTGCTGTCAATCCAATCCTATAAAGTTCCTTAGCCATTTCTGCAGGAGTATCACTGATGTGCAATATCTGCAATTATCTGCAAACACTTCTTTTCCAGTTGCTCCTGGCACCGGTGCTGCACTGGCTACAGACGAGCAGACTGCAGCATGTACAGGGTAAGTGATTCTTCTGCAGTCACACCACCAGCACTGCAGAAGTGAGGACAAAATCCACATCTCAGCTCCCACTGCCCTTCTCCTCCTCACTCCCTCAGGCTTCCCTTTCTACCAGACTGCAGCCATGGAAAGCTGCACTTGGTTTGGTAGGGATGTTTGTTCAGAGGTTACATTACTTTAAATAAAGTAGTGATAATACCAAAATTCTTGCTCTTTAATAATACTTAACCTTGTCTACCTTAACAGAGCTTTTCTCCTTCATTTTTACTGTATTACTTTTCCTTAAGGATCAGCTTTACTTTGGATGATGTTACAAACATTTTTGTCCAAAATAAACTCCTCTAATTCTGTATTTAGCCAATAGTGAAAATAGTGCCTGCACAGCTACACACACTAACATAATGTGGTACAACACTATGGCAAGAAAGTGATGCTCTAATAAAACATTATCCAAAAAAGTGAACAAAGCCCCCACCAACCACCCTCTCTATCTGATAAAAATAATTTCCTTGAAGACTTCTCCAATGGAGAACATCACTTAATCATAAAGACAGTTCAATAAATGAAATAGAAGCACGAAGTAGAGTAGGCTGTTTAAAGCAGAATGGAACTGCACATCCTACTTACACCTGTGTCTAGGAGACAGTCAGTCCAGCAGAATTTACTTTAAAGTCTTTTTCAAATCTATTTTTAAAATTCCCCACTCATGTTCCAAATTACATCACAGCTTCACTGTCCCCTACAAGCAGGGCTGCACTGTAACTCCTGACCCCTTAACTGCCAAGCAGGACACAGAAAATAACCATCACAGAGCCATTTTCCTTTAATAGATGACACATCTCTTCTAATACTAACAATAACAGAGAGAGAGCCAAAGCAGGAGTAACTTCTCCATTTTCTCACTTTCTCAATTCGCACTTTCAATGATTTTCTCAACTCAAACCAAACTAGCAAATTGAAGAAAAACATCTTCTCTTCATCTATAGAACAGTTTATTGTTATTAAGGCCCACTCAGCACTTCACAAATTGTAGTTTCTGGCATTTAATTACAAATTCCTATTGGTTCAGTGATCTAGAAAAATCTTGATTATAACAGTGCGCTATCTAAGCATTACTTTAAAAACATTAGTTTTAGTGGCTAATATCAGGTTTGTGTTTGTACAGGACTGTAATGAGGATTTTTATCTGTTTTTATTCCACCCCTACTTTTTTATTATTTATACAGCCTACTAATAAACAGCCAACATAAAGAAAATAAAGATCTGTCAAGCTATAAATAAAATATGCAACAAAGGCAAAAAGTACACAAGTGAAACAGTCTAAGAAACTACTTCCAAAAGGCATAAAAGCACCATAGTACTGTGTTCACAAAGAAATTAAGGCCACCGCCAGGATTAAAGAATCTAAAAGGTCAACAGATCATCCAACTGTTAATAAAAACCCAAAAACCAAAACCAACCAAACAAAAAAAGAAACAAAACCAAAAGGCATTCAGAGAAGATAAGGCTCAAACGTTCACAAACAAGGAGTTTGGAAAGACTCCCACGTCAGAAAAGCTTCACAGGGGACACCCAAGAATTTTTTTTTTTTTTTTAAGTTAAAGCCCTGACAAAGATGGTTAGAGGACAATAGTAAAAAACAAACAAACACACACAAACCCCAAACCCAAACCACCGTTCCCTGCCCCCAAACAGCAGCTGTTTGCCAAGTTCAGACGATACCCACAAAAGAAACTCAAGGATGAAACAACTGCAGAATTACATGTGATGTGCATTGTCTTGATTTTTAATACATTATTACCAAAGGCCCTGAAGATTCCCAAGAGGAGCCAGCTTTATAAAAAGCCCCTGGAAGAAATCAGTTGATTCTGTGATCACATCAGCCTGGTATCTGTGTGGGCAAGGCAGGGATCACGCAGGAAAGCTGATGCACAGGGAGAGCTCAAACTTCTCAAGTCACAGCTCAGTGTTTCTGTGGTTTTGGATGGAGATGGACTCTGAGTTGGGCATTACCATGCAGGAATGAGAATCTGGCATAATGACTGAAAGTGCTATGAAAATGCCAAATTGCAACAGTGAAAAAGCAAAAACAACTGCAAGGAATTACTGGGAATGGAGCACAGGGCTGAAATCATTATTGCCAGCATTTTAACTCCCAGCATAAGAGAACAGGAAGGAAAGGGAAAAAAATGATGACAACATTTATGGAAGGCAGTTGAACACAAAAACACTGCCTCCAGCTCAGGGAAGCACAAAGCTGTGAATTACTGGAAACCAAGTGAGTTTTCTGGGAGGCAACTGCCCTGCTCTTCCACCTTCATGCTATTGATCAGTCATGGAGACACAATATTGGCAAAAAGAGCCTTGGCCTGACCTGGAGGGTTTTCTCATTTCTTCTCTCTCTTTTCCAGAGCTGGAGCCTGAAAAACTGCATTGCAACTCCAAATGAAGGCAAAGATAGCAATGATACCTTAGGTGATCCAAGTCAACATCCACTGAAACCAGGAGAAGGAACCCACAGGAAATGGATTTAATCCAAAACCAGCAAGACCCAAAGCTCAACCCCCTTTTAGGCCAGCAGTGATGTGCCTTTGGCTTCAGTGCTGCAGGATGATGCCTACAGTGAGCTACTCATGAACCACTTCCACATAAATTGAGTTAATTGTAATTTACCATCACACAGCAGGAGAAAACCAAACCACAACACATCTGTTAGCAGCTAAAGCTCTGATGAAACAGTGGGACCAGTGAGTCCAGTCACCACTGGCTGGTTCTAGGGGATGCACAGTAACATGAAACCTTTCATTGCACAAATAGGCTACTACGAGTGACAGGCCAGTCATTTCAGTACTTCAAAGCTTTTTTTTCTTTAACATAATAAGAAACAGTACGATGACATGGACAAAGCAAAAAAGCAAAAGAAATCCAAACAGAAAAGAAGGAAGAATACACTTACCCCAGTAAGTGTCCCAGAATGGTAAGTTATTTTCTGACCACACACCTGTCATGTACACAGATATCCACACATTTGGAATCTGTGGCAAAACTCTATTAATTCTGTTTTGACAAACAAATGAGACAATACAATTTGATGGGGAAAAGAAAAAAGCCCAGAGGTCAAGCAATGTTCTTGCTGCCTCATGCAGTGAAAACAATCACAAGCTCATCTTCCCAGTTCATGTGTGTCAATCTGATACCTACACATACAACAGGCACAAGGTTTCCAACCCTAGGCAGTATTTACTGAAGATGCTTAACTAATAGGAGCATTCCTGTTCATGCCCAGAAGCACAAAGTATCACCCTAAAATATAACACACTTAAAAAAAATAGAGAGGAGATGCTTATTATTAAAAGAGTGAAAGAGAAATCTGCAAGTTTATGGCAACCTAAATCTAAGGAAGGGAACATCAGCTCCTCTGGGGAAGAGGAGTCTGTCTCAGAAGATGTTTAACACACCAGGTGCATGTTGGGAGTCACTTAAGAGAAAATAACTTAGGAGTCACTCAGTATTATGGAATACAGTCACTAACAGAAGAATTTATGGACACAGGTATTTTAGAAAGCCTCCTTTGATTTTAAAATGTTTCTAATGAACCAAAAAGATAAAATAACCTAGTAGAAATAGGGGAAATTAATTGGGAAAACATAGTTCAATGTGATCAACAGATAAGTTCCATTCTTTTATCCTGTTTGCTTCAGCAGAGCTCCATCCCAGTGCTCTCAGCAGTGAGTCCCTCAGGAGCCCTAAGAGCAAGAGCATGTCCATCTGCAAAGCAGAAATGAGTCTGTTCCAAAGGACACTGGAAATGAGTAAGTGAAAGTTCCTGTGCAGCTACAGAGCCTCATGGCTGCAAGTATGAAAGAGCACAGCAAACCTTTTCCAGACACTTTCAAACAAATTCCACCATTAAGTTTCTTTGGTTTTAGCCAAAACCCGAATATGTTACAGAAAAAGATTAAAAGTAGCACTGCCCATGAAAAATTAATGCAGCATATTAAGAACATCAACCCAAAACACAGATTTTATTCAGGATGAAACAGTTCTACAGGAGATGTCAGGGATTCCCTTCCCTCTCTTGTACTGAACAGTCACACAGTAACAGCAGACTTGGAAAAACATTCTTCCTCTTTAGATGTGAACTCACACAAAAGTCACTGCACCCTAGAACTTCAGTTAAATGAACATTGAAGCTGCCTCTCACAAACGTTTCACACACAGAAAGGTGAAAATCTAACTGGAGAGCAGGTCCCCATTCCTTAAACCAACCCTTTCCATAGGCACCCCAGTGCTTTCTGACTGTCACAGTTGCACACAAATGTGGGACACCTCCAGCCATGCCCACACACCATAAATCCTTATATAAAACACAGTGTGCTGATACTGGCAACAGAAAAATCAAGGTTAAGAGTTAGTTTTAAATGCCTTCTTTTAGCTGCTCACAACTGTTTCTATGGTAAAATTTTTAGCTCCTGTCCTCTGTTAAAACTAAGTGTTTTACTTAGCTGAAACACTGAGAAAAATCTTTCCATTCTTTTTGGATAAGTTGTTTATGAAATTAGTTTAAATTTTTTTTTCCTTGGATACTGGATTTATTATTAAATATTATCTGAAGCACAAGCACATATGTGATTCCCTTCTGAAAAATATTTTCTGTATTGAGTATAAAAAACACATTTTGACTGTTCCAAGCACAAGCAGTAAATGTTTAACATGCAAATTCACTCACATACAATATGCAATAACCTTATTTTTGGCATGTAGTTACAAACACTATCCTACCAACTGTACAGTTACCTTCACAGTTTTTTCAATCAAGTCTGAAATTCCTAAATACAGCAATATTTTTTTTTCCTTTAACAACCAAGTTCTTTCATTTTTTTCCAAAATTCAGTTTACAAGATTTCCAGTCTACTTTTTACCTCCCTCAGTGGTTTCAGCAAAGATTAAGGACAATCAATTCTTTCCAAGCTCTCTCCTGGAGCTTGTGTCTGTTACCTCATTTCCTGGCTCCTATGAAGCAATGCGAGACAAGACTTTGGTGAAAACTATCATCATAACATTTACATTTTCAAATACTGAGTTCAGTTCTTCAAAAATAGTAATGAAACCCTTTGGCATATGAGATTTAAATTCTTCCATCACTCTCTTTTCTTCAAGTGGTCATGCAACTGAGAAGGGTTTTTAAAAATGTTCCTGGATAGTTTTCCAACTCCCCCAAGCAACCATCCCTTCTTTTCTCTCTTTCCAATTTCCAATGACACATTTCACAGAACACTCCAACTTTCAGACACTGTCAGGGTATTTCTACCCTTGTTCACCTCTGCTAGCTCTGTTAAGCCTCTCCCTTTCACACTCATTCAAACCACAGTACATAACACACAGCACCACACCTTAAATTAAAAAAAAAAAGGTAACAAAAAATTGTTTTCCTTAGCTTCACCATTCAGGCAGACTTTTCAATCAATTAAGAATCAGATCTTCATTAAAGACCAGATTATATTTGAAGTCAAGGACTGCACATCATTTGAAACCACACAAAACAACTTTAATGATTTAACATAAAAACTTACCCACTTGGCAATTGGACACCCCTGAGAGCTTTTTCCTTCCTTTCCTGTATAAACCACTACCTCTATTCTTACAGCGCTTCCTTTTGCTCCATACCTGCATTAAAAAAAGTTCATGAGTAAAACAAACTACTGTAGATCATTTTAAAAGAGGAAACATTTTCAATAAAAGATTAATGAATTTACTTCTACTGAGAACAGAAGAAAAACAAAGTATTTATAATGCAAAAAAAAATCCTTTTAATTTAAAAGGATTACTACTTGCAAGAGTAGTGTTTGACATCTCTCTTCTGATAAACTTCTGCCACTAAGGAAATATTATCTGGGTAAGAAAATGTTATCTGCATATAAATCCTAGTGCAATCAGTCACTAATACGACCTTTTTCTTTCCAGTTTGCCACAGCTTCTTTGCAGGTAGGACATCAGAAAACCTTATTCTGCCAGATGCTGATCTCTGTCCTTCCTATTGACTTCAAGGGCACCTCAGAACACACTGCACTTGAACTTCAGCCCTAAGGTTGCAAGGGCCCAGAAAAGACACATGAGTTTGGACCTGAAGTACTCGTGTTCATCTCATGCACATCTGAACAAGAAAACACTTTACAAATGAGTACTGACAAAAGTTCAGCAAAACAAACCTTAACACAGCACTTCATTTCTCAGTGCTCTATTCCTTCCCTGTTTAGACAGTCAAAAATACAATGAGCGTTAAAAGCTGAATTTTCCTCACCTGTTCTCCATAATTTCTCTCACAGCAGCAACACTTGGTCCTGTCCCGAGGTGTGTGTAATAGGGCCCTTCATCTTTTTCTATAATTTGCTCTGTAAGCAGGTAAAGAAAACTATGTTGGCACATACAAAATTTATTTACCCCATTAAAAGTAAACTCAAACAGTTTACGGAAATGCCTTCCAAATTAAATTAGATCACATAAAATCTGAACCTGAAATATCATGAATAAAGAGTATGACAGGCTTTTTTCTTCAGACACTTTGAAATTATTTTATACTTCTTTCCTCTGATGATTCTACTAGTATTTTTTTTTAATGTTTTAAAGTAAAATCCTAATTATAGCAATATTTTGCATTCTTTAAAATTTTCATTAGGGGAGCTGGCATGTATTGACTAAGTAAAATTCCCAATATCCTTGTTGGTGGGAACATTATTAATTCAGTTTAGACAAAGGGGAATTGATGGCAATGAAATAAATTAACTGATAGTCATATCCTACAGAATAGAAAACATAACCCAGGCCTCTTAACAAGCACTCTGTAGATTCAGAACATGAAAGCCAAGATAAAACAATCTGCCAGCATATGATTTGTTGTGAAGGCTCTGACTTGTCTTTCCAAGTGGGTGCTTTGATCATGACAACACAGCGCGGCTCACAGCCTCAGCCAAGCTGTGTTTGCACAACCCTCCACGCAGAGCTTGCTCGGGCATCTCCTGCTGCAACAGAGTTACTCTGCAAGTGGCCCCACCTCAGCTCACCTGAGCTCAGCTCACCTGAGCTCAGCTCCCCCGAGCTCTCCTCCACGGGGCCGGCTGTCAGGACCTTGGACATGGACTCTCCCAGGCCGTCCCACAGCGGCCATCGGGACTGACAGTGACAGGAACAAGGCCACCCCCAGCTATGCCCTCCTGCTTGCCTAACAGATTTAGGCAACAAGGACAATACACTGGGACACTGTTGCCCGGCCCACTCAGGCACAAACCGGTTCTAGACCATCAAAATCATGACCTGACACAACGCAGGTAAGTACACATAAAGCACAAGTCAGTAATGGCAGAACAATGAACAGAAAAACTCCCTTTCTTCCAGGTTTAAATTTAAGTGGAGGATTTAAACCTGCCAGCTGCAGTACAAAAAATACTCAATTCTGCTGTGCTCTGCAGGCCCAAAGAACACCAAGCAAAAGTTACAAAGAGGGGAAAGATTAATTTCCTCCTGTCTTCTAATGGTGAAACACTGGTTCTTTTGCAACAGCTGTCACATACACTTCCTCACATTAAAGGAAGCAACATGAGCACACCTCCATTTGAAATGTACAGGCAAAAGTTAACAAAAACACTTACCAACACAGTCACAAGTTGGCAATTCAGATTGTCCTTTTTTGGTAGGTGTGTCTATTAAATTTTTTGTAGGGGTATCAAGAAACTTCATAGGTGATTCAAGGAAACTGCTGAGCGTGTTTTTTGCTGGGGAACACCCTGAGTCACCTGTGCTCTGGGCGTGGTCAGCACCCAAACTGGTTGATGTCAGAACGGTCACCTCACCCACACACTCCATATTCCTGAGAGCTTCAGCAGAACCTGGTACCTGGGCCCCACCACAGGGAATAGGCAGCACCTGTGACTTCGGCTCTACCTGCTGAACATAGGCTTTGTTTTCACTACACATTTCGTTAGCTCTCAGGTTAGACTGGTTAAAAGTTGGTGGCAAAGGATGCGCCTGACTGACATTTGCTGTTTGCTGTACCTGAGAATTACATTTTTCTGTAAACATCTGTAGGTTTTCAGTTGGTCTTTTCAACAAGGATGCTGTTTTCAGCTGTGAAACAGCCAGAGGATTACGGGAGGACAGGTCGCTATGTTGGCTACGCACAACAACTTCATTTTTCAGTGGATCAGCACCTAGTGGGTCACTGGCACCTGCAGTTTTCATTTGCTCATTCACCACTTCACAGCCAAACAACCTGTCTTTTTTTTTCTCCTGCGGTGCCTCAGGTAAACATCGGTGGAATTTTATCTGTGCTTGTGGGAGAAATAATCTAGTTTTTTCTTGTGATGCTAAAGTATTTTGACTGAGCGCTTTCTGTACTTTGGTTCTTGGAGATTTTTTTTCAGATGGAGCTACCCTGGAGTCCTGTGGCATGGTTTGACCAAGCTTGTGCAGTTTTGATGATATCCAAATGTCCTGCAATTCGCTGTGCTGGCATGACAACAGCTCTAGCTGGTTTTGATTATTTTGTTGATAGCGTGCTTCTTGAGGCTTCTTTTTGTGTCTTGGTTTCCATGGCACAGCATTTCCTTTCTTATTTGTTGCTTGCTTTTGCTTTAACAGTAAGGAACTATAATTTTGCCTAAAAAATACAGATTCTTTTTTCTGCAACACATCTTGGTTATATTTTGGCTGCCTCTCGTGTGATATTAGATTAAGCAGTGATTCCTTTATGTCGTTCTTCTGCTCTGGATTTGTCTGGTTTGATTCAATCAGTGCTGCCAGTTGAGTTAGTTGTGCAGCTACATCCTCTTCATCCTGGCTGTGAATTCCTCCTTCTTTAATCAAAGAACTGCCTTCCAATTTCAAATCATTACATGTTGGCTTTTGCTCTAACTGGACAGGAGTTTCCAAGTTGTTCCTTGTTTGCTGGACATTACATGAAGCATTGCAATACTCTGCAGGCGTGACTGGCTCATGAGCACCACTTTTCTTGGAATCATATCCTGAAAATGATGTTGCATTAGATGTTAAGTCAGATAAAGTTTTGGTATCTCTTGAGGATAACTGTAATTTATACATCTCCCCAGCCAGATTGGCAGGTTTATCACACAATTCAGACACTGAACTTTGGCCATTGTATAACACTGCCTTATTAGGGAGCTGCTTCTGCGAGTGAGTGCAGTGAGCCAAGAGCTCTTGCTCATTCTGTAAGTAAGTGTCTTTGATTTCTTGTAATGCAGAGGATGTGAAGGAGGATGAGACATCCCTTTTAAAACTATGGAGCAAGCTGGAAGTTGTTTCTCCTGTACATTCAGTACTTTCAGTTTTAGCTGGTAAAGTTGTTTCTAAAGGAGCTCCAGACAACTGCGTTAAAGCTTCAATAGCTACAACCTGCTCCAGAGTTAAATTTCGGGTTTTAATCAGGGACAAGATGGTTGGCTGGAGTGCAGAATTCTCAAGCTGTGTCTCCACATTAGGTACTTCAAAGCCATCCTTCCCTTCCTGCAGCTCCTCTTCAGGCAGCGGAGGACAACACAAGCTTTCTTGCAGATCCAAGCTGGAACCTGTCTGCAAAACTGACTTATCAGAAGACTCGGAGATGCTGCAAGTGCAGTTTTCCTCTTTCATTAAAACATTCCCTTGGTTTTCTGGGTGAACACAGCCAGTGCCACTTGTCAGAGTACTTACTATGTTATTCAGATTGGTACCCTCCGGCCATTGCATGTGGGAGTTGCTTGTCAAATCTGTCCTTTCCTCTACAGATACATTTTCCAGCGAAGCAACTGCTTCTGGTGGTGAATAATGCAGGGTTGTTATGCCATTTTTGATGGTGTGCACAAAGGATTTTTTTGGCTCAGTGAACTGACTGGGAGCAGCTGCCCTTTCACTGTGGTCAGCGTGTTTCAAGTGCTCAGTGCCCGTCACAGCGCCGTGGATGTCGCCGTTGACGTGGACGCCGAAGGAGGGCTTCTCGTTCTGTGCCCACTGCTCTGCTTCCAAGCCAGTCATTCTCTCTTTCTCCTTAGACTGCACATTTTCAATGGGTTCTGCTTGGTTTGTCTTCACCCTGTATTTTTCACCATGACCACATATACTACATTCCATGAGTTCTGGTCTGCGGCCATTTACTGGTTTGTTTTCTAAATTTGCCTATAAAACAATAATAAAAAACCCTTGTTGTAACAGCTGTTCAAAGCATATTAAAAATAAGAGGCTTTATATTTACAGCAATTAAACCCTACTTTGACAGATATGAGGAATATCCTAATTAGGCACAGACACTGGAAAATAAACAAAACAGGAAGCTATAAAATAACCTGAAGGCTAAAGACCCTATTCATATTTATAGCTATTTTTCCCCACTGTTGAGGGACAGAGGAAGAAATTGTGTAAATGTGGTGGGTGGTGGTGGGAGACTAATGAAATGAATAGTCTGATAAAGGACGTTAGCATTTAGAATTAGATGTAAGGATTCAATTTTTAATTAATTTGCATAAGAAGATTAAAAATAGGTAAAAAACTTTTGTTAAAAGCAAGACTGAAATCCAAAGGCTTATACCACAAAGTTCAGCAGTATTTTGGCATAATTACATTAATTTGGCTAGACCAATAAACTGGCTAAACCAATATACCACTTGGATGGACACTAGGTAATCCTGAAAACCAACCATTCTTGCTTCAAGTCCTTAAATAATTACAAACCCTAAGCAGAAATGAATAGAAAGCCAATTTACATCAGCTCACTTGGAAGTTATTCTTTAAACAGTTGTTTAGCTTCTGTATTTAGATGGAAATTTCCAGGCTTCACTACATGTAAGCTATCTCTCATGTAAGCTATTCAAAACTGTGTTTTTAGTAAATACTGAATTCTAATATTTTTTTAAGTACGTTCTTCATCTTCACTGATATTATACAGTACATGTGATTACACAGTACAGTGTCAAAATCTAGACAGAGTCAGAAGATTGTGTCCTGGAAAGAACATATATATGGGCCTTAAGATAGTATTATGGATATGAATAAGTAGTTATGCAAAGCAAAAATAAAACAAATTAAGGCAGAAACTTAGGCAGAAACAGTAATGAAGGCAGGAATTCAATTTTTTGTTATGCTACTCAAATTTTATTTATATTAAATTTCCTTTTAAAAATAATTTAAAATCACAATATATAGTGCTGGTCCTTTATCTGATTGCAACATTTAAGAGTTCTTCAATCACCTGTAACCTTCAGCCATACTTAAAAGAAAACCAGGACTACTTTTCAAACCAGATACCAGCAATAAAACAGGCTAATTAACCCTATGTAGGCACTACCTCATAGCAGTGCCCAGAAAATACCAGCCAGTATGAACCATTCAGTTAACTCAGAGATGGTTCTGTGGTCGTACCAACAAAGGTTATGGACTTCTGAGAAAACTCAGGAAAATAAATGCAAAATAGATTTATGATTATTATAAGCATCGAGATGGAATTGCCAGAAACCTCCAAGCAAAACAAGGCACACAGAGCCAGCTCTATCTGGAGCTCTGTGGTCACTGTGCAACTGATAAAACACAAACCCAAGAATCCATAGCATGTTCTGGATCTTATGAGAGGCATCATAACTCATGGAAATGTCATGCAAAAACATGTCCAGCACCTATGCAGCTAAGTCAAGCCTACAGATATTATATACAAAAAGATTCCTTATTTAAAGTCTTTTCATTACACACAGATCCTGACTAATGGTCTGTGAGCTGGAGCTCTTCTGGATCCTGGTGATTTTCAGCAAAAGATTCCCAGATCCAGGGGGTCACTGAGCACTTTCTAAGGGATCCACAAAAGCTGAACAGGTTCCACAATTCTATTGCTAGCAGGGGTAAATGCATTGCACAGCTCTCTGTAACTGTACCAGAAAATATTTTAAGGGTCCACCACAAAAGAGTAAAACCCCACAATTCTATACCTGCACAAAAGTTGAATTTCAATTACCTTAACTTCAGAAAGAACTAGAATATTAAACTGTTGTCCTTTCTTAGGTAAAAGTACATCTTATATCTCTACCAATCCAAAAGTTGCCCAACCATGTAAAATTGTTATTAAAACTTATTTAATCAGACAATTAGGAGGCTGAGGACATAAAATCAAATAGATGAAAACTAATTCCCCATCATTTGCACATTTTTAACATAATACCACATTTTGTATTCCATTCATCATTACAGGGATTGTTCACTACATTAAAAAAACTAATAACCTAAGTCTGGTAATTTGGGAACAGTAAGAGGCATAGGGAAGGAAGAGGCTTCATCCACAATTAGCAGAGATGGGATCTGACACAGAATCCACTGACAGGAGTCAGTACAAAAGTGTTATCACAGTCCTCCCAACTAGAGTGTTCCTCAATAAAATACTTTATCTGATCAAAAAGCACTGCTGTGCTCAAAAATACTCAGGATATTCCTTTATCTGCTAGTACTGCACAGGTACAGTGCTGTGTCCCTACAGAACCCCAGTGATCCCCGCAGAAAAGGTGCAATTGCTTAAAAAAAAAAAATATTCTTCATACTTCATATTTTCCACTAACATTACTAGAAGCTGCCCACAGGCAATGAGGAAGAAAAAAACCCCAGATGAATCATATCACTGGCATGAGTTAGTTCATATTTTATTTTTCCACATGAAGACAAAATATTGGCATAAAATCAGATGTTATTGTTTTAATCAAACTCTGCCTTTTGACCACTGTGTTGCTCTATCTCCTATTACACTGAACTGCAATGGATCCTAAAAGATACCTTTTCTTTACCCTCACAAACAGAAAAGGCCACTGGATAATCCGTTAGTATGTGAAGTTAGTATTTCCCACCACAAAGAGACATGCCACACTACCAGGGACAGAACTCATTTGATTCTTCTCCTCAGCCTAGGAACAATCAATCTGCAAGTCCTGAATCTGGATGTAAAAAACCCAGTGAAAACTACAGACAAGGATACCACAACCCCAAGCAACAGTGTTGACATTCACTGTTTAACACCTAAGTCTGATCTGATCAGTTTCTAAGGCTTTTACACAAATGTAATGAAAAGCTGAAGAATAAAGCAGATCAATACTAGTAATTTCCTCTCTCTCTCATTATGGAGAGCTCTACTCTGCCAGGAGACACGAGCCACTGACAAATCATGTGGAAGCTTAGGCTCTGCAGTAGTTTGTGCTATTAGCACAGAAACCACAGAGTCTGCTGTGGCCATCACTGTATTACTTAAACTTCAACCAGATATTATCTCATATATACACAAGAATTCACTCTGTGAGTTAATGCTTCCAGCACACACAAACAGCCAGTTACAGCAAATCACCTGACATTCTGAAAGGAGTCAGGCTTACTATTAACTTCTCTTAACACATGATGCCCCTGGGGTAATGCAGAATTCACCAAATCACAATCAAAATGCAATGCTTAAGCTACCCCAAAGATATTTCCACATCTGAACAGCAAGCAGGCCATCGATTTGTGTCTCTTATTTCAAACCTCTACAGGTGGTAACAATGCACACTGTACTAAAGGACACCACAATGATCAATTACTCTCATAAATGAGAAATAACAGATGATGCCCTGTTCAACTACTGATAAAATGGCTCTACAAGCAAATCTCGATGAGTAACACAACTACTGTCAAGCCCCCTAAGCAACCCTCCCTGTAAGATTCTGCCCAGGTCGCGTAAGAATACAGAGCCCAACAGATCAAACAATACTTGCACCCCCTGCTTGTGCCAAAAACTGAGATGACCCAAAAGACAGCTCTTCCAGGGTCACAAGATTCATCAGCACAAAAGGATGAATGGGTGAGAAGCACTTGCAAGCTGCAGTGTCATGGGTAAGCCTGGATCCTGCAGCAGTGTCTGCAGCTGCACAGCCACCCCCTTATGCCCCTGTAAGCTGGGACAGAACTGGCAGCTCCTCAAGAGTTCCAAAACCACGATATAAGTTTTGTTTCAGAAAAACTGTTTGGAAAAGACCCCAAATGTACTTCTATCTAACATTCAAACAAGGTGTTTGATTCATGGTCTGACTGTCAGTTGTCACTGCCTCACCAAGAGACAAGAAAGCACCAGCCAGCTGACCAGCAGCAATTTACTCTTCTGTCATTTATTTCTGCTTTCTAGTGTCTGCTCCCCAGGACATGCAGAAATTCAGTGGAATTGAGGACTTGCACTGGACAGGACCAACATACAGGGATAAGGAGATAAGGCATGGATAGGACAGGCAACAGGGAGACAGAGCATAGGTGTAGAGAAATAGTTGCTTATGCCAAGTGCTATGTAGGAAACCATGCACTGGTTAGAACAGAGGAAAATGTAAGGTGGGATGCTGTGGAAGCTATAGGTCACCTCCTGAATACAGCTAAGTTTTCTTTTTGGTTTTTTTGTTGTTTATCTTTTTT
>VZRO01002820.1:950518-960585 GCA_013397915.1 Daphoenositta chrysoptera | reverse complement strand
GGTGCGATTCTTTTCGACCATTCTCAAGATTTTACTTCATTCTCACCTCCCAGCCATCGCCGTGCTGCTGTTTAACCGCCACCGCCGCCCCCACGGTCCCTCGGAGCAGCTCTTTTAGTGACACGGGGCAGCGGCGGGGACCCCTGTAGGTGCGGCTCTTCTTTTGCACTTTATTCTCTTGTGCTTTATTTCCTCCCTGGAACCTGGCACGTTCCACGGGGTGGCTCATTCGGGGACATGGGCCGGCTCCCACAGCGCCCCGCCCGCTGCCGCTCGCCGGCGACCTCCCCGCTGCTCTCGGCAGATCGCAGCCCGCAGGCGGCCCAAGCCCCGTGTCGCCGACAGTTTGTCGAAGTCAAAGAGGTCGCCTGCGTGACCATTGGCTTCCTATGTGTGTGTCACTGAGCCAGGGCTGGGAGCTGTTGCCCTTTGGAGCCATTTTAAAGGTATGATCCTAGAACATTCTGGAGGCTGCTTCCAGAGATACATTTGTGATTGGATCTCACTCCAAGTGCAGCAATCCAGGTGAGGGTTCTGACCTCTCCCGACTTGTGCTCAGCCAGGCTGCGGCTGTCGCTGACACACATTGGGGCTGGGGCAGGTTTTCCAGGGAACTAGAGATCAATAAGGACTGGTGCTCTGGAAAGCAGGGACCTGCAGGGATTGTTTTGTTTTGAAGCTGAGAAGAAGTTTGTAAAAGTAGCACAAAATTCGAATTCCTGTGGTTTTTGTGGAGGACGGGAGAACTAGATCAGAAGTGATTTTTGTGGTAAGAGGGTCTGAGGAGCCGCATCCCTACGTTTGGCGTGATCTGTGTGATTAAAATGAAGTCACAGCCACTGAGGCTGATGGTTTCTGCTCGTTCCTGTCCCCAGCATGTTGTTAATCCAGAGGGATGCACTCTGGTTTCAGGCTGTCCGTGCTCTGGTCGCTGCAGTCCCCAATGACTGAGATGCAGAGAGAGCCCTGGCCAAAGTGGCCAGTGTCACTTAAATAGAAATGAGGTGTGCCAGACTTGCTGTGGACAGGAACTACTCTGTGTTTGCTTAAGTTTTAAAATTTTGAATAAATTCTGGATGCATAATTACTTAATTCTGCCTCTAGGGAGAGGCATTTTCCTCACCCCTATTTACAGATTGTTATATACAAATGCAAGTAACTTTATGAAGGAAAACGGAAAGTAAAGAGCAACACCCTGTGCTAAATTAGATTATTTTTTTCTTGTGGCCATTTATTTTGTGTGAAACCTGCCTTTCCCAGTGTGCTTTGGCATTTTAGCTATTTGGGAATCACTTCAGCTGACTCTCTGCAGTGAAAACATGAGGGTGGGGACAAGTGACCAACACCCTGGGAAGGGCTGTGGGTGTGCCTAACCCTAACCTTCGGCACTGCCGCCTGCACGGCTCCATCCGTAGGCAGCCCCCGCTACTCAGTGCTTCTGCCGCGGACCTCGCCAGCCCAGTCGCTCCCTACAAGCACTGTCACCCTCCTCGGAGCTTTCCCTGGACCCGCCACGCGGTGGCCCGTTCCCCGCTCACTTTGAACTAGCAGTACCAGCATGAGGCAGCGCATAGCCACAGAAAGCGCCGCTGTGGGTTTCTTACCTGGAGTTCCAAATTGTAGTCAGCAGCTGGCACCGGCGACGTCTCAAAACCAACAAGCCATCATGTATGCGCTACGTTTTTAGTGGCCGTACCCCGCTGCCGGTCACAGCCGCGAGCTGCACATGCGGGTGCCGCCGCCCCCACCATGTGCTAATTATGAGCCTCCACGCACGCGCGGTTTTTTAGCATCACCAGTCCCACCTGGGTTTCTTGGGCGCAATACCAGATGTTAACCGTACACGACCATCTGTGTCTGCTATCAGAGTTGGTTGAATTGATCGCTTCCATGCAGCAGTATAATTGATATGCAAATTTTCAAGGCATCCTAAATTTTTCAGTAATCTTCATAAACAACTTGTAGTCCTGAAGAGAGAGGATAACGGTATGGATCGCGCTGCAGGCGCAGGTGTGCACTTATTCTGTGTCACAGTATTGCAACACAATAGGAACAGCATTAAAACGCTATTTCCACAGTGACTCCACTGAAAGTTTCTTCACGTTAATTGGATTTTGCAGTCCAAGCAAACATCACATTCAAGTATCCGATTGTAAATGTTGCCATTCCAAGGAAACCACTATGAAATCTATCAATAAATGAAGTTCCCGTTTAAGCCTTTTACAACACAGCTGCTGCAGTTGCCCCACCTTCTGGAAAACTTTTATGTTAAAATTTAAAACATCAAAAGAAGTCTGAAAAAAAATACACAACTGCACCACAACTTTAAAGAAAAAGAAGAAAGTCGAGTGAAGGAATTTAGTATCTACTTTGTTCTATATATACAAATAAAGAATTGTGATTCTTAAATAATTAAAGCATGAAAAAAAGAAGTGAACTATTATCAATAAACAAAGACATCTTTGAGAATCCATCTTTTAATAGAAAGTGCTTAAATTATATTCTTAAAACAATGCTGTGAGCAGCAAATTTACAGGCTGACAAGGATCTTGCTGTCTTTTCTTTTTATGTAAAAAACTCAGGAAAAAAACCTTCTTACATTAACAGAAAAAGAGTAGACAAAAAGATAGTTAAAGTCATCAGCCAAGGATTTTCCAACTACTATATGCTGCACAGTAGAGAAATTTTCAAACATCTACCCTGTCCCACCTTCCCAGATCTCTCAAAAATGTCTCAGTGCTTTGGATTAAATGATGACCAACTGAATTGATTTTGTCGTCTTGGCAACACCAAATCCAATGTCAGATCTCTTTGTTCTTTTTCTGAATCCACCAGCTGATAACCAAGAATGTTTATAGCACCTTTGCAAACTTCTTGTACTTTCTTAACTTTCTGAAAGGAAAGAATATTTCTCCAGGCCTGTGAAACACTAACTGCATCTCGAGATGTTATTTTGAAGGCTTCTTTTTTTTTCCCTGGTCCCTGTCCATGTGTGATATTATAGATCCAGCTTTTGAGCCTGGGAGTCAAACTAAGATCTGCAAATTTATACATTTCTGAGATTTCTGATAGTGGATCTCTTACCAGATCTTCAAAACGAACCATTAAATAGCGATCTTTCAGGAAATTAGGTGGTTTTAGAGTAGCTGTTTCATAAATCTGAACGTGACTTCTACAAACCTCTTGCATTACTTTGTATTTGCTGTCTTCCACTTTAGTGCCATTGGTACTCAAGACAATTCCATTGTCACGGGCTAATGCTTTGACCGATTGCTCCCGAGACTTAACGACTGCCCTGGGGTCACGGACCAGGTGAATTATTTTGAGATTCAGGGATGGATCAGTGAGAAGGGGGTATAAGACCTTCAAGTCAAAGAATCGAACTTCCTTGATGACAACATGGCTGTAAGTTTTACAGGCTTCCTCCACCTTGCTGAATGGATACCGTCCACAGAGAGTCTTGCATGCCATTTCACTCGTTATGTCAGTACGTTGAAAAGAGTCACAAGCAGGAGCCGAACACAGAGCCCGACTCGCTGCCCACTGGAAAAGATCGGATAAGTTTCTTTTCCAAGGCAGGTAAGCATCAAACACAGACATGTCACACAGAAAGACCGACCTGACTAAGTCCCGCACTGCCATGTGTAAGACTTTGGCACTGTTCTGGTACATTGTAACCCACACGTGCCACGCAGGTTCCATCAGGTAGAAGACGCTGGGATGCTGGCTGAAAAGTTGACCGACAAAAGAAGATCCCGACCGCCAAGAGGAGAGAATAAGTATGTGGACTTGCGATGGTTTTTCCTCAGACTGAGGCATGAAGCTACTATACCGGGCATACATGAAGAGTAAGAATCCAGTCTGAACTGTAAGAAAAATTATAACAATTGTGCTAGGAATCCGAATCCTTGCCATTCTCACCGAGGAAGGGCAATGAGAAAAGCTGAAAAAGAGAAGGGAAATACTGGTGAACCGTTGCTCCTGTGCACAATAACGATAAAACTCGCACAATACAAACCCTTGCATTAGTAAAACCTTTCAACAAATGTGCACGGATATACGTGGCACTAACCGCTTCCTTAATCAGTTGCACTGGGAGGTGATCACTGCAAGTGACAGCTGTTGGAAACTGAAAGGAAGTAACATGTAACAGTAAGATCCCTGCAGAATTAATCAAATAAGTAAATGTTCAATGTTGAAGAAAACCTTGGGTTGATGCAGCTCAATCCTTGATTAAAAAAAAAACCAAAAAAACTACAAAATACACAAGGCCCTCAGCTTGAATAGTGGTAAATATTGCCCCCCCAAAAAAAAAGAAAAAAAAAAATCTTTCTGAATCGCTCAACTGTATTTCAGTTTCAATTTAACATTACAAGGATTTCTATCCCCTAAAAGGAGTGGATGCAAACACTGGTAACCATGGGTGCCGAAATAAAAATAATCTTATCTAATGTGAGTGCTGTACCCTACAGTGGTGGTAGGGTGCTATACCAATTGGTACTTGTCCACAACCCTCTATTTTCCAAACTGCAGAAGGCAGAAGATGGATGAAAACTCACAACCTGAAGCCACAAAAGATAAAATGAAAAAGCAGCTGACACGTGTCTTGGTCTGAAGGGTGTACACCCTAAGACCGAATACCCCGAGTTTGCATTTAAGAAATTACCAGTTCGGGAGCTAGACTTGTCACCATATAACTCCTAGACAATCTCAGGCATGTCAACCCCAAGTGGATTTCTGTTTTATTTTGCAGTCAAAGTTCAAGACATGGCTTTTTACTAGAGGTTTTTGGCACCTACCCTTTTGTGCTCTCACTTGTCCAGATTCCATTTGTAAGCAGTCAGTATATGTAAGCAGGCAAGGTTTTAGGAAAGTAAGACTCCTCCTGTATGCAGATCATCTCTAAAGTTCTAACATGTATGTATTTGCTATCTAGCTGCATTTACAATTTGCAATTACAATTTTTTCCTTGTTACAGTGAAAGGTACATTTTCAACACACTCTGAACTCTTGAAAGAAAACCAAGCAGACTAGTGAACATAGATACACACTCAATTGACATAATAAATTGAATGGAATTAAATGATCACTCATTACAAAACCTTTATGTAAACTGCATATTAAAATGTGAAACTCCGCTTCAAAATTCTGTGGCAGCAGAAGTATACAAGAGTTCAACAACTAATTATATTGATTTAAAGTAAGTAATGGAAGAAAAGCCTTCCAAGGACTGTTAAAGGCAAAAATGAGGCTACAGCCCATGGCTTAGCAATTCCCTAAACTGCAGATTGCCAGTGGTATACGCCAGTGTTGCGGTGTCATGCTAGGAGAAATAAGGCTTACTGTATTACTTAACTTTCCCTAGCAGTCCACTACTTGCTACTGTCAGGCACAAGAGCAGAGAGATAAATCCTTAGTTTATTTCAGCTTGGCCAGTCTTCATAGATAAAATCTGCCTTGTTCAAATACTGAATTTTTGCATACTACATCTCCAGAAGCATCTGTAAGTTTCTCTATGCTGTGAGGATCACCAGCAATCCAGCAGCCTGCATTGACACTTCACCAAACTTAGAGGATGAAACAATCTAAGCTGAAGTCAAGGTACAGTTGCATTTGCTAATTGAAAGCTTTTTCCTGAAACAGACTCTATGCTGGAAAGTCAGCCAGACATAACTATCTCAGATCTTTCCTGAGTGCAAATCATGAGTCATTATCTACACTAAGACTGCATACTGCAGCTCCTCACAGTCTCATCCATTATGTAGCTTTTAGAGACTCAGTTAGGCTTTTTAAAGAACTAATGTGCTTCTACTCTAGATACAGAGAACTGCTGCTCCGCTCTAATCACACTACAGAACTGCAACACTAACTGCTCTTTAGATGTTATTATCAGGCTGTGGGGGACTGAGGAATAAAACCCAAAAGCTGTTTTTTTAAATTCACTTGTGCCTTGACTGTCTCTCAGACCGCTCCTCGCTCCAATTCCCACCCAAGTACTGTTGCAGACAACACTGTGCCAATGAAAAAACAGGTAACTTGAGTATTAGTCCACAAAATGTGTCTGAACTAATCAGACTCGGGCGCTACAAATAATGTCAAATGACCGTAGCTGAAGTATTTCCCTACACTTCAATATGATAAAAGCTGCAAGAAGAAGTGTGATATCGAAGTGAAATACCAAGTAGATACCAGTTTTCTATATTTAAGATTAATTTTCTACCCTTTTGGAAAAGTTGAAGTGTTTCTAAGGAATATAGATACATGTAGATACCACCAAAGAAAAAGCATAATTACACAACTAAATACAGCATCTGTAAGAGTATTCTCTTGTGTGGTTTCCAATGCATAAGGCCAAATACACCACTTTCTCTGTAAACGGTACCTTTTACTTCTGCACTTCTCATGTTGGGCATGTGTAATTCTATTTTCATGTAAAGAACCATTTACCGTTTTCAATTGCATTCTGCAGTTAAGGTGATTTCAGCCCAGAGGTTAATCTTGCATTCCCTTAAAGTACAATTTTTTTCAACTGAACAGATTACATTATATCATTGCCTTAGCTGTGGACTTGGCATTGTTGGATTAACAACGGACAGTTGGACTTCATGATCTTAAAGGTCTTTTCCAAGCTAAATGGTTCTACAATTCCAAATGTGAGGGACAGGACCTTGCGATACAGCCTACCTCTGATCCTCTATTTATTCCATTGCACGACTCACCAGATGGTGCTGTTAGGCAAGCTCGCTCTTTCAGAACAGAAAGGCAATATGCCAAAACTGCAGTCTGAAACTGCACACTGAAACACTAGTCTGTGACTTGCTTTGCATTGTCTCCCCTCTTTCTTCTAGTGCCCTCCTCCTCCACCAACAGCTCAGTGGCACCAAGTGCCCACCCCAAGATCCCCTCAAGAGGGCAAAATTGGGGTTTGTTAAACCTCCTTTTTTCCTGCTTTGCTCCAAAGAAGTGCTTCCTCGTAGCTGCACCTACCTGACTATACCAGGCCTGCCAGCCACAAACACGGGGGGAAAGGGAGAAGCAGCAGAGGGGCCAGATGTTCTAGCATTACTGCTGCTTCAGCTGCCATCTCAGTGACAAAACTCTAGAAAGCATCTCCTCATTGACTTGTGCAATCAGACTGACCCCAAGTGTCGAGGGAGCTACAACAAGCAGAAAAACAGGCTGCAAATGGGCATCTGGTTGCAGCAGCCAGCACTCTGACACCTCTCATCTCTCAGCTGAGACTCATGAAGTATGGCAACACTTGGTGGCATCACAATACATGCTTTTATAAATAATGAATACTCCTTATCATGAATTATTTTACTAACAGTTACACTGTCATTCCTTTTTTGTGATAGTAGTAGTACTTCTTTTGTGATACCATTTCTTCAAGGACAGCTCTGGCAAAAAGAATAATCAGAAGTCTCTCAAATTCTTGAAGCACAATCATCTCTTCACAGGCCAATGCAAATGTTCAAAATGTGATCTGAAAAGCATCTGCATATATGGTTTAGTTGACAGTCCTGAATCAAGCTCTGTTACTGGGCTTCCCTGCTAACAGCTACTAATGGGAACAAGATCCTAGACTAGATGAACCCTGGGACAGTTCCAGAATAACTATTCTTACATATTGTCCAAAGAAAGTTAATTATACAAACTGGCCAACAGAGCAACCATTTTTTTCACGACTTAAACTGTCTCTAATAGACTGCTGATCTGCAGGGCCACTAGTATCTGCCATTGCTTGCCAAGAAACTGGATACATTACAGAAAGCTATCCAGTTTTACCAAGCAGGGTAAAAATACAGTCAGTGGTAGTATTGATCCTAAAAAGATCTCTTCTCTAAGGAGAGCACTTTTCAGACCCAGAAAGGCAGAAAAGAAAGAAAGAAATTGTCCACTGGATGATCATTTAGCTCTTGCTTCCAGGGACTTTTATTCATTTGTTACATAAGACATTGGAATCGAGTAATCAGATCTTTTCAGGTCAGCTCTGAAAGGAGTACAGTTTCTTCGTAACTTCCTTTCAGCACAGAATTCAACCTGAAGAGACGTAATAAAGTAGTAAAACCTTACTTTATAGCTAAAAAAACCCCTTCTATTAAACTGCTCATTTTTTTCTGGGATACTAAAAAGACTGTAGAAGGACAGAAAGAGTGCCTTATATTAGAGCTGTCAAGAAACATGCTCTCTCTTTGAGCTTTGGACAAAAGGTGGGGATGAAAGACTCCCTTAGAACAAACAAGTCTGGGTCTCTTGTGGGAAGACTGAAAAACCAGGCTGGATTAAAGCAAAAACATTGGAGTGAAGTATTACAAATACCTGCTTCCCTACAATGACTTCTGAGCAACTGAATCTTAGCTGTCTTTGTCAAAGTCTTCCCTGGCCATTTTTTGTCCAAGAAAATTTCCAGGACACTTTCATTTCAAACAGTCTATGCAGCATTTTTAAAGTTAAAGAACTTATAGATTACACAGAAATTACTTCAGCTTCAAATAATGTACTCAGTTGTGGGTCCCTTCCAACTGATTGTGTTGATTTCCCAGATTGATCGCTTCCCCTGAAAAATTAATACCTAATGCTGCATTATGTGCTCAACCTTTTGTTACCCAAAAATGATTGTCCTGTATGCTGACCTTCCAGAGCAATCATACGAGATGAATATAAATATCACTTAGGTACTTAAAATTCACCAAATGCAGCAGTACTGACTGTAAAAGGAATGATAATGGTAAATGTCATCATGCATTTTATAGAATTAATAGGGAAACATTTGTTCATGGCATGATAAATAGAGCAAAGATCACCTGAAGGTCTACTTTTCCTCATGGCGTTTACTCACTGTATGCTTCACCTATAACACATTGCACCAGTGCAATCTCGACCAAAATGGCTTCTATGAGCTAACATTGGAAACATAGTTTGCTACTCAAAAAAGTGAAATGCTGGAACATGACAAAGCCAGTCAAAGAATAATATGCAACAATATTACAATAGTAATTCTTGCAGTAAATCACCCCGCCGACAAACCATCACTTTCCAATATTATTCTGCAGCTAGAAATCAAACATCTTCATAAGGCAAAAGCTTACTGTATCAACAATATGCAGATTGGTATTTGAATGGGAAAAGAAAAAGTTCGTTTGGAGGGTGCCTTCTATAATCACTGGTAGTCCTAAAAGTTAAGAGTGTTTCCAACACAAAATACTTGAAACTGATAAGCCTGCCTATTTTTTTTTAATAGAATAGTGAAACTGCAACTGAAATAGTAAAATACAGTAAATGTAATGTAGTAATTCTGAATTATAACATTATATTAGCATTTCGGGTGATACTGCTAATTTAGCTTTTGGAAATATAGTTCTTTTTACAATCTAGTGGAAAATGAAATTTGAAGACTTGTTTCCAGGAAATCATCAGACTTAAACACTTTATAATACAATGAAACATACCATACATTTAATTACGTGTTAATTGAAGTTCTTTTTCTAAAATGTACTGTTTCCTTTGGGAGATTTTTAAAATAGTTTTTAAGAGTTCGATAAAGTTGTCCAGCCTAAGCAAATGGCAGTGTCAAAGCATAGCCATACAACACCTATTTATCCATGCACTGCAGCTGAAGATCACAAAGTGTTTTCAGCTATTAGAATGACTGGTGTTCAAAAAATGAGGTCTGCTTAGTTGCAATTTTTTTTAGGAATCTCTACTACGGCAAAACTGGGGTGACAAAGAGATACCCGCAGTGACTGAATGCTCTTCACTCACATGAGACTCTGCACCGGTACAATAGCGTCCTCAAATTCAAACAGTCCGAGGACGATTGGGATGAGGTTTGCCCTGTGTGCCTCACTGAAGCAACTGTTGCAACGAACAAATAATGACAAATGCTTCCGACCAGCATGTCACCTTCACCTAGAAAGAGAGGCACGACACAAAAGAAAAGTGGGAAGGGATTTCCTGAAATGATGCAAAGGTTTCTCTAAAGCACCTTATTTCAACCATCTAACTCCAGCAAACGAAACCACTTTAACCTGAATCAGCCATGTTCTCTAGGGAAAAGGAAGGGA